>OY288255.1:63661724-64242071 GCA_958450325.1 Agrostemma githago | reverse complement strand
ATTATATCGTAACTCTGTATATTTCGTCAATAATTATTTTCTAACGCGTTTTAATCCGATTTCTTCATAAACGCTTATATTATTTTACGAACCTTCTTTTATCAACACTACATATTATTTTTATCCTATTTATTTTAAATCTTATCTCGTATTTATTTTAATCGGAAACTTATCACATCAATTCGTGATTGTTCTTTCCATCTCCACTTTCTCGTTTTCTAGTTGAGTTAAGAGTTCTTGTAACTAAATTATTCCTATCTTTTAGCTTTCGAATTTCTTTTATATATTCTCTTTCATTCTAGTCTATTTTATTCACAACACAAGTTTCTTTTCTCCTCCATGTTTCACGTTAAACTTCGTCCTTTTCGTTCATCATCAATCCGATCCTAATTCGTCTCTAATTCTTTCCGATCTCGAGGGTAATTTAATTACTCTTATTCGTTCTTCAGCTCTTTTTCTCCTTTCTATTCACTTAATGTGGTTTTAATACCATATGTTTAATTATTTCGTAGGCTATCGTGCTAGATCCGACGAAGACGCTTATTTAATTGATTCGGATCTCGATTAAGGTAACATTGACAAGTTACTCGGTATTATGTGATATTATTGGTGTAGTTGCATGTATAGAAATTAGATTTTTGTTAGACAATATATTTATGTCTCGTTTTTTATAACAAAATCTTTAAGATAGTAAGTTTTCACATGTTGCGTTATTTTAAATCGTTTTTACGAGATTTGCGAATAAATCTTTCTTTTAATTATTAAAAAGTATTATAAGGCCGAGACCAAAACATACACCTAATAGTTTTATTTTATAATTTTCGTGATTTTAAAGTTTGAATTATCAAATTGAAAGTTTTATTGTTTTTAATAAAGTTACAGCATGTTTCAGAATCTGATAGTGTTTTTGTGCAAATTAATACTATATTTTAAAGACTTTATTTCCGAAAACTTTGAAAAGAGACCCCTATTTATTTTATGTCTAATTTATTCCTATTTAATTTCGTAAAATACTTCCATGTGGTTTGGTCACAATAAATTGTTTATGAACAGGTGTCAAACTAATCCGCGATTCTGTCAGTTGTGATAAGATCTAAATTGAAATATATGTTAAACTTTTTATTTAATCTTTTTAATTTACTTAAATAAACAAAAAAGAGTCTAGTTAATGTTTCCAATTGGATTTTATTTAAAATCAGTTTTTAAACGTGTTTTATTAAATAAATACAATAGGGTGTCTAATTATGACAGTTTGTGAACATACGAATAAAACCCCATGTTTTATTTGGAATTTGGATTTTCTTCAGAAATAGAAGTTGTAACTAAGTTTCTAAAGTTTTGAACCCCAATGATCTTACGTTGTTTTGATTTTTAATGATTTAATTAAGAAATTTATAGTAAGACAGTGCAAATCTGGAAAATCTGTCAATTTGTTATTTAAATACTTTTAATTACTTAGACTTCAACCTATTTAAAAATAATTATGATTTTGACTTTAGTTGACTTTTAATCATGAATTATACATTTATATAATAAATATAATGTTTACGTCTCGAGACCAATATTAACTATTTTATATAACTCCTATTTTAATCGATTTCTATTTATATAATATTACCTACTTTTGGAAGTTATTATTTTAAGAAAGTTTATATTTTTATAAAGTTTTCTCTTGTGAAGAACAAACTATATCTTTATTGAATTTCGATAATGGCTTTGTTTTGGAGTTATGGAATAAGAGAAGTGTACGGGTAGAGTAATACAGTCTAGAGTATACGTTTTGCCATCAGCTATAAGGCTAGTGTATCCGAGCGGGATGCATTGGTTGTTGAACTGGGCATGTTCATTTTGACCTTAAGCTCGTACCTCGCATGTAAGACGCCGTCGGGTTGAACTGGGCACACTTGGTGTTCTAGGAGGGGTGTGCATATTTACTTAAGCTAGGACCTCGCATTGATAAGTCGCCGTCCTATTATGGTTGAGTAGCCTAGTTAGAGATCGAAGTTTGATTTGTTTGAACTAAGTTCTCGAAGCTAGTTTAGTATTCTCCTAGTGAAAGTCTATTCTGTTGCACTGATTCATATCCATAATGTCGTTATTATTATTGGTTGATATTAACTTGCAGGTTCAAAATTGTTTTAAATTATTTTACTATATCTTTTTAAACGTTTTCCATTTTGAACTATTTTGATATAATAGTAATTATGCTTTAATGTCATGTGATGAGGGTCGAGAGCCTGCGTCGGGTCGCCCGCCCAGCAGGCCCCATAACGACCCAACCCGGGGAATCGAAGAGCCTGCCTAGCAGGCTGCCGGGATAAGACAACGGGATTTCCTCAAAGGGATAGCTTCAGGAAGGCCGCCTGCCCAGCAGGGCAAGGCGACCAACTGGGGAGGGCCTACAGAGGCCCCCTGCTCGTCTGTCCCCAGGCAACCTCTCCCCCGAGCAGGGCAGGGGTTACCAGGGGCCCCTCCGTCATTCTGCCTAAGGTAAAAGGGAATGGGTGGATGAAACAGATCCACGTGTCACCTTGCCATCCACCCATTCTCCCGCTCTTTTCCCTCTCCTTCTCTCTCTCTTGTGGGAAGGTATAAATACCCATCCATTTTCCACTTAAAGGGGGTTGGATTTTCTCTCTCTAGACTCTTACTCTAAAAACGCCACCTAGCTCCTCATGAACTTGGTTCATCAAGGCATTCACGGACTGACTTAGGCATCAGAGAGGGTTCCCTCGGACAACCTCCGAGGCCCTGTGCGTTGCTTGTGTAGGGAGCAGGTTCAACCCGCCGGGAAAGGTCCGACCCGTGGAGTAAGAAGAAGGAGAGAATTGTGAACTCGATCAAACAAATTCGAACACTAAAACCCGAATTCGCAGTCGGGTAAATTGATTCCAATACCGGAACATCATGTAATATGGCTGGGAGAACGTCGTCGTTACTCCCCACTTAATTGTGGCTGTTATGTTTATAACATGACAGGTATTTTGCTGCTGTGTTTTGGGTGTGAGCTAGCGAGTAGCATGGATCCTACTCTACTTCATGTATATTAATTTTTGGATGGTTAAACCCATTTGGAGAATTTTTATTTTTAGTTCTTTTGCAAAAAGTGACCTTTGTATTGACTGACCGTTCTTTTTTGTGAAATTTAGAACATCAGTGTGTTTTAATCCCAAATCTACAGTGTTTCCGCCACTGTATTGCGTTAGAATTTATAGGGGATTACATATCTACTAGTATTAGTATAATTACTTTATAATTAGTAGTAAAGCTTCCACCTTTATTGAAGATTGTGGTTTAATTTGAAGATTCAAGGGTTTTACAAGGGTTTATGTGACAAAGATCCTTGTTTTATTTCTTGAAGATTCTTATTTCTCTTATTGAAGATTGAAGATTTATGCATGGATTAGTGACAAGTTCTTGTATATCTCTTCCAAGATTCAATCTTTATATTAATCTTCATCTTCCTCTTTAATCTTCTCCTTAGTTGGTAAATTCTTTCCTCTCCCTTTTCTCCATTAGTATAATTATTAGTGTAGTTTTTATGCATGTTTTAGACAATTCATCAATTATTAGTGTTTTATTGTTATTCATCATGATTAGTGAGTAGATTTCTTTGTTGGGGAATTAGGGAGGAGGATTTGGATTATTTGATGTAAGGGATGTTGGTGGGTTGTTTACTTGTTAATTATCAATTTTAAGGTTTTTGTGTCTTTGTTGACTTAGAATCGCGACTAGGCCGACCTTGACTCATTTCTACCAATATGGGGAAACTCGGGGTAGAAATTACTTTAATTTGAGACTTACCCTTTCATCGCGAAAGCGGGTTTAGGTAGGTTGGGTGAAGAAACCGAAAGGTGAAAATTTCCCTTTTTAACGTTGTAACAAAAACTCGATCCCGAGACTCTAAGACCCCATTTCCGAATCCCGACTATCCCCAACACTTTTCCTATTTATTGACCCTAGCCTACGATCTCTCGACCTCCCTCGACCTCTCTCGACCTCCCTCGACCTCTCTCGACCCAAAACCCCCATCTCAATCCCAACCACGATTTGACTCTAGACTTGACCAATACGGCTTAACTCATCTCCCTGCGGATCGATCCCGACCTACCACTACTACATTAGTTAGGTTTGTCGGAGTTAAAAATATTGTTTGATTGTACGGGTCGCGACGCCCGCGCATCAGTGTATCTCAGGAAAAAATATCTTTGACCGGGTTTGACCCAGTCGCTAAAAGACGTTTTTGCCCCTGGTGTCGGATTTGACCCAAATTAGTCTTAATTCACTCGAAACGACCCACTGGGCCTGATTTTGAGGTTGGTTTTGTGAGATTTGTACTCCGTAATAAGCCTAAACCAAATGTCCATGATTTCGAGCCCATATTCGAGTCCATTAAAGCATGTTTGCGTCCGATCATCATCGGGTGTTTGGCGGGAACTACTATAGACACCTGGCGGTCAAAATATGGGTTTTACAACATCATAAATCACAATTAAAGAAAGTCAAAGCCACAATTATATCATTTTTCCTTACTTTAAAATTTGGTAGATCCATAACATCCCCTTTTTTTTGAGGCAAAACGTGGCCATTATATTAAATCAATTTCCGCCAAATCAGAAATAGATTGCGGAAAGTTCGACTCAAGTAAAATTTCGTTACCCACGGAATTACAGTATCGGGCCATCCAATGGGCAACAGTGTTCCCACCACGTTTCGTATGTAAAAATCGGACAACTGAATAAGACTCAAGTAAGGTACGGATATCCTTGATGCAAACTCCTAGTGGACTCCTCGAATCACTACTGCTTCCCAATTTCTTAACAGTCTTAAGAGAATCGGACTCGAGAATCACATCCGAGAAACCCCCTGCAAGAATTTTGAGAAGCCCAAACCCAGCTGCCTTAGCTTCCGCCACCTCAGGCGTCCACCTTGCCATGATCCTCTTGCTTCCCACCATGAGAATGCCGCCTTGCTCATCACGTAGGACGAATCCGAGCCCCACTTCATTGTTGCCCAATATAGCCGCATCGACATTGAGCTTGACAAATCCAGGACTCGGAGGTATCCAGGTACTTCGACCTACCCTCTCGTCGTGGCTAATCACCGGGTTATTCACGTTGTCCATATACCCGCCATAATCGGCAACCAGACACGACAAACCATAGCTAATGACAGAAGGCGGTGCAGGCTCATCCTCGAAAATCAACGAATTTCGCACGGACCATGTTGCCCAGGCAAAGGTAAGAAAGCGGGTCAAACCTGGCCTATCAAGGTTATCCATCGCCCACAGAAACAGGTCAAAGGACGAGCCTCTCGGCGCAGCAACAAGCATGTCCTCGAAACCCTTACCCTGCCATACAATCATTGTTGAGGGACAATCGAATAAAGCAGATCCATAACATCACTTGATTTACCAATAATACCCTTATTTTTACCGTCTTTCTTAAAAATTGTGAAAAACATTAGGTAAAGGATTGAATAGATGAGATGGAGTAGAATATAAAAATAATAGTTGCGCCTCAACCATCACATTAAAGTTTTAGTTGAGTTAATTCATCTAACATGGTATCAGAGTCACCTGGTATGGGTAACTTAAGGTTTTGGTTGAGTGGGTAATATCTCGATACGGCCCGTGAGTTGGTTCATCTAACATGATATAATTTAATCTATTATATTAATGTGATGTTTTATAATTTTCATCTAAAAATCTTTAAATTTCGTTTAACAAAAATATATCGGTTTTTTTTTATAAAAACGAATTAATAGATTCGTGGTATATGCATTCATTAAAGTATAAATTTCATTTTTTTTTCTCGAACATTAAAAGCGATGAATTTATTACATACTTCGTATAAAAGTAGTAAAGTCATCCCACATCAAAAAACTATAATAACGTTATGAAATTGTATATTATAAATAATACTGTGGTAATCATCTTTAAATATCAATCAACAATATCAGAAGATTAAAAACTTAAGTAAATTATCCATAACACTTCAATCAGTGTCCGTATGAAAAAATGAGAATTTTTTCATGAAATCGCGTATAGTTTCGCAAGCGGTAAAGTGAAATATAAAATTTTTCAAAGGCACAAAAATTGAATATTACCCCGTATTAGTAAAAATGGTTTGTCAAGACCCAATTTATTGATATTACTCATGATCAAAAATGATACTCGCCCATAAGGGTGTTGCCTAGTGGTTAAACTTGTAGTCATCGGCCCAAGGGTCTCAGGTTCAAGACCCTACAAGCGTGGCAGGCTATGCGTTCCCTCGTTCATCAAAAAAAAAAATGATACTCTACGTAATAAAATGATCAAAATTACGGGATGTCACACTCGAGTTGAGCTAATGTTGGAAAAAATTATGGAATTATTATTTTATAAAATATTTTACTTTGTATTATGATTATATCTTTGTATAAACATTTTAGATGTTTTCATTGATTTTCCTCGTATTTTAATACTCTTATATTCTTATTGAAAATATTGAAAGAAAAAAACGTTAACTTAGCAATTATAGTGTTAGACATGCTCGAGTTGGGTTCATACTCGGGTTAAAGCTCGAAAGCGTAGAAATGAGCTCAATTTTTTTTTTCAAACTCGAAATCGACTCATGGCTTGTTTGATCACTCATCTAATTACCGGGAAGTACAAGATCCCATGAATTGCATTTTCAGGGAGCTGTTTGGTTGCTCATTTCATGGGAATTGTCACTTCCCGGGAATTGTCACTTCCTCCATAGGGCTCGTTTGGTTTACCATGGGAAGATGAAGTTACCGAGAACTTAAATTCCCGTGAATTTGTATTTCATGACAATTACAAAAATATTGTTTGGTTGACATGTGAAATGACTTCATGCGGGAAGTTCTACATACCAAGGGGGGGTTTGGTGAGTAATTTCTCCATTATGGAGGAAGTGACAATTCCTGGGAGGTGACAATTCCATGAAATGGGCAACCAAAGAACTCCATGAAAATGTCATTCATGGGATCTTGCAATTCCCGGTATATAGATGATTAATCACCAAGCCCCTTTGTGTGTAGAACTTCCGCATGAACTCATTTCTCACGTGACAACCAAACATTACTTTTGTAATTCCATGAAATATAAATTTGAATTTAAGTTCTCGGTTACTCTATCATCCCATGGTAAACCAAACGAACCTTCAATTTTGAATTTAAACCAAATACTAATATCAAACTCGTACCCTGCTCGGCTCGTTATCATCCATGCTGTAAAATGTAGATCAGAATCCCAACCTACCATTCACAAACCATATTATTCCTCTCCCTAACATTTACTCCAGTCTGCCTCCCATCAAAAATCCCCAATTCAATTTCTAGGGTTCTTCATCATCCAGAAACAATGTCGCAAGGCTACTCAATCGAACTCTACTTTGATCCAGCTCTGGAAAACCAAGTCCTCAAAGCTTGGAACATTCTAGCCCGGCGTCAAATCAGTACCCAACTCATCGAAATCGAATCTCGGCCACACATAACCCTCTTCTCATCCTCATTTGTCGACCCGACAAAACTCGAACCCGTACTGAATTCCTTCTGTTCAAGGCGGGAGCCTCTCCAGTTGACCTTTTCCTCAATCGGGTTGCTACCGAATCACAACAATCTCCTCTTTCTTTCGCCTACTCCTACATTCTCTCTCCTCAACTTCCATTCCCAGCTCTGCGACCTCCTCAAGAAGGAGGGTGTGGAGGTCAGTGATGAATTTGAACTTGATTCGTGGATCCCTGTGTGCCCTCTTGCTCAGGACGTCCCCAAATCTCGCCTGGCCGAGGCGGTCGGGGTTTTGAGGGAGTTGAAGCTGCCTGTCACTGGGTATGCCATGGATATTGCTCTTGTCGAGTTTTCGCCTGTTCGGGAATTTTGTTCCTTCATGCTTGGTACCTCTCTTGATGCCTGAAGGTTCACTTTCTATTGTAATCAATCCATCCCTGTTTTTACTTCAATTTTAGATTATTTTTTTCCTCTCAGTTTGGTGGATTCATTTGTGGTGTTCATGTATTGCCTTGGTTATATAAGCATATGAATATGAATATGGAAATTGGCTTCTATTTTGGTGTATTGTGTAGAATTTTTTTTCTTTCTTCAACGAATAGCGCACTTGGTCGCATTACAATATAGGAGACGAGAATTCAAACCTGAGCACCTAATCTTAACCACTAGGTTAAGACATCTTCGGTATTGGGGAGAATTTGTTGGGAATATAGTTATGCCGATTGATGTTGCTTAGGTCATGTTTGTTTGTTAATGCTCGAGTGAGAGATTTGGAAGGGGAGAGACACTTGCTTACTATGTTCTCTATTTTCCATTTTCTCATTTTCCCTTCAGTTCCCTCCATTTCGCCCACATTTGGAGTTGTTTGTTTGCGGGATGTTAAAATTCTCGTAAAAATCAAATTCACATGAAATTGGGATCCATATGAATTGCAAAGAACTTGTTTGAGTGATATCTGAGAATAAGTTCATGGGGAACTTTAGGGTATTGGTTACTAACTTCACATATTTGGTAAATTATTCTCAAAAAAAAGAAAATTGGTCTTCTTTTTTTTACATTAATGACAATGAATAGGTTGTGATTTATTTATGAAAATTAATTCTTTGGAGGGAAATTTTTAGTAAGTGTTATTCTCTTAATATATAAAACTATGAATCTATAATAGAACTTGCACAAATGTGTGGCTTATATATAGCTTTTATAAGAGAATATTTTTGTTTGATAAAAGTATCAAATAATATTTTTTGTAAAATATATTTAAGTTTAGGAATTTTCTATCTAGTACCTCGTGTTTTTAGTTTTTCTATATGATACCCCACTTTTATAATCAAACATGTTACCTGCATTTTTATAATCAGACATGTTACCCCCTCAATTATAAAGTGTGTTTGGATACATGCATTTTATTGGGTGGAATGATGCTCCTTTTATAGAAGACGGCCACCCTCATCTATAAATAGAGCACTATAGGCGTAAGGCACAGGACGGTCATGGCCAATGAAGACCATGGCCGACCCCTGGTTGGGGGTGGCCGACTGTGCTCGGCTGAGCATGTAGCTGACCCCATCACCTAGTATTGATGCAATTAGATATGAATTTCTAGGTTTTAAGTTGCACATCGAAAAATATGTCACCTTCAAATTAAAATATGTCATCAAAATAGTTGGGTTTGATTAAAATGTACTATTTTCGTCTCGGTAATTTGTTATCTTTGATTAAAATATTTGTCACAAATAATACTCCATCTGTTCAAATCAAAAGGGGATGTTTAATTTTTCACACTTGCCGAGACACATTTTACATCGTCAGTATCTTTCGTTTTACATTAACAAATATTATAAAAATTCGATATTCTTAATCTACTCATAAAGACGAATCAACCAATATAGCACATGACTATATTTTCTATTATAGATTTTCGTGAATATTAACGATTCTTTTGAGTTATGAATAGTGTCCAACAAATGACGGAGATAAAGGGAGTAATAAAAAAATACAAATTCTTGTTTATGACGGAGATACCCGTCATAATTGTAAGACAGGTCAAGTATCATATAGTACCATTTAGAGTTGGCAAATCGGACGTGCGGGGCCGTGCTTTGTGCCCATCCAGCTCGGCTCAGTCGTGCCTGGCAGGCCCACCGTGTCGTGCTTGACTCTAAGAACATGCGTCGTTGCACGGATCCTCGCCCGGGCTTGGTCGTGCCTAAGTTGTGCCCGACCAAAATTTCAGGATTTTTCATTTTTTTTGGGATTTAGAGTCTTGCTGGCCTAACCGTCCCTCGTGTCGGGCCGTGCCTAGGCACGAGCTTTTCATCAAATTGGCGTCGCGGCCCAACTTGGGACCGATCGTGTCGTGCCCGTACTTTTCGCCACGTCATCACCATGTCGGGCCAGATCATGCTTATTTTCGTGCCGGACCGGGCCACCGAGATGGGCTCGACCCGGTTTGCCAGCTCTAGTACTCGCTCCATTCAAATCCAAAGTGCACATCTCTTTTTTTGACACTATTCACAACTAAAGAGAATTTTCGATATTCTCGACAATCTATAAGACAAAATATAGTCATGTGGAAAGATTCGATTCGATTCATTTTTACGAGTAGGTCAAGAATATTAAATTTTTATAATTTTTGTTTATGTAAAATGAAATATATCAATGGTGCAAAACGCTCCTCGACAAATGTGCAAAAGAGAAATATGTAGTTTTGATTTGAATGGAGCGAGTACCATTTACCTAAACAAAACAAATGTTTCGCTAGTATCAAGACAATATATTTTTGTCATTTCAAGGATACTTGACCTATTATCACGTTGTGACGGACTAACGAATATACCCATCATTAAAAAAAGTGCTAACAAAATTGGTACGGTGATGGAAAATTAATGCAAAAAATTTGCTTCTATATCCAAAATGTTATGGTAATCTTTTATTTTTCTCTATTAATATGAAGTATAATATTTTTCTCTCTTAATTTTTCAATCCACCATATCTTTTTTAATATATTACTCTTTCTTTTTCGTTACACCCAAAAAAGAAAGGGAAGGAAGATAAGAACTCAGATGGAGTATTTGTTTGTGGCACATAGTGTTAGATCTGACAAAACTGAACCGGCCCGAATGACTCAACTAAGACAACTCGAATCCAACTCGACATCCGAATTGAAGACCCAAGTTTAACCTGTAACCCGAATTGACTTGGCCTAAATTGAAAATAACTCGAATACAGTATTATTATAGCAAGCAAGTTTATATTTCAAAAAAAAATTCTAAATAACATACCCGAAAATTAATCGGTTCGACCCATAGTCAACCACGTTTTTCTAACCCTAAAGTGACCCGATCCAAAGCCAACTCACCCGAACCCGACCCACTCAACTTGTTTACGAGGTCGGGGGATAAGTGTTTATGTATGGGACTAAGGATCGACATAGTTTCGATGGGTTAGTCGAGTTGGTTTCTCCAAACACAACTTTTGAAGTGAGGAAATTGTGCAAGTAAATTACGAGGGAGTTTATAACATGCATACCCAAAAAATTTGCAGGTATGAAGCAACGTTCAGATGGATTTATATACGCAAATTAAACATTATACACTAGTTCAAAATCAAACGTATGTGTGTATATATATAGCAATAAGAAAATGTATAGAGTATTAAAAAAAAAGAAACATGAAAAGAAAAATTCTAATCATTTCTAATGAAATTAAATTCCAATAATAAAAAAAGAAAGTCCAGAGAAGCTGTGTTTGCTTTGCCAGCTGATTTGGTAATTGGTATGGTCAAGAATCGAAAGAATCTGCGAACTTCAACGTTTTACCCACCCGTATGTAGTAGTATGTAAAAGTAATGAATGAACAAAATATTAGAGAGGGTGATATGGTGGGGAAATGATCACCATTAATGAGGGTAAATGGGTGGGGGAGGAGCATGTTTCTCATCGCAATCTTCTTTAGTTGGCGGCGGCGGTGAGGAGTAGTAATATGTACCGGGTGGAAGATAGGGTGACGGTGTTGGTGGTGGTGGAGAATGGTACCTTCCTTGCGATGACATGTCCCACACTGGTGGCGGCGGTGACGGTGATGGTGGCGGCGGCGGTGATGGTGATGGTGGTGGCGGCGGTGATGGTGATGGCGGGGGTGGTGGTGACGGGGATGGCGGTGGTGGCGGTGACGGTGATGGCGGTGGCGGCGGTGATGGTGAGGGCGGTGGTGGCGGTGAGGGGGATGGTGGGGGTGGTGGTGAGGGCGATGGTGGGGGTGGTGGTGAGGGTGATGGTGGGGGTGGAGACGGTGGAGGTGGTGATGGTGAAGGTGGTGAGGGTGATGGTGGGGGTGGAGACGGTGGAGGTGGTGATGGTGAAGGTGGTGGCGGTGGTGATGGTGAGGGTGGTGGTGGAGGTGGATGATAGAATTGTCTAGATGCCATATCGCTAGGCGATGGAGCGTAGACCGGGGGCTTTGGGGTGTAGGTAGGTGAGTAAACGGGAGGCTTCTTCTTTATACAGCCGTAAGCGTAACAGTCGACAGGATGCGCAATTGGTGAGGAGCACTCCTGTTGAGACCTCTGGTGCTCTTCTCCCGCAATACAATTCTCCGACCCGTCAACCACCTTCTCACTGCCATACCCACCATAGCCATGCACGTCCTTCTCGCAAGCGGCTGACTCCTCGGTGAAGTAGTTGAAAGAGTAAGTAAGGTTTTTCAAGCTCGGAAGTGTACACACGCCTTCCGACACCTTACCAGTGAACCTGTTGTGCGCCACATCAAATTCTTCGACACTCTTCAATCCACTGAGGGTTGACGGAAGTGACCCCGCCAAGTTGTTGTAACTAATATCCAACACCGTGGCATGGTGTAATGCCCCGATTTCTTCCGGCAGACAACCCGAGAGATTGTTATTCAGCAGAAGGATTTCGTTAAGGGTGTTGTACATCCCTCCAATGCTCGAAGGAATACACCCACCCAGCTCATTGTTAGCGATCACCAAAACGGAAACAGGGGATTTTCCGATGTTTGACGGGATGCCGAACTTGAACTTGTTGTTGTTCAAGAATATGGCGTCCAACGGTTTCTCAAAAATGGCTGGCGGGATGGGCCCCTCAAACTCGTTGTATCGGATGTCGAGAAATTTCAACGAGGGTAACGAGAGTAGAGTGGGAGGGAATTTCCCAACGAACCGGTTGTTACTTATGTCCAACTCGTGTAGTAACTTCATCCCACCGAACGTGGGTGGAACGGTTCCACAAAATCTGTTGGAGTTAATGTGGAAGACGGCTATCTCAGATAAGAGACCAAGTTCGTCGGGTAGGTGACCGGCAATGTCAGCGTGGTTGAGGTCCACGCTGGCAACCACGTAAGTGGTGTGATCATATACGCCCCCGGGGAGGTGCGCACAGAAAATACCGTTATAGGCGCAGACATCATGGCCCACCCAGTTGGCCGTGAAATTCGAAGGGTCGGACAACATAGCTCCCTTCCATGCTTGGAGGGCAATGTAGGCTCGACGGAGGCTGTCGTTTTTGAACTCAGGCTCAGGCGCAGGCTCAGCGTCGTACTTTGAAACGGGCACCCATTTGTCATGCTCATAGCCAATTGTGGTATGGAGGAGAGGAAATGTAAAGAGAGTTAGGAGGAAGAGAAGGGAGAAGATGGGAGGAGAAGAGGGAGAAGGAGCCATTTTGGAATGAGGATGTATGAAACCAGAAACCTGCATGTAATATAGTAATGCTTCTTCCCAGTTTATTACTCTATTATAATTATAATAATCCAACTAATTAATGATTAATGTAATTAATTAAGGGATAGTGTCTATACGGCCTTGGCCTTAGTGCCTGACCACAATCATCATTTAGATTTACTGTATGATTAAAGCAAGATTAACAAGAATAATGTCTAAATATGGTAAATAGACTTAGTATTTCATTTTTTCATGATAATATCCTTGTTAATTTTACTTTAATTAGGTTATTAATATGTGATCACTGGGCACACGTTTGAAAAACCGTTATATGTATAATTGCAGTAGTAATACAGTAATAGCAAGCAACTTACAAAAAATTTGTAAAGTCAAAATGCGAATTATAAAATATGAAACAATTGGAATTAGAAAATAATGAGAAAGATGAGATGAGTGAGCTGTGATTGGGAAAAATAATGGACTGCATGTCTGTTTTGATTGCGACTTAGGTGAAGATTCGCCGTGTGGGGCCGGCACAAGAGCTTAAGCCGGCACCGGTTCTTTTCCCTTTTCTTCTTTATTGTATTTTTGCACGATTTTTGGCTTGGCTTTGGTCAAATGACAAATAAACACAATATTTTAGTGGCAATTCCGGCTTTTACAAGAAAAGTACTCATTACGTAACAAAATGATCTTCTTATTTCATTATTATATTAGTCACATTGAAATATAAATGGAAAGAATTTAGTGGTACGGAGGGAGTATATTTATTCACTTTTTAAGAAGACTAGTTTGCGAGCCCGACGATGCTTGGGCCATGGCATTCTGGTTTGCGTCAACACCGATTTTTTAAGATGCATGGTTTTAAATGGACACGAATTGTTACGATTATATTGTTACGAGTCACATATTGATTACTCCGTATGTATATACACTATTTCTTCGGGTCATATCTCATACAGTTTGCAATATGGCCCGTATAGTATAGACATTTTTTAAATCATACAAAAATCAACTACTCATATTATATACGGTATGATAAATCATAATGTACTACTCTCTCCGTTCATATCCAAAGGGTACGTATTACTTTTTGGATAATTCAAATTCAATTGACTCCTTTATTTTTTAGTTCATTTTTTGGATCAAACTATCCTTATTCTACTAACATATTTACACCATGTCATTGTGATACCCTTTGTTAAATACATTTTGGAAAATTAAATGTTAATTTGTGCCTTATCACTGTACTTTTAATATTATTTTTAATAATAATAATAATAATCCTCAAAATTGCACCAGGTGAGAGAAACACTTTCTCTCAAGAAAAACTCTTTGAAAATCACAACTACTACGGAGTATAACAAACTTCTCGAGCTTGACACCATGGCCATGGACTCCAGCAAACCACAAGGTTGGGGAAGATCTCGTAAACCTGGGAAATCTAATGCGGATTTCTATCTTTAGATCAATTCTGGTAGCCCTCCAGGCTTTGTACTGATCCCACATATTAACACTAGTCCAGCGCATTTTGTCCTCACTCATGCGCATCCCGGGAACCTTCCTAGGAGGTCACCCATCCCAAGACCACTCTCAGCCAAGCACGCTTAACTATGGAGTTCTTATTATGTGCATACTAGAAAAGAAAGTGGACTTTGTTGATATGAGTAGAACTTTTAATCCCTTTAAGCACTAGTCATTCAAGCTCATAAATAGATATTCAATCAACATGGGGTGTTTGAACGATGAGCTAGGGAAGTTCATAGTATATTAGTGGCTACACAATTTGGGAAGCGAGAAATAAATGGGTGTTTTAGAATCACCGAGTGGGGCCGGGGGTGATATGGTTGGGCGAAGGGTTTGGGACGTGTTGAGGAAGATGGAGGAAGGCATGAGGAGGAGAGTGGTGGATGAAGGAGAGCTTAGAATGGCGGAAACCGTTGAGTGGGTGGCTCAAACTTAATCGTAATGCGGGGGCTAAGGAGGGTTGGGGAATAGCTCAGGGTGGTATGTCAGGAGGAGGGGGAGACTCTTTCTGCAGTGATGAAACGAGCCAGAGAAGAGAGGGATGTAGGCGAGGCAATGGCAGAGGCGATGTTGCTTACTATTACCTTCGTTCTATTTGATTGTTTGCATTTGATTTTTGAGCATTATTCATAAGTAAGTGAAATCGTCAATGTAACTTCTAATATATAAGATAAAATAAAATAAATTCATGTTGGATCTTGTTTAAATTGTCTAATCGAGTATGTTATAAATATCAAATTTTTATAATTTTTAGAAATACGTAACTAAAGATATATACAAAAGAAAGCGTGCATTGGTAAGTGTGAAAAAAGTAAATGCAAATAAACAAATGTAACGGAAGGAGTATTAAGGAAGCTTCTAGGTGCGGAGATTCAACTGGTCATTATTAAAGGTAATAACAATTAGGTCGTGGAGGCTCTGGCTAGCGGCAAGACAAGATGGAGCGACATCTCTACCATTTACAAAGTCATCCATGTCGTGTAGATGAAGTTTGATTGTTTGAATTGGTTTTATGTTAACCTGAACAATAGTAGGGTCGCTCATGATCTGGCTCATTTTAATTCAGCTATTGTACCACTTTTTAGAGTGTGGAAGGAGTCTTTACCTCCGTGTATCAAACATTTTGTTTCTCTTGATTTGAATGATAATGATAATTGTTGATCACTCTTTGGGAATTCAAGAAATAAAGTTAAGGGCAAGTGTAATAGTTAAACTAATTGATAATAGCTTGACTTTGCCGCATCACTTTTTAAGTTGTCATAGTTTCAAGTTATAAAATTCTTCAATGACTTGGAGCAAGTCCAATAGTGAGTAAAAAGGACTTACTTGCAATTTAGAAAAAAATTCAAGCTACAAGCTCACTACTGGACATGAATATCCCCTATTCATTAAAACAAAAATCAAGGGGCAAATCCGTCTTTTCAACTTTCCCGTCAAAATCACCTATTCATTTCACAAGTTGGGCTTAATATTACCTATTCATTTAAAGAATTGGGCTTTTGGGAGAACCAATCCAATTTCTTAGCAAATAAATCACAGGAAATATAGCAAATATAGTACCCCATATTATAATTAGACTACAACATTTAGAAAATATAATTTTCAAATGAAAAATGAGATTACATTAGGATGCATATGCATCTTAACCTAACAATTTCATTTAAGCATTTAAGATCCAATTCAACGAATCTGTACGACATATCACATACGTTGTCAAAGTTTTTATTTAAAAATTGGACCCAATGATTTACCAAGATAATTTTAGAAAAAAAATTATATTCCCCAAAAAACTAGGGTTGTGCTTTTTCCTAACAAGCCTTTACTCAATTCTAACGAATTTTCCTAAAATCTTCCCATTATACCCTTATAAAAATTTTCATAACATTGACATTCAACTACAATTCTTTTGGTCTTGCTCCTTCAATTGAGATAATCTATCGGTGCAAAATTCAATTATGACGTCTGATTCAATTACCGACGATGTAAAATCGATTATTCTTTTACCAAAATAATTTTTTCAATTGTATTATTATTGTTTGACAAATTGTTTAGGGTTTATAAAGGGATGGTGGTTGACGTGGTGGTTGTGGGGGACGGGCTCGCTGGAAGTGATGGGCGGCCATGGTGGTGGTGCGGGTCGGGTCGACCCGGATCGTGGGTGGTGTGTGGTGGCGGTGGCAGGTCAGGTCGCGGAGTGGGCTGCGTGGTGGGCGAACGTTGAAGGTGGTGATCGGTGGTGGGTGAGAGTCGGGCGGTGGGTGGTGACTGTACTGGGTGGTCGTCGACGGTGGTTGACTGGGCTGGGTGGTAGTGGCCGGGTGGGATGAGTAGTGGTGGGAGGATGGTTGGTGGTGGGGTCTGGTGGGTGGTTGGGGGAAGTTGAGGGTGACGGGTGAGCGCTGTGCCATTGTTTTTTTTTTTTTTTTTTTTTTTTTTTTTTTTTTTTTTGGAAATCCCACGTGGGGTTTGTTCTTGATTTCCTTTTTTTCCTTTTTTCCTTTTTTTCTTTTTGTCTTTTCTTGTAAACATAATTTTGATATTTCCTATTTATGTAAATTCTCTTTTTCTATTATAATATATTTTTATGAATTATTTTATTTTTATTTTTATGATTAAACAAAATCACTTTTCTATTTTCTTTATTTTATGTCAAGTATGATTTCTTTAAATTCAATGATTGGTGTATTGTAATTAAATTCAATGACTTTTCCTCATATTTTTACTTTTAATATATTCACATATTTTTTATATCTTAATTCTTTTAAATTTCATGAATATGTTCACTCTAATTTTATGTTTTATTATGATATGATAAGATGAGTCTTTTGAAGAAAGTTTTGAGGAGGAGGATTTTGTTGAAGGCGATTTTGACAAAGACGATTTTGATGGAGAAGTTCGTGAAGAAGTAGTTGTTAACACCGAAGGGTTTTTCCAATTTCACGAGAATTTCAAAAACTTAGATGATTGTATTTCGGAAGTTAAGAGAATTGGACTATTGAACAATATTCACATTCGAAATTCTAATTACCATAATAGCGGTTTCGGAGAAAGGTGGCTAATGTGTGAACGATCTGAGGGGTACACATGCAAATCAAGAATTGACGTTCAAGCTACCGTTTCGTTGACAGCTTCGAAAAAAAAGTATTGTCCCTTTCGATTAAAGATTGTCGGTGAAGCTGATGGCACTTGGAAGGTAAATGTAGTGAACGGGTCACACAATCATGAGCTTATTGAAAAACCCGGTATGATAACATCTGAAGCGAAAGAGATCATTCACAGACTGTATTCAAGTAAAACTACGGTATCTAGCATATTGATTGAGTTGGGAAAGAAAGGAATTTACGTTACTAAGAAACAAGTTTATAATGTTACTGCTAGGAGTAGAAAGAAGGTGAGACAGAATCGTACACCATCTGAACAACAGCTTAAACTTGCTGCTGATCATGGGTATACATGTTTTCATCAAACAGTTCCTGCCAAAAAAAAAGGTACACGTGAACTAACCGATATCTTGTTCGCTCATCCAACTTCTATTAATCTTCTGAGGTGCTACCCATATGTACTTATTGCTGATAGTACATATAAGACCAACGTGTATAAGATGCCATTGTTACAAGTTGTTGGTATGACACCCGTAAATTTGAATTATAGTGCTTTTTATGCCTTCCTACCGAATGAGAAAGGTGTTTCATATGATTGGGCTCTAGGGCGTATTAGGGAGGTATTAGATAGAGATGACATAGTATTTGTTACCGATAAAGAGAAAGCTTTAATGAATGCTATAGAGAAACATTTTTCCAATGCGACACACATGTTGTGTAAATTTCATATAGAAAAGGATGTAGAGGCCTGGGTGAAGAACAAAATGCATAGTGGTCGGATTGATGATGCATTGGCGAAAGGGTGGTGGAGAAAGGTTGTGCATTCTACAACTGAAGCGGAATATTTGGAAAATATGAAACTACTATTGAAGCAATGGCATCGTGTTCCGGGTTTAGAAGAATATCTGAGGGAAACATGGATTGATAAGTTGTAGACACCCTCATTTTGACCGCCAGGTGTCTATAGTAGTTCCCGCCAAACACCCGATGATGATCGGACGCAAACATACTTTAATGGACTCGGATATGGGCTCGAAATCATGGACATTTGGTTTAGGCTTATTACGGAGTATAAATGTTACGAAACCAACCTCAAATCCAGGCCCAGTGGGTCGTTTCGAGTCAAATAAGACTAATTTGGGTCAAAACCGGCACTAGGGGTAAAACCGTCTTTTAGCGACCGAGTCAAAACCCGGTCGAAAATATTCTCGAGGCACGTGAGTCAGCCGTGACACCTCACATGGCTGATTCGGTCACCAACACTACAAAAAATCAGCTTCGAAAATATTAAACAAATCCATTCAAGGATAGAATTCGATCTTAAGTAGGAATTCTATCCGAAAACAAAAATAATTCACCGACCGAGCTCAAACACTCGGCCGAGATGTCCAAAACAGCCGAAACACTCCACCAACCAGCCGAGATTCATTGCTTCTTCACCAAGCAACGGAATTTACGTTCCTCTCGACTTCTTACGTTTTCTATCCTAATCGGTATTTCTTGTCGTACAAGCAAGGCTACCTCCACTCCTATAAATAAGACCCTCGCGACACACATTCAAGAATCATGATCTATCCATTACCAATCATCAAAAATTCAGAATTAATCTACAATTATTCATCAACCCCGACATACATCCAAAAAGCACCGAAATGCCGTCAAGATCAACCCGACAAATCCGACCCACACGCCGGCCGAAACCCGCCACATCACACGACCAAACCGACACCTTAACTCATCCCGCATCATCTCGACGCTCCCGTGCCTAAGCCACTTTCCGAGGAGCTCTATACCGAGAAAATAAAGCATGTAGGTTGAGGGTGTAAACCAAACCCGACTCTTCTCTTTTCTCTCCCTCTTTCTCGTTTTTTTCCTTTTTTGTGTCGTGTCGTCGGTCCTTGTTTAATATGGGTCGTTGTCGCATTTTTATTTATTTCTAATAATCGATACTACAAAAACTATTTTTATATAACGTTCTTAAAATACGATATCGATTCTCTAATCGAATATCGTATCTAACAAGAACTAAATTAATTAAATCTCGTTGATGCTAAGAAAATCGTTACATCTTTTTAAACAAAATTCGACGATTTTTAACGCGGAGAGAATTAACATTTTTTTCGTTCAAATTTTTTTTTTTCTCTTTTCGTTCAAAACAAACTTTTTTTAAAACCTTTTCTAAAACATTTCGACTATTCGATATCGATTTCATAATCGAATATCGAATACGACGAATATCGAAAATATGAATCGGGTATAAATTAATCCATATTTGTACGCGATTTATAAAAATTGACGATTTTCGACAAAATAAAAAAAGCCGAGCAGACCTCCACGCGAGTCGCGCGCCCTCCAGGCGACTCGCGCGGAAGCCTGGTTCGCCGGGTCTTCTTTTTTTCGTTTCCTCGCTTTTCTATTTTTTATTCTTTTCGAATCTTACATAAAAAGCGGCTTTCGCGACATATTTTCAGATTTCGATAAATACTTTTTTCGACCTCGATCAACACGTGTTAATCCATCACGTGTCATAAAAACCTTTTTCAAAATCATGCATATTATTGTATTTACATCTTTATTCGATTTATTCAATCGTTACTAACTCGTTTTCTCGTGTTTGTAGCAATTTATTTTGTTTTTATTGTTTTATTAGACTAAAACGAACTTCACATGCTAAAATTACTTTGACGTTATTAGTTTAATATGCATTAAACGACTTAGCAACCCATTTATTTTTCTCTCACATGTTTAGGGAAAATAATCTTTGCATATCATTCAATCGTCGAACTAACGCGTGTACACCAAAAACGAACGATATCTTAGTAAAGGCCGCTAAGTGCGGGCGGGGTTGGGTGTTCTTAGTGAACTTCCCAACACGTACCCTCACCCCTTACTCAGAACCATGGTTTCCGGATGTCCGAATCCGTTGGCAACGAGAGTCATTCAATACACGATATCCGATAATGTCGGTATCGGTATCATAATGCAAAGGGACGAACCCAATAAGCTCTGACATCGGAAATGGGCCGTATTTTGTATACGGCCCACTACGACATAGAGTGGGTTCGAACGGGCCCGAACTCCCACAAAGTTCGGTGGCGACTCCTACTTCGATTTAAATTTCAATCTGACCATCTCATATGGAGATTCATTCGCCTCCCCAAACCCGCGCGTGGCCGCGTCGGGGTGGACCTATGTCATGTCCACAATTTGGCGACTCCGCTGGGGATCAACTGATGAGTCACTTACCATCGGCATCCCTAGGGTGAGACTCGAAAAGAAATCGTTCGAATAGTAATGTACACGTTTTAGTTCAATGGTTCATGCATAACCCAATTCTTTCCCGGGCCGGTTACTTGTGACCGACGTCCCACTATACCACGGTGCATTCCTAAATGGGTGCACTAAAGACTTCGATGGCGGAACTCGCATGGGTTTTACGGCAGGTTCTAAGACCAACTCGGCTTAGGAAGACCGTCCTGATTTGCGAGAAAGCTATCGTCGTTGGTATAGACCCTATTCGACCGACCGAGACTTAGATTAAGAGCATACATGGTGTCATTATACTGTTTCCATGACTACATGCTACTTGATTTACTTGTTTTCTTTTTCAAAAACCGTCATTTTCAAAAATTTGCATCCTTTTCAAACCTATCCATTTTTCAAAACCCGGAAAGCTACCGAATTTAGGACATATGATTTTGACTCAAAATAGCCTATTTTTAGCCGGTATGTTGCCCGAACCATTTCAAAAATCCGAAATCTCGGCCCGGTAACATTTTTTTCGATTTTCAAAAAAATCGGGCCATCCTATCCGACTTTTTTCGGTTTTCAAATCCAAATTCTCCTTTCAAAACTTTATTTTTCTTAGGACTTCCCGTATTTAGCAGTGTCGGGTCATGTCATAAGTTGTTAGAGTCTATAGCGTCGAAGCTCCGTCGATCTTACATCACGAGTTTCTACCCCATCCCAGTCCGCATTATTTGTCAAGGCACGACCCACCTACGTAGGATGAACCCCTACAAAGGGAAGCCCGTTTACACACTCGAGTCTTAACAAAGTCTTTGATCCCGATTGGGGGGCTACCCCTCAGCAGAGCGATCAATCACGGTTGCTCTAAGGGTCAGGTCTTACACGTGTTGTCTCACGTATCCCACTTTCGAGTCACTTAGGTGTCACACCATCTGAGTCATGTCTGAGCCCTTAGTCTCACTTTGGGGCTATTCTCCGACGGAGCGATTAATCACAGTCACTCCGAGAATCGTACCCCGCACATTTGTCTTAGGAGAGTCTAACCGGAGTCAAACTGGAGTCGTCTCTCCTCCCGCGCTATTTCCTATGCCTTGGTGAATTTGAGTTCCGAAGCAACTTTCCTGATTACGCGGTATTCTTACAGACAGACTGCCCTTCACCCGAACCATGACGCAACAAGCCATAGACGAGCTGACCGCCTCACTGGCTAAGATGGAGGCCCAGTTGACAGCAATCAGGACCGACCAAACCGCCATTGCCACCCGTTTGAGTGCCTTGGAACAAAGGACTCCTAAGGTCGGGAATGAAATCACTGGGCCCATAGCTGAACTGACCAACGCAGTCCGCAAGTTGGAGGAACAGGTCCACCTGTCGACCAACAATTCAATCCATACGGAAAATGCTCGTTCCTATTCACCTTTGACCGACGAGCTGCCCGCTAACCTCAACCTGACGGGCCTACCAATGTTCGACGGGACTGAAAACCCGGTATTACATATCCGGGCTTTCAAAGAATTCATGGCCATCAAAGGAGTAAAATCAACCATGTTCAAGCACCTGTTTGCTTCCTCCCTCGAGAAGCACCCCGAAAGCCTGGTACTACAGGTTTGACTCCAAGAAGCACAAGACTTGGGATGACGTGGCGACGGAATTCGCTCGGAAATATGCCGATAATACCGAGATCCAGACCACGATGCGTACTTTAGAAGTCATGGCCCAAGAGCCCAAGGAAGGTTTCACCAAGTACCTTCAAAGGTGGAGGGCCGAGAGTGTGAAGTTGGTAGACAAGCCCAACGAGAAGACACTAGTGGAGGCGTTCATCAACAACCTCCTACCTTCCTACCGCATCCATCTTAGGTATGCTGGCATTTCCAACTTTGTAGTGCTTACCGAAATGGGCACTAGGATTGAAGATGATCTTCGACACAATGAAGATCTGGGTGAAGTTTCTATTGGACATCCACTTGAGTCCTTAGAGGCCGAAGACTACTGACGACATTATCCGAGAGTCTAGATTTGGTTTAAGTCCTAGTCTGAGTCCGAGTCTAGGATCACTATTTTCTGTCAAAGTCAGAGTCATTTGCATTCCGTCCTCTTTTCACATTTCAATAAAATCAGCTTTTCTATTTTCTCATATATTTCCTTTTGTGTTTCCGAGAACATGATGAACACCATCATACACTGTGAGCACATGCACGCACGTGACTATTATAGGCACATCTATAACAACTACAGGAAATCGAGACCCGTGTTTTCCTTTTACCTGTTCCATGTCTGCCATAGAAAGCCACATAACCACCCTTAGTAGGAGCGGTATTGAAACCTATGACAAATCTAGGTAGTCTCCTAGTTTGGGTTCAAGACGGGAGGCAAGCTCATTTCCCACAATAAACACCCATCCAACAAGATCAACCAATCCCTACCTTAGATGTTAGTCTGACCAATAGAAAAAAACTGGACAAAAAAAAAAGAAAAATCAAAAGTCCAAGGAAAAAGCAAAAGGCCAAAAACAAAAGAGCTGGCCATGATCAAAAAGAATTCTCAGCATCCCCCAACCAGATACGGTCCATCCCATGACCGGGGCTAAAAGATCAACCAACAAAAAAATTCAAAAAACCCATGATCGTGGTCAACGGTCAACTCGAGTGAAAGTCCCTTGACCAGGTACGGTCAATTCAAAAATTATAAAAACCCTTATCGTCAAATAGGGGAGCAACAATCAAGCTGGTCAGCTAACATCACACTCAGCCTTCCCACATTACAACCTTCAAGACCTTCCCGAGACCCAGGCCAGAGACAGCCCGGAATTTTGAGGATTCAAGCTCCATAGGATACCCCTAACCATTAGGGCCAGACATGGAAACCAGATCCCGCATTATCAAAACTTATCCCGATCAAAGTTTGAGTCATTTTACTCGACTTCCCCTCGACATAACAAAATTCACAATCACCATACAAAGACCCGAGATCAAAACTCGTTAAAATCCCCGAGAGCAAAAATCGTTAAAATCCCTGAGAGTAAAACTCGTTAAAATCCCCGAGAGCAAAACTCGTTAAAATCCCATCCCAATTCTTCTCATCCAGACCAGTTACCAACCCCAAACACGGGAACTCAACTTGCAGTCGGCATAGAACATGCCCAAATAGTTCACACCACCTCTGGGGGGCTACCCCGGAGAATGCTCACAGTCACAGGATCAACATCCTAACCATTCTAGCCCTTTGATCAAGACATCATTGGGAATGCACCTGGCCTGTACCATCGCTATGGCTAGTTACACACAAAGCCCTAATAGACTAGGCACCAAAACATATCTTCAATCACTGAACTACGGCTTGGTTTGATTTCACAACACGTGAATTCGTAGGCAGCCTTTCAAAAGAGGCACAACCACCCACATTAACACAAATTCAAAAAAGCGCCATCATTCCGGTCACGAAACTGTCATGTTCTCAACAGCTAGCTTTGTCGTCCTGAGGGCTTCTCCTAGGCAGAAGTTCTCCATCCACTCACATAATCCAAAGACTTTCAAGAACTAGCCTCCTTTCTATAGTGTGTCCTAGTACTCGGCTCAGTCGAAGACGAGAATCTGTCAGGACTCGAAGCAATACCTACTTCGGGAACATACCCCGAAACTAAAAAATTCAAAAGAACACCAGTCTACGACATTGCTACCACAAAGCCCTGTCGTACGGAAACAGTCTTATTCTGAGGATTCGACCATGTTGCCACTCGCCTAGGCTACGGAATAGCGCAACTTAAGAGTCTTGTTAGGTGGCCCACCCCCCTACCGAGTCACGGTCCAACCCCTCGAGAGTCCAGTCGTGTCTGTCAACTCGTCCGGTCACGTCCAGAGTCGAGTCTGTCGGTAGGCCTCTCTCTTCAAAATTCTACTTTGAGATTTGCAAAACATAGCCATTTGATAAAATCTCTTTCCTAGTCACCACGGGAATAGGAATTTTATATCATACTCCCTACTTCATCTAGGCATACAGGCCTAACCGGAGGATTTTAGGAGTCCGTGTCAGAATCTAATCAGGAATCAAGTCATCCCAAGCATTCTTATTTCCAAAAATTTTCAAAAAAATTTCAGCATTTTCTTTCCAAAAATCAATCAAAAATCATTTCTTCCCCAGCGTGAGTCGGTGTTTTGCCTAGATATTACATGCAATCTGCTATGTATCAGCATACAGGTACACCCAAGACTCCCGAAGAATTCTCAAAGACTCCCCAGTGGAAACTCAAGCAACATTTTTGTCAGGATGTATCTACAGGCAGATACACCCAGAGCTTACAGGCAAGCTCTCACGTGATTCCAAGACAGGATGCATCTACAAGCAGATACACCCAGAGCTTACAGGTAAGCTCCCACGTAATTCCAAGACGGGATGCATCTACAAGCAGATACACCCAAGACTTTTTAGAAAAAGTCCCCGCGACATTATTGACATCTACCCAGGTATGATTTCTACCTTATGGCTGGCGAGCTCTTCACGCAAGTCTAATGGACTCTAAACGACCCGATCGGAAGTCTGCCAGGTTTTAATCTTCGATTAGCCTGGTAGCTACTCTGACTTTTGCCTTGTCCAAGCCTCAGTCAGAGTGGGGGCTCTGTAGACACCCACATTTTGACCGCCAGGTGTCTATAGTAGTTCCCGCCAAACACCCGATGATGATCGGACGCAAACATGCTTTAATGGACTCGGATATGGGTCCGAAATCATGGACATTTGGTTTAGGATTATTACGGAGTACAAATCTTACGAAACCGACCTCAAATCCAGGCCCAGTGGGTCGTTTCGAGTCAAATAAGACTAATTTGGGTCGAAACCGGTACCAAGGGTAAAACCGTCTTTTAGCGACCGAGTCAAAACCCGGTCGAAAATATTCTCGAGGCACGTGAGTCATCCGTGACACCTCAAATGGCTGATTCGGTCACCAACACTACAAAAAATCAGCTTCGAAAATATTAAACAAATCCATTCAAGGATAGAATTCGATCTCAAGTAGGAATTCTATCCGAAAACCAAAATAATTCACCGACCGAGCTCAAACACTCGGCCGAGATGTCCAAAACAGCCGAAACACTCCACCAACCAGCCGAGATTCATTGCTTCTTCACCAAGCAACGGAATTTACGTTCCTCTCGACTTCTTACGTTTTCTATCCTAATCGGTATTTCTTGTCGTACAAGCAAGGCTACCTCCACTCCTATAAATAAGACCCTCGCGACACACATTCAAGAATCATGATCTATCCATTACCAATCATCAAAAATTCAGAATTAATCTACAATTATTCATCAACCCCGACATACATCCAAAAAGCACCGAAATACCGTCAAGATCAACCCGACAAATCCGACCCACACGCCGGCCGAAACCCGCCACATCACACGACCAAACCGACACCTTAACTCATCCCGCATCATCTCGACGCTCTCGTGCCTAAGCCACTTTCCGACGAGCTCTATACCGTGAAAATAAAGCATGTAGGTTGAGGGTGTAAACCAAACCCGACTCTTTTCTTTTCTCTCCCTCTTTCTCGTTTTTTTCCTTTTTTGTATCGTGTCGTCGGTCCTTGTTTAATATGGGTCGTTGTCGCATTTTTATTTATTTCTAATAATCGATACTACAAAAACTATTTTTATATAACGTTCTTAAAATACGATATCGATTCTCTAATCGAATATCGTATCTAACAAGAACTAAATTAATTAAATCTCGTTGATGCTAAGAAAATCGTTACATCTTTTTAAACAAAATTCGACGATTTTTAACGCGGAGAGAATCAACATTTTTTTCGTTCAAATTCTTTTTTTTCTCTTTTCGTTCAAAACAAAAAAAATTTTAAACCTTTTCTAAAACATTCCGACTATTCGATATCGATTTCATAATCGAATATCGAATACGACGAATATCGAAAATATGAATCGGGTATAAATAAATCCATATTTGTACGCGATTTATAAAGATTAATGATTTTCGACAAAATAAAAAAAGCCGAGCAGACCTCCACGCGAGTCGCGCGCCCTCCAGGCGACTCGCGCGGAAGCCTGGTTCGCCGGGTCTTCTTTTTTTCGTTTCCTCGCTTTTCTATTTTTTATTCTTTTCGAATCTTACATAAAAAGCGGCTTTCGCGACATATTTTGCAGATTTCGATAAATACTTTTTTCGACCTCGGTCAACACGGGTTAATCCCTCACGTGTCATAAAAACCTTTTTCAAAATCACTAGTATACACCCCGTGATAAAATCACGGGGTTGTTCTAAAGAAGTTATATTACCCCGTGGTTATAATATTGACGTGTAATTTTTTTACTTGACAAACTGAATTAGTTTTGTAACGAAATGAGTATTAGATATAGGATCGTTTGATATAAAGGGTACGGTTCGTGTCAAATTTGTATCATTCCTACATTTTTGTTTAGAGAGAATGACAAAATGTAAGAAATCAAACTTAGAAGAGAATTAGAAGGTTAGAAAATTTGTACGGCAAATTGGTACTTCGTAAGACTTAGAAGCGTGAGTGTAGAATATACGTGTATAGTTATAGTTGGTCAAACCGATTATTTTCTCTTTAAACAAAACATTCATCCTCACACGTAATTTGAAAATTGGCCAAACCAAATAGTATGAGGTCGACACTTACACCTTTTAACCAACACCTTCATCCTCACTAATCTCTTATCTGATAAACTCATTTAAAATAATAGACCCAAAGATTTATTTCTTCACCCAGAAAATCAATTCAAAGCAATGAATATTTTGCTAGTTTCTTCAAAGCAATGAATATTGATTTCTTCACCTTAGAGGATGAATAAATAAATAAATATTCTTTACTGGTATTTTAGAGTTTGTATCTTACAATTTTAATACCAAAGCTGATCAACAGTATATTTCATCACAAAAACTTCATAGAGACGGTCTCTCAATAGAGTTATTCAAAGATCTCTCATATGATGAGGGAAGAGACTTAGGTAAAATTCATTTTCTATGTTGTATTAGTGGGAGACGGTCTCTCCATATACCCACTCTTCCCAATTTATTAGTGAGGGCAAATGTAGATCAACCAAACAAACAATGAATAGGGGTTTGACTACTTTGACATGACTTCACAATCCTTTAACTGTTTAATGGATTATTTTTACTGAAAACGGGTGCAATGAACATATACCGACACCAATCGTCACTCACTCCCGAATCCCAACCATCATCATAAAATTCATAACGTAATTACATAAGAGTATAATTACATAAGATACCCAAGATAAAATATTTTGCTTATTATAGGATGATATATTAATGATAAGTGTAGTTTGTAGTGTCTATTTTACTGTATTTTGGTCCCATTTTCCTTGTGGAATCGCTCCTTTGGAGCGATTTATGGGTTTCTTATGCTTCCTTTAGTTCGTTTCAGGTTCCCGAGACCGATTTGGAAGAGTTGGAGCGATTCCGACTCGATACATACACATTTTGGAGCCAACGAGATAAAGGAACGATGACTCGAGGCCTTGGAATCGACCCCGAGACCTTGGGACCCAATCCCGAGCTTCCGAGACCCGATCCCGAGTCCCGAGAATCGACGAGGAACCCATGAGGAGCAAGGAGGGACCAAAGAGCTCTTAAGGGAGGCCTACAAGACCCATCCCGTTCGGGATGGGGTGCACTTTTGAAGGTGCTGCTGTGGGCCCGTCCCGATCCGGACCAACCCATCCCGGTCGGGATGACAGGCCGTCCCGGTCGGGACCGTGGACCTGGCAGCCGCACTCCTTTCTTTTCTTCCCCTTCATTCTTGTACCCATATATATACTCCCTTCTTGTAATGTTAAGATATCTTATGTTAGTTTAGACTCTCTTAAGCCTCAAAAACCCTAGATTTACTTTCACTCATTAGTTTTAATCTTCCCTTAATCGTAGTTAATCCTTAGTTAATCTTTGTAATTAGTTCTTGGATTAAAGGGATTCTTGAAGATTGTTCCAAGCTTGACAACCTTGGGATTGTATTTGGGTTTCTCATTAATACAAGTTTTCATCTTTTCTTCATCCTAGTGTTGGTATAATCATCTCTACTCTTGTTCTTTGTTTATTCAATCTAGTTTCATCTTTTTATATTGTTATTGTTGTTAGTTGTTCATAATGAATGTTTGGATGTTTAGTTTGTTTTCTCTTGTTATTGTTATGGGCAATTTGATAATGAGTGAATAGTAATCTTGTGGGGTTAGTAGGGGGATTAGGGGTAGATTATGGATGATTAGGGTTGATTAAGGGGAAAAGGTTGCATCTTTGTTGTTAGTCACATTGTGGGCACTCTATGTGTTTGTTGATATGCTTGTGTGAGTTGTAGTGGCCATGCTTCCCATACTTGTGTTCATCTTCTCATTGATTGCTTATTTTGTGGAAATGTTGAGAATAGTTTAGTCGCGAGAGCGCGGACTAGGGTCTAAGTTGCGAGAGCCCGGACCCACCTTGACATCGGTCTAAGTTGCGAGAGCCCGGACCGACTCTAGCGATTAGGAGACACTTATACCCTTGATCACCCCAATTACCCTTCTACTCCTATGAACCCGACCTACCCCACTTTCTTTCCATATTTGAGTTAATCCTCCTAGTTAGTCATCATTCCATTAGTTTCTTTGTTTAGTTAGTCTCTAGTGTTAGCCTAGTTCTTACTCCTCTTCCCTCATTAGCTTTCCAATTATCGTTCTTTGTGTTTGTTTTGGTAATCTAGTCTCGTTGTAGGCCGACCTAGTATAAACTTTGATATATCGTCCTCGTGGATACGACCCCGACTTGCCCTAGCTACCCACTAGGTTAGTCGGTGTTTTATTGATCGGTTAGGGACCTGACAAATCCCTACCATCAATTTGGCGCCGTTGCCGGGGACGGTGCATTATTTAGACTTAGTTTGCTTATTTCTAGACTTAGTTACCCTTCTTTGTGTTCTCCCATCTTCTCTTGTGAATATTCTCTAGATTTTTCTTCTTTCCTTAGTTTTATTTCTTCTTTTTATCTTTGTCTCTGGTTGTGCTTGTTTATTGTCGTTACCTAGTGCCCATAAAGCACTAGGTGTTCTTACGTTTGTTCTAGTGTGTAGTGTATGCCTAGGAGGGGAGGCGACTTCTATCTCTTTAATCCAGAGCCGGAGAGACTCTTTCGAGCCTTTCGCCAACGGACGATTAACCGGGTTAGAATCTCTCAACCGAGTGCAAGCAATACTCATCAAGGGCAAGCCCAAGGAGCCGACTTGAACATTTCACCTCGAGAGACGGCCGGAGGGACCTTCATCAATCCCTTCGGTAATTCTTCTCCTAGTTCCCCCTCTTCATCTACATCAACACCGTCTACACCACCATCTTCTCCCTTATATCCAATCATGCCGAAGTTTTCATCCCACTCCACTTTTACCGAGGATGTCTTGCCGGGACCGAGTGCATTACCGGAAGCCTATACCGGGAATTTTGTGGCAAAGACTCAATTTATCCAACTTGTGGAGAGGAACCCATTTAGTGGTTCGCCCACCGAAGACCCGCACCAACATATGGAGACCTTCTCCGATTATTGTGACGCTATATCTCAAACCGGGGTTACTCAAGATCAAATTCGTTGGGTACTTTTCCCGTTCTCTCTTATTGGAAAAGCAAAGCAATGGATCAAGAGTCTCAATAGGGCAACCATGGGTATCGATACTTGGAAAAAACTTGCCTTGGCGTTCTACCAAAAATTTTACCCTCCGGAAAAGACGAATTTACTTAGGGCCTCCATCACCGGGTTCCAACAAAGGGACGAAGAGAGCCTATATGAAGCTTGGGAGCGGTTTAAGTCTTTGGTAAGATCGTGCCCTCATCATGGACTCTCACAATGGTTCTTGGTGCAACAATTTTGGAATGGTCTTTATGAGGACTCGAGAGCCATTCTTAACATGGGCTCCAATGGTAGGTTTACCGAGGTCGATGACGACCAAACATGGGCGAGAATCGAAGAGATGGCGGTGCATAATTCGCAATACTCTAGGCCTAGGAAGGCACATCGAGGAGGCATACATGAGGTCGATGCTATCACCAAATTAAGCATTGACCTTGGAGCTCAATTGAAAACACACATGGAGACTATTGACAAGAAGCTCCAAAGCCACCTCAACCAAGTCCAAGGCACTAGTTCCTCTCACCATCAACCGATTCAAGAAGTGAATGCTTTGGGGTTCGCACCTCCTACACCTTACTTTGGGATGTGTGACACTTGTGGAATCGTTGTTCATGACCGTATGAATTGTAGAGGGAGTATTGAGCAAGTGAACGCCTTTCAAGCGTTCAAGCAAGGTGCCTCCTTCTCTAATCAATACCAAGCTTCCAATCAAGTCCCTCAACAACAAACACTTCAACATCAACAACAACATCGTCCCTATGTTCCACCTCCCTTACGGGACAACAATGAAAGTTACCAAGGTTATGTGGGTAACCAAAGACCCTTCAACAATTTCAAGCAAAATAACCAAGGTAACTTCAACAACAAGCAATGGTTCCAACAAGGGAACTTCAATCATGGTGGTTTTCAAGGAAACCGAAACTTTCAAGGACAACAAAACCACAACCAAGGCCTTAATCAAGGAAACTTTCATGGGATCCAAGGGAACCATCATCAACAACAAGGTAGTTCTCAAGGGTTCCAAGGGAACCGTCAACAAGCAACTCAAAATCAACAACAACAAAGCAAGCCTAGGAGCCGGTCTCCTACTCATGATTACGACATTCCTCTCGCCATCACCGACACTCCACATAATCCATCATCCCCACCTCGGGATTTCGACATTCAAAAGACTTTGATGGATATGCAACAAGGTCAAATGGACATATCAAGAAACCATCATGAGCTCTTCACTTATATTCAAGGGAAAAACGCGATGAGAGATACCCGTATGAAGATACTTGAGACTCAAGTATCTCAACTCGCTTCGGGGAGCTCCTCAAGGCAAAAGGGACAACTACCTTCTCAAGGTGAAACACCGACATTTGAGCATGTAAATGCTATCACCACAAGGAGAGGTACCTCTTATGACTCCCCTCCATATCCTAATGAGCAAGAGCCAACGCAAAAACCGACAATGGAAATGGCATCTCCAAATCAAGAAGAGTCAAGCTTTGATAATCCAATTGAGGAGCAAGTCTTATGGGAGGTCGAGAAACCCCAAGAAGACAACCCTCCCCCACTTCAAGAGAAAGACAAGGGAAAAAGGAAAGTGTCCTTTGAAGAGTCCACCCCAATTGAACAAAACAAGTACCAAATCAATTTGCCTTTCCCATCAAGGCAAATGAAGACTAAGGTGGACACTCAATACGACAAGTTCCTTAACATTGTGAAGAAGTTGGATGTTAGTGTCCCATTCACCGAGTTACTTACCCAAATCCCGGCATATGGAAAATTCATGAAAGAAATCTTGGCTAGGAAGAGGTCCATCGACAAGGAAGAGACGGTAGCGTTCACTAGGGTGGTGAGCGAGCTTATTCAAGGCTCCACGCTTCCGAAGTTGAAGGACCCGGGTAGTTTCTCTATCCCATGCACCATCGGCAATTACAAGATTGAGAGAGCTATGTATGATTTGGGTGCGAGTGTGAGCATTATTCCCTACACCATTTGTGAGCGATTAGGGATGACGGAGTTGAAGTGTACGTCCATTACACTCCAAATGGCCGATAAGTCTCTTAACCGACCATTGGGAATGTTAGAGGATGTGCCGGTTCGAATAGGGAAGTTCTTCATTCCGGTCGACTTCATTGTGGTTGACATGCCGGAGGATGCTAACACTCCCATCATCCTTGGACACCCATTTCTACACACCGCCGGTGCCGTAATCGATGTGAAGAAGGGTAGGATCACTTTTCAACTAGGCGACGAGAAGTTAGTGTTCGACCTCCAAGGCAACACTTCGCCTATGACCGAGACATGTAATATGATCCATGCCACGGAAGACATCGATCGAGGGAAAGATCCGGGACAAAGCTTGAAGAAGTACTCTTATGTACTTGAGGATGATGACTCCGATTTGGAGGAAGATGAGTGCCCAAATCATGGGCTTGATGACAAGTTGCAAAGCAAGGAGAAGGATGAGCCTCCTTTGGAGCCACATGAGGATCGTTGGACGTTTGGGTATATCCCGAAGGATCGCAAGTACAAGTTCAAGCCATTGAACTTAGTAGATCGGGATGCCCCGGGAACGTCTAGGCAAGGCCATGAAGAGTCTTGGGATGTGGTTGGTTATATAACATGCTTGATTGAAGACTTCTCTAGGGCCTTCGACTTGTTCCTACGTGCCCTTGATGGAGATGGAATCGGTTTGGAGGTTGTTGAAAAAGAATGAAGAGAGCACCATCTTGGTTTGACGGAGTTCCACAAGAACCGTCTCATTGTATATATCTCTTTATTGTAATTACTTTGGATTTTTGTGAATTCTTGTTACTTGGATTGATTGATGAGCTTTGTGAGGGAGAGAGTTTGATGTGTGTTTGAGTATTGTTTGATAGGTGAAGTGAGAATGCTTCCTAGAGAAGAATGGCTATGATATACCTTGGGTTGTAAGCATGAGGATCGGGTTTTTGAAGCTTGGAGCAAGCTTTTGGGATTGTGGAAGTTGAAGAAGGCCCATCCCGACCGGGATGAGGCGTCCCGACCGGGACGGGTGTGGCATCCCGACCGGGAAGGAGCCATCCCGATCGGGATGGGTGTACCAAGATTCGAGCTCACTGTGGATCCGTCCCGACCGGGATGAGGACGTCCCGACCGGGACGAGTGAGGTAACCCGATCGGGACCAACCATCCCGACCGGGATGGTCCTCTACTCCCCCTTTGTGTTTCTTCTTCGACAATTGACTCCACCCAACCGTTTTATGCCCCCTCCCAACCTCCCTAGCTACCCTAGCCTTATCATATGCCCCATGCACTTCATTGTCATTCCCTCACTCCATTTCCTATCCACTTTACACCTACTATCGCATCAAATCCCACCCCTTACTGTTACAACCCCTACCGTGAGTTCTTCTTGGGTGTGTAGCGAGATGGCAACCGAGAAGACAAGCGACGAGCCTCTAATGATCATCGAGACGATGGAGCAAGTGAGTTACTAGCCGCTCGGTTTGGGTAACTATCCTTACTTTTCCGTCTTTTTATCGCTTGTTTTTCATTGTTTGCCTCCTTCCCTCGAGTCATGGGATCTTAGTGGCCTTCGAGACCGTAGTATGGTTGCTCCCGACTCCCGATGACGTGATTACGTCGGGAGTCAATTGTTTAATCCAATTTTACAAGAATTTCACCCCTTTTTAGGAGTTAGTCGGATTTGGACGGAATCCGGGCTAGGTGACTTGATTACACCTAGCCCTCCCCTCCCATTTCCTTTTATTTCTTTCTTTTTATTTTCTTCCCCCCTCCATATCTTTTTCTCGTCTCGGCCCATGGTGACTTGACTACACCCCGGCCGGACACCTTCTACCTTTTCTTCACTTTATTTTTGATTTTTAGCTTTATTTTCGTAGTTTCTTTTCTTTTTCTTTTGTCTCTCCGCACACTATGATTGAGCATATGAGGACATTGCTCGGTTTAAGTGTGGGGGAGCGATATTCTATCGTAGTTAGTTTTATTTTTTTCCTTTCTCGAAAAACCGTTAAAAAATACCTAAAAATTTGAAAAAATTTCGCAAAAATCAAAAAGATTTTCTTTTTTCTGTCTTTCTCTTTTGTGTCGTTGTGTCGTGTATTTGTTTTGTATTGTGTGTGTTTTGCCTCCCTTTTCCTTATAGGTTGCTTAATCACCATTGTTTGGAAAGCTTTGAAGACATCCGGTAACATCTTCTAACCCTCTTTCCCTCTTTATTCCTTGTGATGCTTGGAGAAGGTTGTGTTGAGGTGTGCTCGGGTGGAGCTTGTACATTCTTGTGGTGGATTTGATGACTTGTTTGGAATTTCGGGGTGGTGTGTGCTTTGTCTATGTGTGCATTTTGTCTTGTTTTGTTTTATTTTGTTGCCTTTTGTTTCTTTTCCTTTCATTCTCGTTGAGTCCTTGTAATGTGTTGTGTAAGTGTGTCTTGTGTAAATGGTTTTCGAAAACCCGGTTTAGAGGCTAGTGTGTGAGTGTGTACTTTCCCATTCTAGTAGTATAAATCGAGTCTTGGACTTTAGCCTAGTAGAATGACCCCAAATCAATGAATTCGTTGGTCCTTTACCTTGAGTCCACCTAGCTTACTAGGAATTTACTACGGGATTTGCACCTTTGACCATTATGACCACCCACGGTGTGAAAAGGCCTTGGTTACCGAGTCTCGTCCCCTAGGTGACCGTGTTTAGGATTGTTTTGATTAGTCCAAGTTCTCCCCTTTTTGTGAGTATGAAGGGAAATCGCGACCCCGGCATACCCATTACCCTACCTCCTACACATATCCACACCATAAAATGCAATTTGATGAATTCTCTCTTTCTTGTTACACAAGGAAATGCCAAAAATGCCAAATCCTGCCAAAAGGGCAAAGAAAAGAAAAAGAAAGAAAAAAATGAAAGAAAGAAAAGAAATGAAGAAAAAGAAAAGGCACAAAAGCCAAAAAGAAAATAGAAAAGAAGAAAAAGAAATGGCATGGCAACAAACAAATCAAAACGTCGAAAAGAAAGAAAATGCCAAAAGAAAACCCGTCTCACAAAAAGAAATCCTCACAAAAATAAGCCTTTTTCCGACTTTTGCCGTGAAGAGCCTACCAAAGGACCGAGTCCCGAGGAAGGATGATAGCGGTATTAGTCGGTCTTCCCTCATTTTGCATGTTTTCCACCTTTTTACTTGGACTAGTTAGGCGGTTTTAGACATGGGATGACCCTCTTGGCTCACGCTAAAGGGGGTGGGGTCTCACTTACCTACAGTGTCGACTAACACCGTGGTTCTTCACTTTTTCACTCCGCCGATCGTCCCGTAGTGCGTCTTTAGAAAGTTAGGAGGACCTAGGTAAGTTACCAACGTCTTTGTTGCTTTATCGTCATACTATTAGGGTTTAATCCACCTTGGTTTGTATTGCTAGCTTGAGAACGTTGTCACTTACCTCGAGTCCTAAACCGGTGTTTCTTTCACCGCTTTTTGAGGGAAGCGGTATTTGTTTTCTTTTGGGTGCAACCGATTATGTGTTTGTTTGTGTGTTGTTTGTTTGTGTGCTTTGTGTCCGGTTGCATCCACAGTTTTGTTGCAAGAGCCGACTTGCCTTGCGGAGTGCACTTTTCCTCTAGGTGCACTCGCGTGAGTTGAAAGGGCGTAGGGTGCGCTAATACCCATTCGGCTAGTATAGTAGTTAGTATGTGCTTACTCGAGGGCGAGTAAGGGTTAAGTGTGCGTGGGGGAGTTGATAAGTGTAGTTTGTAGTGTCTATTTTACTGTATTTTGGTCCCATTTTCCTTGTGGAATCGCTCCTTTGGAGCGATTTATGGGTTTCTTATGCTTCCTTTAGTTCGTTTCAGGTTCCCGAGACCGATTTGGAAGAGTTGGAGCGATTCCGACTCGATACATACACATTTTGGAGCCAACGAGATAAAGGAACAATGACTCGAGGCCTTGGAATCGACCCCGAGACCTTGGGACCCAATCCCGAGCTTCCGAGTCCCGAGAATTGACGAGGAACCCATGAGGAGCAAGGAGGGACCAAAGAGCTCTTAAGGGAGGCCTACAAGACCCATCCCGTTCGGGATGGCCTCATCCCGTTCGGGATGGGGTGCACTTTTGAAGGTGCTGCTGTGGGCCCGTCCCGATCCGGACCAACCCGTCCCGGTCGGGATGACAGGCCGTCCCGGTCGGGACCAACCCGTCCCGGTCGGGACCGTGGACCTGGCAGCCGCACTCCTTTCTTTTCTTCCCCTTCATTCTTGTACCCATATATATATATACTCCCTTCTTGTAATGTTAAGATATCTTATGTTAGTTTAGACTCTCTTAAGCCTCAAAAACCCTAGATTTACTTTCACTCTTTAGTTTTAATCTTCCCTTAATCTTAGTTAATCCTTAGTTAATCTTTGTAATTAGTTCTTGGATTAAAGGGATTCTTGAAGATTGTTCCAAGCTTGACAACCTTGGGATTGTATTTGGGTTTCTCATTAATACAAGTTTTCATCTTTTCTTCATCCTAGTGTTGGTATAATCATCTCTACTCTTGTTCTTTGTTTATTCAATCTAGTTTCATCTTTTTATATTGTTATTGTTGTTAGTTGTTCATAATGAATGTTTGGATGTTTAGTTTGTTTTCTCTTGTTATTGTTATGGGCAATTTGATAATGAGTGAATAGTAATCTTGTGGGGTTAGTAGGGGGATTAGGGGTAGATTATGGATGATTAGGGTTGATTAAGGGGAAAAGGTTGCATCTTTGTTGTTAGTCACATTGTGGGCACTCTATGTGTTTGTTGATATGCTTGTGTGAGTTGTAGTGGCCATGCTTCCCATACTTGTGTTCATCTTCTCATTGATTGCTTATTTTGTGGAAATGTTGAGAATAGTTTAGTCGCGAGAGCGCGGACTAGGGTCTAAGTTGCGAGAGCCCGGACCCACCTTGACATCGGTCTAAGTTGCGAGAGCCCGGACCGACTCTAGCGATTAGGAGACACTTATACCCTTGATCACCCCAATTACCCTTCTACTCCTATGAACCCGACCTACCCCACTTTCTTTCCATATTTGAGTTAATCCTCCTAGTTAGTCATCATTCCATTAGTTTCTTTGTTTAGTTAGTCTCTAGTGTTAGCCTAGTTCTTACTCCTCTTCCCTCATTAGCTTTCCAATTATCGTTCTTTGTGTTTGTTTTGGTAATCTAGTCTCGTTGTAGGCCGACCTAGTATAAACTTTGATATACCGTCCTCGTGGATACGACCCCGACTTGCCCTAGCTACCCACTAGGTTAGTCGGTGTTTTATTGATCGGTTAGGGACGTGACAAATCCCTACCATCAATTAACTTTGTAGAAATTTAATAAGGAGTATAATTTAATATTTCTTCGAAAGTAAAGTAAACTTCAGTTTATTATACTCCATACGTTTGTTAATGAATTTATTGTTTAACCCTTCTGTTTTATTGATATCTTCTACATTTTCTTTTGTAACGGTTTCTTTGATTCCTCACACATTCATTTTTAGTTATCAAACTTCACTTTACTCCCTACTTACTTTATTATCTTTCTATTTCTATATATTTACAATTTTTTTCTTAAAAGATGTTCTACTTTTAAAATGGAAGATATCAATGAAATAGATGAAGTATATTGTTTTAAATAGAAACAATTTCAATCAAATTAAATGCCACTCCACGATTTCTTCTTGCTTTCATTAAAACGTTATTGATACAATTTTTTTGAAGAAGTTATTGATACAATAGTTCAAAGAAGAGTAGTACTCCATACTTTTAATTACGTCCATATTAAGAGAATTGAGAATCTACTAATAATTTCATTAAGAAATTACATTGAGACAACTTCACATTAATTTATTTGAATTGCTACTTATGTTATTAAGTGAATAAAACAACAGGAATAATTTTTGACTCGTCACCGGCTGCACTTGATTATTTGTTTCTTTAACTCGTATCCGATTTCATGTTTTGCAAGGTGTGGAATTCCGCTTATCTCCTTCACCTATCGTACAAAACAAAAAAATAATCAGGAAAACATCAACCATAACTCATATTTTCTAGATATAGACATTTGTTAACATAAATTTTACTCGTAACATCAATCGTTTATCTTGGGAATTTGTTATAGCAAAGAGATAGACATATGTTATTTTCAAGGGTTCCATTCTTTTAGACTGTACTCGATGAATTGATCTAATATGTACTAATAATTCGTATTTCGTAGTTACTTTGTCATTGATTAAAAGATACCCTCCTTTGTCATTGATTAAAAGAGATGTTATAAACTTGTCACTTCCAATCAAGGGAAACATCAGATGAGTTGTCTCCTTCCAGTTATCATATTGTACCATCCTGCAATTTAAAACAAATTGCGGACCAACTTGTACTACTATCTAATCTAAGAGCAACATTAGCATCGACTATCGAGTCACAAAAAAAGTGTACTTTAACAGTTCATTTTGATTTATGTTGTGGTTCATTTTGGTCACGAAAAGATTTAAAAATAATTAAAATTAAAATTACTAATCAAAATGGTAAAGGTTTAGGGTGGTTAATACGTCATACGGTAATGTTAAACTGGCTTTTTAAGACGTCTCTAATTGATCAAAAAAAGAAACTGGTAATACTTCAACTTAGTAACGATTCGATTAATACACTGATTTATGTTGTGATTTACTTGACTATATCCTAGAATATAGTTAAGCCCGTCTCGTTAAACCGTGTGGTTAAGCACACACGACTTAAAATTAAAATTACTAATCTGATAAGTAAATTACTAATCTGATAAGTAACGATGGTGAAAGTACTTTTTTGATTTATTAGTAACTTTAGAATTTATTAATACAACAATATGAAAAATTAGGGGAAAACTCTTTATCAGATTTTAGTTATTACCTACACTTATATCAAAAAAATATTACCTAGACATAAATTGATAAAAATCAAGATCAATTTTTAAACATAGAAAAATAAAAATGGGGAAACATAAACTTTAAACTTACCTAAGAATGAAAACTTTAATCCAAATCTGACGCCACCACCTGCAGAACACCAACCACAAAGTACAGTACTTTTAGCATTGGCCATTGATACTTTCCTTCAAAATTCATAGAAGATTCGACCAAGATTACAACTCAAACAAAATCCAACTGATAATTCAAATTGTAATTTTCAAATTCCAAATAAGTTAAGAAAAAAAAAGATTGCTTCGAAAAAAAGAAAAAAGAAAAAAGAAAAATCCAAGATTACAATTTGAATCAAGATCTGTACACTGACCTCGTTCAGATGCTTCCACTCGTTCATTTCCTCATCGTAATTCCTCTGCTTCTTTTTTCGATCACCTAAAAATGTGGATTATAATTGACAAAAACCCCTAAAGTTCAAATCAGGTTTATATATACGGAGTAATATATTTGAACTTTGAAGCTTTGAATAGTGGGATGATGGGTAACAAAGAGTTTATATCAGATTTGAATTTAATTATCTGCATCTTTCAATGTGTGATTTCCAAGGAGGAGTAAATACGGATTTGGGGAATTGATGAGTGAATACTGGGAAGTGGAGATGGTTGGTAGGGATGAGGAGTACTTTACAAAGTAGAAAAGTTGTGGGGACTGAACAACAATTATTAGAAGTTTGAGGGGTTGGTTTGGCGCAAGTGCTGGGAGTTCTTGGAGGGTAGTAAACTTGTTTTAAGGGGCTGCCACGTAGGATTCCATGGTTTCTTCTTTTATAAATAAAAGATGCATATTGTATTTACATCTTTATTCGATTTATTCAATCGTTACTAACTCGTTTTCTCGTGTTTGTAGCAATTTATTTTGTTTTTATTGTTTTATTAGACTAAAACGAACTTCACATGCTAAAATATACTTTGACGTTATTAGTTTAATATGCATTAAATGACTTAGCAACCCATTTATTTTTCTCTCACATGTTTAGGGAAACTAATCTTTGCATATCATTCAATCGTCGAACTAACGTGTGTACACCAAAAACGAACGATATCTTAGTAAAGGCCGCTAAGTGCGGGCGGGGTTGGGTGTTCTTAGTGAACTTCCCAACACGTACCCTCACCCCTTACTCAGAACCATGGTTTCCGGATGTCCGAATCCATTGGCAACGAGAGTCATTCAATACACGATATCCGATAATGTCGGTATCGGTATCATAATGCAAAGGGACGAACCCAATAAGCTCTGACATCGGAAATGGGCCGTATTTTGTATACGGCCCACTACGACATAGAGTGGGTTCGAACGGGCCCGAACTCCCACAAAGTTCGGTGGCGACTCCTACTTCGATTTAAATTTCAATTTGACCATCTCATATGGAGATTCATTCGCCTCCCCAAACCCGCGCGTGGTCGCGTCGGGGTGGACCTATGTCATGTCCACATAAGTACAAAGAAATATTTGTGTTCGTCTGGACTAACAAGGTTCTACACTTTGGGAATGTTACCACAAACAGGTTATTATTTGTTCGTTATCGTAAATTAGGAATTGAGTAGGTTATTATAAATAGAATATTTGGAATTATGATTAAATTTGTTTTCATAATTGTAGAGTTGAGGGGGCACATGCGGCGCTGAAGCGGTTGTTACGAACATCTGTCGGAAAGTTTGACACAGTTTTCGAAACAATTAATTACGTTGTAGAACTGCAGATTCGAGAAATTGTAGGAGAGTTGGCACGCTCGAGGACTAGTCGTTATCATGTTTGTGAAATCATGAATACATATCAAAGATTGAGTTACAATGTAAGCCAGTACGCGATCAAAACTATGGATAAAGCATTCATGAAAGGAGAGTGTACTAACTGCAAATTGAAGACAACATGCGGTTTACCATGTGTGTGCGACATGAAAGAGGTTATGAATGCAGGTATCTTGAAAGAAACATTATTCAATTGTATTGATTTAATATTTAGGTAATCATGATATTTATAATTGTGTTTTACAACGTGCAGATAGTTACATAGAACTAGACGCTATTCACCCGTTTTGGAAGACTTTAGATATCAGGGTTGGGGTCGAAGAAGGAGTGGTGGATAAGGATTTGGAAGAGGCAGACAGGTTACGTAGGCTTTTCGATGAAGTGGTAAATGGTGGTGTGCCAATGATGCAAAATATTTCCGAGTATATTGAGAATGTGTTACATCCACCTAATATTGTCGACCCACAAGTAAAAAAGACAAAAGGACGGCCATCGAAGCACTCGACAAAAAGAGACCCTAGTAAACATGAACATGCTACGAAAAAGTTTCCCTCTAATCGGAAAAAGAATTAAAAAGCGAAAGCGAATGAGATTCCAAAACGAAGTCGTAAAAGAGGGAGACATGGAGGTTCACCTATAAAGGATAACGAAGCTTTCCCGTACCCTACACACATTCATAGTTTCTTGGTACCCTCTATACTTGAATGTGTGAATGTCATAGGTGATGGAAATTGCGGGTTTCGATGCATTGCGCACGATATCTACGGTGATGAAAACAATTGGCGACAAGTTAGACGTGATTTATTGGACGAGTTGCTGGAAAACTCGGAATTTTATATTGAAATGAACACGGCTGCAGGATTTGATGCCCTTTGCAATCAAACAAACCATTTCGACGATAGTGTCGCTCCACGCAATAAATGGTTTGAAGCTATGTTGTGCATTATCGCAGCAAATCGTTATGAATCAATTTTTGTATACATATCGTTGGTGCAAAATTCCACAAATTTACCAACACGACCGTCAATTCGAGAAAAAGGATTTTCCCCAAGGATCGTGTAAATGGTTCTTCTCCTGTTTATAGAACATTTTGTATGGGTAAGTGATCGATTCTATTTTGTTTGTCTTTTAAATTTCAAATGTAACACTCTAACGGAATTGTTCAACACTAATGTTTTATTATTATTTTGTAGATCCGACTGCGAAGCGATTGTCCATTACCACCTCTACACCCTTGTTGTAAAACTGATGCTGATACAAGTCAGATTGCCGAAAGATTAGCTGCCTATGATGGTCTCTATCGATCCACTCCAGTTTATCGTAACTTGTCGAAGGAGAAAGACCCCCCCATTCAGACTATTAGCGAATAATAGTAATTAGATTTAAATCTCGTATTAATTTCATTTAAATTTGCGTAGTAATTTTTTACTCGGACCATATTTTTCAATAAATCATGGCCACATGTTAGTTTCATTTTTTTTGTAATTTAATTTTTTTTTAAATACAAACGATGATTGATTAATAATAATAATAATAATAATAATAATAATAATAATAATCTTTCAACCTAATATGTCAATAGTATGATTGAATTAGTGTATAAAGTACGTAAAACTAAAATATGATCAATTGAATTTAAAATTTTGACTAAAATTATATATATAACAACAAAAGACAAAAAAAGATTAATAAAAAGAAATTTAGAGGAATTTAAATAAAAGATTAATAAAATATGATCAATTAAATTTAAAAGTTTGACTAAAATTATATATTATATTAATATATATAGAAAAGGGATCAAGGGAGTTTGGTGAAAAGTGGGAAGTTGGGAAGTTATGTTTTTGGTCCTTGATCTTGGGTTGAGTGGATGGCTTAGATGAATGATGGGTAAAAAAAAAGAAAAATGAGACAGCAAACTGACAAGCAGCAGTGGAGAGAGGGAAGCAACCCTCCCCTCAATCACACTTCGCAGCAGTGGATTGAGGGGAGCATCCTCTCCTCAATCAAACTCTCCCTTCTTCATTACTTCCCTCCTCTCCTTTTCAATTCATTTCCCTAATTCAATTCACCTCTCCCTAACAAAACTCCATCAAATAAGCTCTATTAATAACTCCGACCATACTCCGTCAACAACTCCGATCATACTCCGTTTTTAACCCAACATGACGGCTAATTATACCAAGGTATGTTTATGCATAAACTTTGATCATCTTCATTTTTTTTAGCTTCTTCTTCATCCTCATCCTCATCTTCGATCATCTTCATCTTCTTCAAACTTCTTTTTATTTTTCGTATCTTTTTTTTTTGTATTTATAAAATTAGTCATCTTCATTATATAAAAAAAAAGAACAACTTCATCTTTAAGATGAAGTTTGAAGATGAAGTTGTTCTTTTTTTGGTATTTATAAGATGAAGTTTGAAGATGAACTTCATCTTTAAGATGAAGTTTGAAGATGAAGTTATTCCGTATAGTCACAAATATTGAGGTGTACAATCGCGTGATGTAAGTTGCACCGTCACACATGTTGATGTGTACAATCACACGCTATAAGGCGTACAATCACACACTTTATGTTGTACAGTCATACACTTTATTCCATTCTGTATAGTCACAAATATTGAGGGGTACAATCACGTGATATAAGTTGCACAGTCACACATGTTGATGTGTACAATCACACGCTATAAGGCGTACAGTCACGTACACACTTTAGGTTGTATAGCCACACTCATTATATTGTATAGTCACACTCATTATATTGTAGAATCACACAAATTCTTACAGTGATTAGTGTATGTAATCATCTTTGCTAATGATGATTGAAGTATAAATAAGTACGATTATAATTTAGTTGTATAATCACAGAGATTATGTTGTACAGTCACACAGTTGAAGTTGTATAGTCATACTCGTTATGTTGTAGGATCACAGTCATTATGTTGTAGAATCACACCATTTATGTTGTGCAGTCACACAGTTAAAGTTGTATAGTCACACTCATTATGTTGTACAATCATGCAGTTGTAGAGTCATTGTAGTCACATATTCAGTTGTATGTGTGATTTAGATTGATTGTGTGTTTTGTTGCAGTGAAATGATTGGTGGAAAGAGAAATGTTGGTAAAAGGGGCGGTGGGAAGAAGGTCGTGGAAGATACAGCGATCGACCACGTAATTGGACAATGTATTGTTGCGCACGTACCGGAGACCACCGTTAAGCTCTTGTGTGTTTATGTGAGATAAAATATTTGCTTTAGGATGAACGTATTATGTGTAAATGATGTTTGGTGGGTTAGAATGTTTTTATGTTTGACGTACTATATGTAAAGGATGGACTTTGTCTAATGTAAATATATTTTCATCGCTATTTTCTGGTTTCATAATTAATCACGCGAGGTCTATAGCAAAATCACTTATCCTTCCACCTGTGTGACTATACAACATAATCTCTGTGACTATACAACTAAAATATACTAGTACTTATTTATACTTCAATCATCATTTGCAAAGATGATTACATACACTAATAACTGAGAATTTGTGTGATTCTACAATACAATAACTCTACAACTGCATGATTGTACAGCATAATGAGCGTGACCGTACAACTTTAACTGTGTGACTATACAACATAAACCGTGTGCTCCTACAACATAATGACTGTGATCCTACAACATAACGAGTATGACTATACAACTTCAACTGTGTGACTATACAACATAATCTCTGTGATTATACAACTACATTATACTCGTACTTATTTATACTTCAATCATCATTAGCAAAGATAATTACATACACTAATCACTGCAAGAATTTGTGTGATTCTACAATATAATGAGTGTGACTATACAATATAATGAGTGTGACTATACAACCTAAAGTGTGTAACTACAAAACTGAAACCGTAAAATGGAAAATAAAAGTCATATAGTCAATTATTCTTCAATCATCATTAGCAAAGTCACATTCATAATTAGAAAGATGATTATAGATACGATTCAGAACAAATTATCTAAACATTCATTAAATATTCAACCTTCATTCATTCATATTCAACCTTCATTTTAATCTTCGCAACAATACATTGTCCAATTACGTGGTCGATCGCTGTATCTTCCACGACCTTCTTCTTCCCACCGCCCCTTTTACCAACATTCCTCTTTCCACCAATCATTTCGCTGCAACAAAACACACAATCAATCTAAATCACACATACAACTGAATATGTGACTACAATGACTGTACAACTGCATGATTGTACAGCATAATGAGTGTGACTATACAACTTTAATTGTGTGACTGTACAACATAAACGTTGTGATCGTACAACATAATGACTGTGATTCTACAACATAACGAGTATGACTATACAACTTCAACTGTGTGACTGTACAACATAATCTATGTGACTATACAACTAAATTATAATCGTACTTATTTATACTTCAATCATCATTAGCAAAGATGATTACATACACTAATCACTGTAAGAATTTGTGTGATTCTACAATATAATGAGTGTGACTATACAATATAATTAAAAAGAATGTCGATAGTGATTCGACCAACATCATTACGGAGTATATAAACTATGCACTAACGTCGATAGAAAATTTGAGTTGATAGATGATGCTAGATTGATGGAATTAGGTCTTCTTTATTATGTTAGGAAAAATAATGGTGGTGCACTGGTGTGTGTAAGACGGAAGAATTTGGAATTGATTATCTTATTTTGAATTTTGAATGAAAGACAATGAGTAATAATAAATGTACACCATAAGATCAAATTAGATCAAAGGGTTACAATAGGTTCCCACAGTTCTCATTATGTGAGGTGTTCTCTCTCTCTCTCTCTCTCTCTCTCTCTCTCTCTCTCTCTCTCTCTCTCTCTCTCTCTCTATATATATATATATATATATATATATATATATATATATATATATATATATATATATATATAACAACAAAAGACAAAAAAAAAAAAAAAAAAAAAATAACAGCAACTAACGAACAAAGAAAATTTAAAGAAATTTAAATAAAAGTTTAATTAAAAAAAATAAAAACAAACAGCCAACCCCCACCTAACCCCACCCCCCACCTAACCCCCACCTAAACCCCACCGCCGACCACCCAACCCACCAGACTCCACCGCCGACCACCACCCAGCCCACCTCACGACCCGACCCACCACCACCAACCAGCCCACCCCTTGACCCGACCACCACCACCACCACCATCCAGCCCAGCCCATCCCCCGACCCACCACCGACCCACGACCCACCACCATCACCCTCACCATCATCACCCACCCGCCACCACTACCCACACCACCCGCCCTCCACCGCCCACAATCCGACCCACCCACCCATCAACACCGCTCTGACCAGACACCACCCACAAAGCCCCGACTCAATCCGACCCGATCCCTGCCTTCTCGGCCACCGATTCCGGCCAGCGACCACCGATATCAATGGTGGTTCATTTTATTGGTGTTGTTATTTAGAGAGAAAACAAAATCATTTTGTCCCGCGTGAAGGCAATCGTGTTGCCCATGCTTTAGCCCATTCTATGTCGGGTCATTTTGGCAAACGAGTCTGGGAGGAAATCGGACCGGGGATTGTCAACTCTTTTGTGAACTCTGATATTAATTCAATGATTTAGTCCCGCTTTTGGGATTTCAAAAAAAAAAATATCATTTGACATTTTGCTGGCTGAAATGAGAGGGGTAAACTGGTAAAAAGTCGTTAGGATTGAGTAAAGTCTCGTTAGGAAAAAGTAATTTCGAAAAATTATTAGGCTACAAAATAGAAAAACAAATAAATAATAATAATAATAATAAATTCGCTATGTCACAGGATGCTGGAGCGCGTGCCGCAGTTCATATTTTCACTAGAACTAGTTTTCGTGCCCGTGAAATTCACGGGGCTTGCAATGGTATATTTGTGTGATCTCCCTTTAGTGCAGTACCTTCTTTGTGAGCGTTTGTTGTCAACGTAGTGGTCAACTGGTGAAAGAGTGGAAATTCTTAATGATTGGTTTTGTTACGTGAAGTTGTGTAAACCCCAACGATAAGCGTAATGTAGACAGCAAAACAATGCCAGTAAATAAGAAATATGGGAATCTGGGTAAGCCACACCCCCAAATCTTGCTAAACAAATTGGAATATAGTTTGTGATAGGTGGAAAACAGCATAGACGCGTAGCACGACACATTTAACTAACAATAATACTTAAGTATTTTTTATTTTATTTTCAACCAATGCTTGTAGGTTTCTTTATTCAACTATTTTTGCCGCAACACAATTAACTACTGCAACCAGTAAACCTGTTGAATAAAGAATGCACAGAAGACCAGATGCACGCAACCTTACCCTCAATGACTTGAATTTTTTTTCATAAGATGCTAAGCCTAGAATCAAACCATAATAAAAGGCGGTGAATAAAGAATGGTGAGGATAAATATATCAGTGTAACTGGCAATGTTAAATTAATTTACTTTAGATCATATGATGACAGTCACAGGACATACAATTATGTACTGTCTTCAGCTAGTTTTTAAGGGAGGCAATGTTCCGAATACTTTCTCCCACAAATCTGATGTTATGCCAAAACCCTTGTCTTCGATTCGAAAGTGGTGGTTCAAGTGATACCGCTGTTCAGAGAAATAAGAAAGCATGATTATCAATGCACATCAATGCTCAAATGCATTCAAGTTTCCAGAGAATACTTTCTCTTAATATAGATTAAATCTTAAATTTGCAGCAAGCTGCAAAAAGCACTTCAAAGAACTAACAAAGCAATAGCTCTGAACCCAAATGAAATTATTGAAAAACAATGCTACAAACTGATAAAAAAAAGTTATATCCAGATGAAATAAATTTCCAACAATAAATCTAATTTGTAATTTGTCAATTATCCTTCGCTCACAGAGTGAAACACGTACGGACAGTTCAATTGTTGCTCAAATCTCGAAGGTCATCATCACCGGTGTCGCTGTTTATTCTGTTACTTTTCTTGGTGCGTTATAACGGGCAAATAATGCATACGAAGAAAAACATTGATGTTGCAGGCATCGTTGTTTGGGCACCAAAAATGCAAACATTTAGCTCATCTGGAGATACAGTAAGATGCAATATATGTCCTATTAAGGTATCAACTGAGGCCTTATCAGTTGGTACTCAGTACACAAAATCCTCAATCTAAGAGCAACTTAAATAGGCCTTAATAATTTATTTTAGGACTTCAAATGAGGATGGATTAGCTCATTCAATGTCATACAGGGAGATCCTAAATTTGACCGATAAAGAACAATAACCAAATAGCATAAATCTTACCGATGAAGAAGGATGCGGCTGGCAGCAACTTTTAGAGCAAATTGTCGGCGAAGGAGTAGAGGGACGAAAAGAGGAAGGCAAGCGAAGGTCTGATTTTGTCATTTGTATGAACTTGGGAAGTATAAATAGACTCAAATAACTTCAGTTCATCGGATGCCATTGTAACCGCAAGGAATTTAATGGAGGAGAATTTTAATGGAGGAGTAAATGTGCTGTAATGGAGGCGGATTCTGTTTCGAGATGAAGGAAGAGGGGAGTAGGAACATGGCAGCATATATTACTAAGGAAATTAGCAAATAGGTAGATAATAAATTTAGGAGGTCTTTCATTTAAGGGGTTAGGGTAGCTGGCATTTAATTTGACATGCCACGTGTCAACCTCCGAAAGCTTGTTAGTCTAATTAACTAAGAGGGGATGACTTTTTATTATTTTATATAGATAGATTAGTTTTGCAATTGCTAAGGGAGTGGGGGCCCAGATAGTATCTCGGCCCCCACTCTAACTTCTTGTAATTTGTTTTGGTGTTAATGCAAGTTCCGTTTTTATAATAAAAATAATAATAATCGAATAATAGATCAAAATTATTACTTGACAGATATAAAATTTTTTTAAAAAATAAAATTATACGGAGTATTATTTTATAAATATTTTATCATACGGAGTATAAAAATCATATACAATTAGTATTATTTTAATTATTTTTTTATGACACGTCATCGAATCAACGGGTCAACCCAGATTTTTTACTTAAATTAATTGATCATTTTGCTTTTGAGTAAAATGGATCGCGGGTCAAAATTTTAAAGTTTCGACCCTAAAACATGGGTCGAATTTACGAGTCGAGTCAAAATTTGACATGACCGTTTTCTAATTTAAAAATTTCTTATCCAATCATATCACCCAAAAAATACTCTGCTAAACGCTAAATCTACAAAGTTCGGCCAAGTCATTGTACTCCTTACTCAATGAAAAAGTCTTGATTGGTGCAAGTGGAATCATAATAACTTTTAAATAAGTTATGAAAATCAACAATTAAAACTTTTCATTGGTTACGGTGTACGATGTACCTAAGAATTTCTCCTAATTTTATACTCTCCGACTCTCCGTCATAATAAAATGTTGTTCCGTTCATTCTCTTTATAAAGAAAGATAAGGTAGGTTAGAGAAAAAATATTTTCATTATGCATAAAACAAAAAAGGTAAAGAGACATTTGTCCAAAATAGAAACATAAACGGTTGGCAGAGTAAAATAAAAAAAATGTAAACCATATTGACTTAGACGACGGTAATAAAATTTTGTTAAGTCATTAAATTCTTTGCGTAAACAAAAATTAATTATAAAACCGTGCATAGGCACGGGTTTCGCACTAGTTTATATTAAAGCTTACCAACATTGTAGCTCTACAAAGTTACAATGGTTTGCATCAAAAAAAATAAAAAGGAATTTTTTCATTGGTTAAAAATAATAATGTTGGGGCCAAGCAAGCTACAACATGTTACACTCCACTATACGGTATGTAGCCGGAAAATGAAGTAGCTAAAGAAATCGATATGACAACGCAAACTACAAGCACTTGTAGCTTGCTATTGGACTTGCTCTTAGCCGATTTATCTCTATCTTAATTAGACCCACAATGTCACATTATTTTTCTATTGGTTGATTTCTACTTGGGGATCGATTCAAGCTACTGGCTCAAAATCTTTATGGGTTCATTTAGACAAAGATAATCTACATGAACAACTCCAATAATTACGCTATTAACTTACAATTCTTTAAAATTGCAAGAAAAAGTTCTCGGACCAAACAATTACACTTCTCTATAGGGCTAAATCTCACCATTAACTAAACGTAAGGGGTTGATTACACTGTGGGAAGCGCCATGAAGATTCTTTTTTCTTTTGTCTGAAGAAGCGTCTACTAACCTAAGGGTTTAATTACCATTTTCGCATGAAGCGTCGTGCAAATTTTTTTACTTCTCTTTGTTGGTCTAAAGAAGCACGTATTATGTTGGAGATGAAAATTGAACCCGTAACCTCACAGTTAAAATAAGGTTCAGTTTGGCATGCGCTTTCGGTTAGCTTATTTGACCAAATTTCAGCTAGCTTATTTTTATATAGGTGTACAACAAGTACATAGTAACTTATTTTGCAAAAAATAAGTCCTTTGAATTAAAAAGTTAGTCATATACTCCCCCGAGTTTCTAACATTGTCCCATTTACTTTTGGGTGAAAAATAAGGAAAGGGAAATGAGTGGTTAAAAAAAGAAAGGGGAAAAAGAGAAAAATGAGTGATTGAATGTGAACCACACATTTATGGCCTAAAATAGAAAATGGGTAAAAGATCAAACTCAACCCAAAAAGAAAAATGGGACAATGTTAGAAACAAATCACATGGATATTATCACGATAAATTGAAGTATTAACCTACGTTACTCCGACACGGCGGCCGGCGGCCGTGTCCCGTGTCGACACGACACGGCTGTCGACACGACACGGGACACGTGTCAGACACGCCCTTGACAGACACGACACAGACACGCCGCTGCAGGTTGAGAAGAAGAAGGGTGAAGAGAGAGACAAGGGAAGATAGAGTGTAAAAAACTCATCAGGGAACGACGGTTGGGTGGCTGATGGTGGCAACGGCGGCTGACATATGATGGTTGTGGTGGCGACGGCGGATGGTGTGTGATGGTTGGGGTGGCGACGGCGGCTGGTTAGAAGAAGTGTACATAACACCATCTTTGGATAGGTTTGGTGGAGTTAATGGGGTAGCCGGGTAGGTGGGGTTTTAATGGGTAGGTGGATGGGTTTTAACTTTTAAGTTTTTAACATTTGTTTATTGTCTCTTACTCACCAGTCACCACACTAATTTCTAGTATTTCACTCATTTTTCCAACCCATTGCAAGTTGCAATCTTTTGGAATTCCAAGGATCAGTTTAAATTTTTCGTTATAATCATACGGAGTATATAGTATTAGGTTTATATTGATAAATAAATTAAATTATTTTAGTAGTGCCGTGTCCGTGTCGTGTCTACCATCTTGGTCAAGACACGCCGTTGACCGTGTCTACGTGTCTTCAAATTCTAGAAATTATGTGTCCGACACGTCGACACGTGTCCGTGTCCGACACGTGTCCACGAGTCTGAGTAACATAGGTATTAACTCATATCTATCATACTTAGATAATATCAATATGATTCTTGCTTTAATTAACATACTAGCGTGTGCCCACTGGACACGTGTTAGAAAATCCATTTTGACAAACATTTTTAATGATTTCAACTAGTTTATAGTTTCCATCTATCTTTTCAACTAGCTTTAACAACAACAACTAACTTTTTATTTTTGAGCTAATAACGGTTAACTTTCAGCTAACTTATGAGCTATTCCTCTCGACTCTTTGGAATTGCCCAATTTTCTGAATATATGTGAATAGTATTATTATAATAAAATAGGATGATTCCAAAGAATTGGAAGGAAAATTTCTTAACAAACAAAGTCTAAATTAACTTTAACTTTACCACTGGAGCTGCACAGATATGTCATATGTAACATCAAAAAAATAAATAAACAGAATGTGATATGGAAAAGAAGTGTACAGTATATACAAGCTTCTGCTTATTATGGATCCTCTGTACCTTTACTCGTTTCTATTAGAGTCTAGTTAACTTTAATACTCAGTTTCTATGAATTCTATCTATAGAAAAACAATGATCGATACTAACTCATTCAAAACAAAACTCTACACATGATCTCATGGCACATAAGAATGTTTGATAGGATATCAGGAGAGCAAGCTTGTGGTGTAGTATGTGGTTAATCCCATTGTCGGCGGAGCTGTTATTCCTCGTGGGAAGGCGGACCGCTCAATAAATCCTGTAACAACAAGAACGATAAGGCAAGCATGAATGAATGAAATGAGATGAGATATACACCATACTGTCTGACAGTAGTGACATGAACTTACATGACTCACTGTGACCTGGCTCCGTGATATAGGGCGGTAAGCCTCAAAACCACCACCAGCGCCCCCTCCGACTCCACCTCCGAACATGATGGCATCCAAGCTCTCCTCGGCGAGGTTCCTCAGCCTGCACAGCTCAGGCAACACCACAGTCCCAAGGTCCGGCCTGTCCTTGCGCCTCAACTCCGCACATTTAAGGCTCATTTTGGCAAAGATCAAGGCTTCGTCAACAGGCCAGTCGGGTACACTTTGGTCCAACATATCCTCAAAAGTGCCTTTTTCTATGGATCTCTCCACATGGTGCGTCAACCCCATGGGTGATTTCGCGGTTATTAGCTGCAATAACATTATACCCAGAGAGTATACATCTGATTTCACTCCTAGCATCCCTGTTTGCTGATATTCAGGGTCTATATAGCAGAACGTACCCGCCGTTGAGGTCATTCTGTACTGTGTTACATCGTCAGCCATAGACGGGGGGACTAGCCTCGCTAGACCCACATCACTAATCTTGCTCACCAAGTTTCTATCTAGAAGAATGTTGGCCGGTTTTAAGTCTCTGTGCACCAATGGTTCTGGTTTAGTTTGGTGTAGGAATAGGAGTCCCGTGGCTATTTCTGCTGCTATGCGAAACCTGTGCTGCCATGGGAGTGGCGGACTTCCTCCTCGACAAAACAGCCGATCCTCAAGGCTGCCATTGTGCATGTACTCGTAAACTAGACACCCGTACTCTGGGCAAGCCCCTAACAGGAGAACCATGTTTGGATGTCGAATACAGCTCAGTACTTCCACCTGAAATAATGAAAACAATAAGACCCTCTTGCAGGACAATTTTAGGAGTACTTCACTAAGTAGAAGATCAGGTTGAGTCGACAAACCTCCTGTTGAAACTGCGACCTCCCTTGAGCAGCATCAGGACGGAGCACCTTGACAGCAACTAACGTGTGATCCAAGTAACACCTAAACACTGGACCATACCCGCCTTCTCCAATCTTCCGAGATTCAGCAAAATACTCAGTCGCAACTTCTATCTCATCAATGCTGTATCTCCTGTACCTTACAACACTGCTAGACATAACATCCGGAGATTTAGCTCTTTCTGTTTCTTTCAATGCTTTCATCTCTAAGCTGATTCTCTTCCTTGATTCGAGTTCTGCAATTCTCTTGTGTGCTTCTGCTGCTTCCATGGCCGCCTTAGATTTAGCTCTCTCCCTTTCTAGTATCGTTTGTGTCGACTCCTCTGAGCTTTGAATGTCTTCGTTTCTACGCTCCTCTTCTATCTTCCAACGTTGCAGTTCCATTGCCTGAAAAAAAATAAAGATTAGGCATCAAGAATTTCGTCATGTAGGAGTATACTGTATAATTTTTGGTTATTATTTATTTAGGTTGGAAAACAAACACCTTCTGTTTTGCTGTGAGAGCCTCCTTGCAAGCATTGCTATACATATCCATTGTTTGCCTTAACTCGAGTCTTAACCTCCTCATTTCAGCCTCGACCGCATCATCCTGAAATATATTTTTGAGACAAATCATTCAGATCCATTGTTTGGGCATACATACATACCTTGGCAAGGCAAAAGTACAAGTTGTGACGACGCACCATGGCCTGGGATTGTATATTTGACCAGTGGATACTACCGGAGTCATCATTGGAAGAAACGGTAGAGAATTCAGGACTGGATAGTACGTCGACAGAGGACTTGCGACGTGCTAATTCGTAAACATAATCGGTGTTGTCAGAGCTGGTTGATTGCCTATTGGAACCAGGAGGCTCATAGAGCGGAGGAAACGCTCGATCTACACTTGATCTTCCACTGCTAACAAATGATATATCCGTGTCAACCGCCATTATCTCCCCATATGATTTCATATGTGGATGCCTCCCTCCTCGCCCGAATGGTGACCTGAATTCCATGTCGTCAATCCTGCTAGAGGGCGATTCTCCCGGAGTAGACGGAGCAGACTTTTCTAGCCCTAATCACACACAAAAATAGAATAGACGGCCGTGTGCTGTTTAATTTAATGCATTCCATTCCATAGCCAAAAGAAAAAGCAATATGCATGATTGATTAAGAAGGCAATAATCAAGGGCAGGAATGCAACCTTTTTTAGTAGGACTAGCAGTTGCTTGATTCAAAATTTGGCTGCGGAGTTGAGTAAAAGAAGGAGCGGGGCGAGCAGCAGACCTCATCGAAGAAATCTTGCCTCCTTTTGAAATGACATAGACAGTGCAGAAATCCGGGGCTGATTTGGATATCATTGCAGGGTTATCTGCCTTGTTAAATCTACTGTCGTTGTCAGAGAAAACAAAAGGTAGAATGAGTCAGGAAAATGTCGAAATGAAAAAGGGTGAAGGATGATGGTTAAATGGTACGACGTACCTAAACAAGGATCCTTTAGAAGCAGAACCCATGATTAAAACTTCAATAGCAGCCTGACTAACAAACTCTACCAATGCCTTGGTTACTTCTGTATCTTCAAGCACGATATCCCGACATTGTATCTATCAAACAAATGCATCCATCCATCCAGTATACATGAGTTAAGAACGATATTTTTTGGTGTCTTGACTCGATCAAGTGACAGACAGACAGACAGACAGACAGACAGACATCAAGAAAAGAGCATGAGTACCTACATCTTTGCGCGTACAAAAACAACGAAATGGGAGGAATAAATCTTTGGTTTGTTGATCCCAGTTTCTTCCTGCACCCAAACCAAAACATAACATAACAATATGATCCCAGTTTGTTCATTTACTTCACATTGCTGCTATAAACAACAAACACATTCATATTCATATTCATTTTTACCATTAATAACAATAGAGGGGGCAGTAACTTGATTTTTAACTTTGACATGAACAAGCACCACAATTTGACCTCTCTGCAACAGATTATCGATGGCCCATTTAAGCGCGATTTGACTCCCTTTATCTCTGTCTATCGCAACGGCTATCAATTGATTCGATGTGTCTTTTTTCTCTACATTATCTTTCGAAAGCCACATTCTTTTACTCTAAAAAAATTCAACAAATTAAAGCTTCAAACTTGCATCATTTTCCTGTGATAAACACTTACTATGAAATCAAAATTGTTTTCTTTTTTTTTTTCTTAGATCATTTAGGTACACCACTTGTTTCTCAACATGACCACCCATCATCAATCATCAACTTCTTTATTTCTCTTCCTCTATTTTTTCCCCCCGAAAATCCAACCAAACCTTAAAAATAGCCTACATTCTTTCTTTCCCACATAATATTACAATCTACAATCTACAATCTACAATCTACAATCTACAATCTCTCTTCTTTTATCTCCTCCGAACCCTTTTCTTTTTTGAGTTAGAGAATTGACGTAGAGCCAGTCGGTCAATGGGCCGGCTTGGTGTTGGTTGGTTGGGGTTTGGGTTGGGTCGGTGACCCAATGAGTCGAACACTCCAAAGGTTCATTTTTGGCTCGGGTCAAACAGGTCTCGGGTGAAAAAAATGGGTAATGAGTTCACGACCTTAAAAATAGGTCGGGTTGAGTTTGGACAGATGTAATTGAAGTTAATAAGAGAGAGTTGGACGAACAAAGACCTAGGTTGCAGGGACACGACCAAATACGTGTCTCGATTTTTTTTTAAAATCCGATACATATCAGACACGGACCAAGATATATCGAGGGTTCACTGTTAATTACCCTAAAATTGAAAACATACCCTCCTTCACTGGTTCACCCCCAATTCAAACAATAACTGCAGCCTGCCAGCCTTCACTCCTTCACCCTCACGCCGACGCACGCCCACGCCGGGCAGAAATCGGAACTCTCTTAAACCCTATTATCTATTATCTAATAGCTCATCTCCAGTTCTTTGATTGTTTCATATCATCTCTGCAAATTTTTGGTGTCTTCCAGGATCTCACGGAATCAATCGTCACGCTAGTTACAAAGCTTAATTGCATATGCTAATTATTATTCCAGAATGAAAGCTTTGAGAAGTCTCAGAAACACAAACGCACTCGTTTCTTCTTCACTAAAACCCTACAAAACCCCCTCTTTTTTGTCCCACTTTTTCTCTTCAAACACGCAGTTGGATGAACCCAGCTCATCCAAAAACATCTGCTCATCGTCGGACAATGAAACAACTCCCGATTTCAACAGTACCCATTTCGATCTTCCACCTCAGAACCCCCCAGAAAATGGGGGCAGAATTTGGGATTCCAAGTACAGGGATAAAGTGAGGAGCAAGGTGTTTAAAGAGGAGATTAAGTTGAAGGTTGTGAATGAGGGGGAAGAGAGGAAAAGGGAACTTGCAAGGGCGCTTCTCGAGGCGGCCCTGGCAAAACCCGATGATGAGGACGAGGACGAGGACGAGGACGAGGAGGTGGATACTGAGGATCAAATGAGTGTGTCTGTTGGGATTATCGGAGCTCCCAATGCTGGTAAATCAGCACTCACTAATAGCATGGTTAGCTTCTTTCTTTCACTTTTCTTTCATTGTCTGTTGTTTGCGGTTATAATGACACTGATATTATGTGCAAATTAGTGTACTTGACGAGTATCGGTTTAGACTGAGGAATTGAATTGGGTTTTATTGACTATGTATCAGAGAAGACTGCCTGCCACTGATAAAATAGCAACAACATACAGTACCCTAGGATCTTGCTGATTTTTAGGTAGAGGAGGAGGGGCCTTAAGGGATCTTGCTGATTTCTAGGTAGGAGGAGGAGGTGTTGAGTTCTGATGTATGCAACCTTGCCCTTTTGTTAGCAACACAAATCGACTTTTTTTTTTTGGGGTTAAATGACCTAAGATGAAAATTGCTTTGAGAAGTGAATCGAATGATGGCTACTTACCAATAAAAAGAAGCGCGATTAGTGTAATTGTAGTGAGTCACTTTGCTTTATTCCGTCATTGTTGCCCGTTGATTTTGGCACAAAGACCAAGAAATTTGGAATGGACCAATTAGTGAATGACAAGTGTATCAAATTGGATGTGGAGGATCAAATTGCTCATCAGTCTCATTCCTTAAATGGAAAGGACAATAATTGATCGATATATCCCGAAATAGAATAGGACAACAAATGATTGGGACGGAGGGTGTATCAATTTCATCTTAATTTGAAATTAATGTTTTCACCTAAAAGCTGTTGGAGTGGAGAGAAATGTAGGGCACCTTTTCAAATGATCAAGAGCAACATTTCTTTCACCTTATATGGAAGTTGTGTGAACTAAATTCTTGTGGCCTTTCCGATTTTCTACTAGTTAGATGTGGTTGACGGACATTACCTTAAGGAACCTTTGTTGGCAGTGAGCAGTCTGTTTTGTCAACCATTTGCGGCGGATCTATATTTTTATTTGTAGAAGTAATTTTGGATGACATTCTTCTCTGCTTTTCATTATGAATAAGCAAATTAGTGTTGGCTAACATCTTTTTCATGTTTCACATGGCTGATCCTTATTCTGTTGTCACATGGACTGCAGGTTGGCACTAAAGTTTCTGCTGTTTCACGAAAGACAAATACTACTACTCATGAAGTATTAGGAGTTATGACAAAAGGCGAGACTCAGATTGTATGTCTTCAACTCTATTTGCTTAAACATCTTAAGAATGAAACTTTTGACTCAAGTGATTGTAGCCAGTTGTAACGATAGATAATTATTTGATAAATTCTTGTTTTCTACGGGGGAATAAATTCGATATTGTTACGATCAAGGACCTAAGTTTCTGTGAAGAGTTTGGCTAGTTTTAGGGAATCTTTGATCATAATATATTGCTTTCCTGTGCAGTGTTTCTTTGATACTCCAGGACTCATGCTAAAGAAAACTGGATTTCCAGGAAAAGATGCTAAAGCTCGAATAGAGTCCGCCTGGAGTTCAGTTAACTTGTACGACGTACTCATAGTAATTTTTGATGTTCATAGACATCTCACCAAGTAAGTCTGCCTTGGACTTAGCTGTGCCTGGTAGTCAACCCTTTTCTGTTCTTTACATCTTAGTGGTAGTACATTAATGAAAAATGAACTTTGGATTATTAAAAATAGGTGGTATATTCAGTCTATGTGCTGGTTTCGTAAGGTTATTTGAGTGGCCAAACTATTCAAGAAAATAAACTCCTGATATCTAAATGTCTAGTTTGATACTTAAATCATGTTATGTATCTGTCATGAATATTACGAGTACAATATAATGTTTGATACTATGTCCTTCCCAAATTAATGTCTCCGTTGGACCTAGGTGGTCAACCAATGTCAGTCTTGGCCATAGTTTTCTGAAGTATATGCAATGTAAAATCTTTTAGGGTTTTGGAAAAAAGTTGTGGTTTTTGTATATCGTGAGATAATAGCGGTTGAGTTGATATCAGTTAAGTGCGAAAGTCAAATGGTTATGATATGATTGGGATAGAGGAAATACTTAGTGGCTTATGAATATCCTTTTTATTTTTATTTCTAATTTTCTTAGCTTCTGCCATAGTCTCATAGGTGGTCAAAAAATTTATACGAGTTAATTATGAGCATCATGGTTCTGTACGGCTGTGTAGTATGAAAACCACAACGTGCTTTATATTGATCTGCTCAATATATACTACAATATGCATGCAGGTCTAATTGATCTTTCTAACCTGCCTTGAAATCAGGCCTGATTCAAGAGTTATAAGACTAATTGAAAGGATGGGATCTGAACCGAATCCAAAGCAGAAACGAGTACTATGCATGAATAAGGTTGACTTGGTTGAAAAAAAGAAGGATTTGCTTAAGGTTTCAAACGAATTTAAGGATCTGAAGGGATATGAAAAGTAAGTTTATCTTCTATGCTTCTTACGTGATATGTAGCTCTACAAACAAGGGGCAGTTATTTGATTTGATCCCAATTTTCAGGGTCTTTATGATTTCTGGGCTCAAGGGTTCTGGAGTTAATGATCTTACTGCGTATTTGATGGAGCAGGTATTGTCATTACTGGATTTTCTTCTGAGCTATATTTTTGGAACGATACTTGATAGGTTACTTCCGTAGCTCTGTATATTTATCAAATAGTTTTGTATACTTGTAATTCACTCATTTAAGAGCCGTTTTTTTGGCTTAATAGATTAATGAATGAGGACTATTGGTATTTTAAAACAGTTGAAAAAACAGGTCGATTGTACTTTCTATTTCCAAAGGAGCCAAAGACTCATTATTCTTTGGCTCTAGATTATGAGGGCACAAATCAATTTTGCTCACTGAACTTGTTGCTCTTCTTTTTCGTTGTGAAGTCATAGTCATTCAATGCAATTCTCGGCACAATTTTATTGTGGATCATTTACAAACATCTTTTTGTTGTTAACACACTAGTAACACTACATGCATGTGCTACCCCTTAATTTGCAGGAGCCCTTAAAGCCACTAGGTTAATATTCTGTAGTTGTACTTTACACAAGATTTGTTAGACACGCACATTTCTTTTGTCACTTTTGTTTCACGTGTATCAAATCTCTGATGTCAAGATCGATAATAGTTAAGAGCCCCTAAGTACAGTGTACTTATTATTCTGTTATTGAACACATTAGAACCTGAAGTCATGTGATGCGTTCTCATGAAGAAAATCATGCTTATTAGTCATGATCTGTGTGGTGCAGTGGGTTGTGGGATGGATTGTTTTGTTGATATACATGGTTGAATAGAATATACCACTTTCTGCTTCCTCTTCAATACTTATGGAAATCGAGCTGAATTTTTATATTTGTATGATCTTTTACTTCTGCCTCATGGCATTCTACAACTAGGTTGTCTCTCTAGTAAATGGTTTATTCTTTGTTTCATTGCTTTCTGAAGTAATATCTTTGCATTTTCTATAAGAGGTGACCTCATGGTAGACTGCCTACAAATGCACAGTAAAGGTTATCAGGAGCCGGCGCTGGGCTGGGCCATGACCTAGCCCATGCAGGATGAAAACTTTCTTTCAACCTTTATTGTACATATATATCATTCACTAATAGGCTAATTAGTGCAGTTTGAAATTTCAGATAGGCATATTCTCAGTAATTCTCTTTTAAAAGTTTATTTTATCTGCTCGATCAGGCAGTCAAAAGACCTTGGGATGAAGATCCATTTTCAATGAGTGAAGAAGTTATGAAAAACATATCATTGGAGGTAGTCCGCGAGAAATTGTTAGATCATGTCCATCAGGTAAATCTAAATTCTTTTATCCGCGTCATTTACCTTCTTCTCTTCCAATAGTATGTTCTGATGCTATTTTGTGAAAGTCTTAAGTGCTTGCGAAAGGCGAAGTTTAGAAAACAAACACTAAGATACACTGTATGCAGGAAATCCCTTATGAGATAGAGCATCGATTAATGGACTGGAAAGATCTCAGAGATGGCTCATTGAGGATTGAGCAACATTTTGTTACTCATAAAGAAAGCCAGCGCAGGATTCTTGTTGGGAAAAATGGCTCAAAAATCGGGTATGTATTGATAGTATTTGTCGGGTGATAATTGTGCCTATCAAATTTTCTGTTCATGCCTATTGCCCTATTAATTCTAGACTCTTGCTCTTGATTCTTGAATTTTCGGAATAATATTAAACAAACAGGAAAACAATTTTCAATCAATTCATTTTGTGCAGATGATATCTACACCTATTACTCCCTCTGTTCCATTTGATTTTTTACGTTTGTTTTTTCACACTTATCAATGCATGTTTTCTTTTGTCCATATCTCTAGTTACATATTTCTAAAAATTATAAAAATTTGATATTTATACGATTATACAATTTAACAAGATCTCACGGGACTATCTTTTATCTTATATATTAGAAGTTATATTGACGATTCTACTCAGTTATGAATAGTGCCCAAAAAGCAAACGTAAATAATCAAATGGAACGGAGAAAGTATAAATTAGGATATATTCTGTTTGTTCTATGGAGTATATCCTAAGTAATGGAAAGTCTAGACGAGGAACCTTTCTTGTTACAGTCAATACAGCCAGACTGCGTACCTTTGTTTCAGGAATTGAAATAATTCATTGATAGGTTTGTCATATACGAGTATTTGAAATTAAGGTTTGATATACCATGTATTAGAATCCTACTCCACTCTGTATGTATTTAGTATTTGGAATCTATTAGCCAAAAGAGACAGACGGACGGACATTGCATTTGTCCAGCTGATCTTTACTTAACTTGCTTGTTTATGCGAACATTGACTATCTGTATTTTTCGGTCTTGCTTGTTTATGCTGATTTATCTGCATGCTCTTTATATAGGAGGATTGGCATTGAAGCTAATGAAGAACTTAGAACCATCTTCAAGAGAAATGTCCATCTTATCCTCATTGTCAAAGTTAAATAGCAAGTCTACTGGCTGGAATTTGCCTAGAAATTAATTATTACAGCGACTTATCCTGGCCGTCTACCATGCTCTTGAAATCGGTCTCCATGGCCTAATCTCGCAATGCTCACCACGTAGATGCAGGTAATGCCATCTCAAAGTCGGTCGCTGTAACCCCATGAAACCATTCCTTAGTGGTCCAGTTTTGTTGACACGGTCCAAATTTACTACCGTGGTTGTATAAAAATAAAAATAAAACAAGCCAAGTAAACGCTCAATATTTCGAGTGTTTTTTAGCTTTAATTTTTGTTAACTTGGTGGCATCTTTGGCAATCATATATAGAAAAGAAACTCTTACAACGATATTCACTATTTTGATATGAATCGGTCGGTCACTTGCATGATTATTTTCGTACTCTATAACCACATTAGTCACTACTATCTTCCCACCTCCACGCTTCCTCTCATCTGCGGCTTTCAGTTCATCTCTTCTATTCCTTGTAATAATCTTCAACTAGGCTAACAACATCCTCTTCACCAAACTTCCCATCTACCTGAGAGATGAACCAATGCCGGAATATGCTTAACATTGAAGCGGTGCGCTAGTCGCTTGTAGAAGGTTAAATCGTAGGGAGCTGCGAGCCATGGCTCTCCTTGAAATGCTCTTTTTATGCATTCTCATCTCGGTCAAATGACACAAACACCTTGTCTAACTTCTCTCACCATTCTCGACTTGTATGAATGTACTCCGTACTATATTAAATCTTGTTGGGATTTTCTACGTGGTACCCGTGTTTTTAGATTTTCTATATGGCACTCCCGCACTTTTATAATCACACATGGTACTCCTCACTTTTAGGGTATTATGTCTCCATACCGTTATTGACGTTTTCCGTCTTCTTTAACTTCCCTTTTCCCTTAGTTATGTTGCTTTTAACTATGTTTAAGTGATTGTTTATGTTAACCTTAAACCTCTTTTTTTTTTGTATAAGCAACACAATTAACGGAAAAATGAAGTAAAAAAAGACGAAAAATGTCATTAAGGATATAGGGACATAATACACTAAAAGTGAGGGATATCATGTGATTATCAAAGTGCGAGGATATCATATAAAAAAGCTAAAAACACGGGGTACCAGGTAGAAAATCTCAATCTTGTTTATAAGATTGTAAAGAGGAGAGAATGAAGTTGTATTGAGTGAGTTGTGTGTGTTACAATGTATGATACTGTATGATTTTACGTATTTATAGATGCTTGTTGTAACTAACTTAGTAACTACTCCCTCCCCATTTCATGAATATATGTGAGGAGTATTTTAATGGAGTGGGGCGAAAAATAGTGACCGGGGGGAATAATTCTAACTAACTTATAACAACATAGTTAGTTGTGCTCATATCCCCTCAAGTTGGAATAAGGTGCATGATAATTAAGCCGAACTTGACTAATAATTGGTGATGCTCTCGTTGTCCAAGTTCCTTTGTCATGAGGTCTGCGAGCTGATTTTTATTGCTGATATGTTGAGTATTAAGAAAACCTTCATGTTGTTTATTTCTAACAAAATGCCAATCCATGATCAGATGTTTCGTTCTTTTACGAGAGACGGTTTTTTTTTTAGCAAGATGCTCAGTTGCTTTGTTGTTACAAAACAAAGGAATTGGCATGTGAACCTTAACTTGTATGATAAGCTCTTGTACTCGGCTTTAGTAGTGCTCTTGCTTACAATAACTTGTTTCTTCGTTTTACATGAAATCAATGACCTTTCTAATTAAGAAGATACAATAGCCACTTAAAGACCTACGACTAAAAGCATAGCTTTCCCAATCTGAATCTGAATCTGAAATCAATGACATTTCTATTTATACTGTCATGAAATTTAATTAGCCATATCGCTATATACACGTTAAGTACAATATATTTACAAATTGGGTCTCTTACTTTACATTGATACGTAAATATTATTTGTCATTTTATTTATTAGTTATTACATTTATAATAATAAGCCGTAGATAATATTGTTGAATGCAAAACTAATAGAGTAATAAGTAAATTCCATGTAAATATAAATGAATATTGGTACGAATATGTAATTGAGGATGTACTTGTGTGCGAGGTACTTTAATTAGTCTTTATAACTATAATGCAAGTCTATAACTTAATTTGACATTTACCGCATATATTACCCTCCTAGAAACACATTCACGTATTTGAATAGTATTTCTTACCATTAGACATACTCTTACCGTTGTGTAGTCTCACCGATTTATTTGATCTTCTAACTTTGTGTCATTATCATTGTCACAACAAATCGTCTCGTGCGTTGCACGGACTTTCCAACTAGTAATACCATATTTTAGCAATATATAAAATACTCCCTCTGTTTCATTGATATTTTCCACATTTCTTTTTTCAACAATTTTTTTGTTTTCTTCCACTTTCATTTTTTAGTATAAAATTTTTCTCTTACCTGCCTCACTTACTTTACCCATCTCTAATTTTACATATCTTCTGCTTTTACATATCTTATCATTTTTCTATAAGAGATGTGTCACTTTTAATGTGGAAGAAATCAATAAAACGGAGAGAGTATAAAATAATTGTACATTACAAATTTTAGTATTTAAATGATAAAATATGACTATTTTATTTCATTTAGTAATAAAATAGATTTCTAAAACATCGTAATGTCGATAAGAAATGAATATATAAAGGCAAATTCTTATTTTTCGATTTTTAGAAATGGTATCAAAAAAAAGGAGTTCACGTATGTGTATAACGACCCGACTCACCCAACGGGTCCGACAAGTAAGTTTAAGGTTACGATTAATGGAGGTGGAAAAGAAGGTGGAGGTGGAGGTGGAGGGTGAAAGGTATATTAATAATAAAATATTTGGACCCAAACTCATTTTGTTCAACTTTTGGTCCAAATAGAACCTCTTCCACCCTTTCTTCACCTCCCCACATGGCTTGTTTTTATTGGTTAAATGGAAGATAAATGATTTTTTTTTTAATTAATGTGGAAAATCAATAAAGAGTAATATATATATATATATATATATATATATATATATATATATATATATATATATATATATATATATATATATATATATATATATACGTGGACCAGGGTGAAAGGAAGATGTGGATAAAGATAGAAAAATTAGTACGGAGTATAAGTTTGATAAAGTGGATTGTAAATAAAGAATTGTATTTATAATATTAAACCTTGATAAAGAAGATTCATGGATAAACATGGGGTAGAAATGTGAAATGATAGGAGAAATCACAACTTACAAGTGGGTTAAGGTCAACCAGGGATTCCAGTTGCATGCATCAAAGAAAGGTAGCATTACTTAGCATGTGCATCGTGTCACTTCTGCCTCGAATCTTGATCATCAAGTATTAAAACCTGTCTTAATTAGATCTCAAGTCAAATCCCAACTTTTCTTAGAAATATTTGTTTTATTATAGTAATACAATTGGAATTTCAGGCAGTATGTAACAAGTAGTACAGTACATGTGAATCAATAAATAGAATGAAGACGAAGCAGCAATGCAATGCAATTCGAGCAGCTTCTCTTGAACTTTGTTTATGGCACACCATGTTCCCTTAAGTTCAGTTCCCTACTACAGTATGTATCATTAATTATAACTACATTTAGGAGTTTGACCAACTGTACTCTGTACTGTACTGTGTGTCACAAATGGGTGCATGCTAGATTATGAGTATCCTGTATTAGATCCTACCCTGGAACTTGAACTATACTGGAGTATCTTTTAGATTACTCCATCATATTAATTAAACTCCATCTACTTTATGTTTCCACTCTCCTTGATCGATGATCCTAAACACAAAAACTTCTCGACTTTAATTAACTTCTCTGTTTGACACAATTTACTTGGATAGAATTTATGTTAATCACAAGTCGACTTGATGTCGATGAATGAAGGTTTTGAGCGCGTTTGTACAGTGTGGGTATCCTCCTGTGTAATTTTCCGATATGTATGTCAGACTGAGACTGAGACACACACTAATACCAAATGATGCTAATGAATAAAGGAAGCCTGGCCTGGCCTTCTCTACTGTGATGCAGATATATATGGTGTATCAAGTTGGCTGTTCTCTCCGGTTTTCAGTTTACATGGCTAACCTCCTACTCCTACATCATACCAGTATATCACTCCGTATCCAAATATGTGACTGACATTGGTTTGAGTCGGATCCAAATTATGTAAATTCATTCTACAGTTTGCTCTTTCTTGTTTTAGGTCTTTTAGATTCGCTTTGAGTTCACATCAGGTAAAACCCATTATACTCGCCGTATTCATGTTCTGTCTTAAATTTTTACGTATGAAAGAACATCGATAATGCGTGAGCCAATGATGAGTTGAAATTGAAAATACAGGGTGACTTGAACTTCTACACTCACAGGTCAACAATATTTTGCCTATTACATTGGATGCATCCGACTCGCATCTTATTTCTTGCGTTCTCTTCCTCCTCCTAATAATTAATTTGGGATAAAAATGGAAGAAGACAAACTACTACTTAAAAGCATTGCAGTAATGTATTTATCTATCTGCACATAGGACTTGGAGGATGATGGGCCTTAGAGAGGCTCTGATCGCCGTCAGTTGGCCTGCACACAATGCCGCCGCCTTCATCTCTGCTAATAAATTTATTAAGTGCTTGCTTGGAATGTGGACGACTGTTGTTCTTCGCCTCAACCCTTCTCAGAATGTTCTCGAACACCTCTACCTCACAGGGAATCCTCAAGATGCCCTCCTGCTGGAATCCAAACTCGTCCTCAGCTTCTTTGAGCAGCAAGCAGAATGCTTTGTGTTTCAAGTAGTTGGTCGGGATGACAAAGCGCTTCATGTCTTCTCCTACATGAACCGCCAGGAACCCTTTTGGCACACCATTATTATTGCTTGACGCTCCGTGGGTCGACAGGTCTGTGAATGACAGTGTTCTCTTTAGGAAGCTTATACCTTTTATGCTATTGCTCCTGCTTAAACTCCCCTTCTTTTTCACTTCACTATTCCCGCTGTCGCTGTTGCTGTTGATGTTGATGCTGTCGCTGTAACTCCTAACTATCGACCCCTTCTTTTTAACTTCGCTGCTGCTGCTGTTGAAGCTGCTGCTCTTACTTGTACACGCCTTTCTCGTCGTGCTGTCATTGATGGTGTTGGTGTCGGTGCCATTGCTCGCTTGATTCCTCCATTTCTTGAGCATCCGCTTGAGTTTGACAATGTCACTGATTTTGTCAGCCTGTAATGAGGACTCCATTCCGATTTGCTTTGCTATGTGAAAAGCCTAATGATATGCTTATATATAGAAGAAGAAAGTAGTGTTTGTTTGTTTAAGCTTTAATAATACTCCAATACTTAACATACAGTTGTTTAATGCAGTTAAATAAATGCATTGTTGTTGGATGAAGGAAGATAAAGAGTAAGTACAGGCCTGATGTACTTGGGAGTGCATTCAGGAGGGTTCTTAATTTCAGATGCTGGCCTGTTTCTTTGGTTTCTGTACTCCACTATCACTTCCCACATTCTCTTCCTGAATTTGAGCTTACAACTCACATGGTTGGACCTTATTCATGAATTGTAGGAGTTTACTGATGTCACTTCTATGGTCTTATAATTTTGCGGTTAGCGCTGCCAAAACTTAACTCGATCAGATCCGCCTGAAATCCAACCCGACAAAATTTATTTAAAAATATATTGATGTGACCCGATTGATATAACCCAATAGTGACTTGAAACGCCCCAATTTGAATCTGGTCTCATATTGACCTCATAATTTTTTTTAATTTTTTTTTTGCCAGCTGGAAAAAGACGAGATGAATCAGTTTTTATGAGCGCTAGTGGCTAGTCCATGAGCGCGCTTATTTAAGGACCTAGGTACAAATTGAACTGAGAGGCAGGGAAAATTCTTGGTGTATTCGAGGAAGTCTCCGATGATTTCTCAAAGGTTGTTTCTAGGTAAAGAGTCAGCTGCCACTGCTTCCAAAAGAGAGAGGCAGTCAGAGCTTAAGACGATGTGAAGGTGGCCGTTATTTAAAGCCCAAGTAGTAACGTGGAGAAGTCCTATTGCCTTAGCCAGAATAGGGGAATTAGTGATGTAAAGCTAGGTTGCACGGACACTCCTCCAAACCAACGTGTCGTGTCGGACACCGACACACGTCGGACACACGACGATACGTGTCGGACACCTGTAAAATTGTGTCCGGATTTTTAATTTATTCGGACACGTATCGGACACAGTTCGTCATATTTGGAGACGTGTCCGGCCCGGTTCGTAATATTTAGAGACTCGTCGGACATACCTAACGTTGTTTTATTGGCTTCCGGATTTAATAAATGATAATATTGTAGGTTTACGATGGTTAATTGATGTTATACTCACTTATTATAACTAACTAATAATTATATTATAGTGGTACAATTGTTTGAATTTTTAAGATTTGATTTTTAACTTCAAATTCATAAGACTTTAATTTTTGTTTTAATACTTTACGATAATTGTGACAGTGTAATAAGTAACCAAACGTATATCTTAGGTATAAAAATCTTCAAATTCTCTTTGTTTAAATATGTATATTGATTTTTTTCCTGCCGTGTCATGTGTCCGATACGTGTCCGTGTCCGTATCCGTATCGGTGCAACCTAGATGTAAAGGCGAGTTTCCTTAGAGATGACAATCTCAGAAGGGGACATAGCAATCCAACCACAAGCGGCGTCGTTGTTGTCTAACCAGGAGGCGTCCATTTTAATTGTGATAATGTGACAAGACGAAGACGAACCGCCAGCAAGGTGGAGAAGAGATCCAGTTCGGAGGGTCTGCTGCTGTCCGGAGCAGTGATATTATTTCGATTCATTGTTGTCTTGTTCGGTTTGTATACACTAATGAGATTCAAAACGACTTTAGCAGGCCAAGTATGACCATCGAAGATACATTTGTTCCTTCCAATCCAAATAGTCCATAGAGCCAATGAAGGTGATTTCAAGGTTGTCATCTCTAGTGGAAGTGCGAAGAAATCTGATCCAAGTTACCACCCAAACCGGTAGGGGAATATCAGAGTTAAGATGACTTCTGATACCTAGAGAACCTCCAAGCCAAATCCTTGAAAAAAATGGGCACTCTCTGAAGGGGTGGGAGTCTGTTTCAATTTCTTCAATGCCCGAGTTTCTGCAGAAAATACAACAAGGATCAAAGTTAATTTTCCTTTTAAGGAAGGAAGCGTCAATAGGTAAACGGTTAGTTAGGATCTTCCAGAGGAAGATTTTCCATTTGTAGCGCCAATATTGACCTCATAAATTGATGACCAAACAATTACTAATCTTAAGATTATTCCAAATGAAAGCGATTTAACTTGATATTTTTTACTTAATAAGAAAGTAAATAAACCATATAATATTCAACAACTATTTGGAAAATGTAAAAGTAATTTCATAGAATAACTAGACCCAATAATGAGTTACACCGTCAACATACAAATTTACTAAATAAATGTCTATGGTCACTTTTGATGAATCCGAAGGGACATAGGAGAAAATTGTGTTACAACTCAGGTGTATACAAATCGGGTTGAGCAAAGGGAATGTGCGAAAAGAGAAATGCCCAATTGGGTGTGGACCACAATGGCAACGACAAAAGTACTTTTCCCTCCTTTGTCACCAGCTCTTAGAGCATCCCCATCCCAAGAATGATTTTTCCATTCTTGGATGGGACTCCCTACTTCCGCCTCATTATATTTATTCAAATTTCTTTTGTTAGGAAATAAGTGCCTAGCAATTGTCTTTTTAGATCTCGAATTGATTTCTAACCTGAATCTGTTTAATTAGGAAAGTTTCCTAATTAATATCTGGTTGATTAGAGTTTCCTAATCAATATCTGAGTATCTGACCTAGGTTTTCTTATTGTATAGGGTTTCCTAATCTATTTAGGGTTTCTGTTTTGGTTGAGAGTAGTATATAAACTTTCATACCTCTACCCTAAGAATTATGATATCAGTCTGAAATATGTAACCTCTCCTCAAGTTAATAAAACTATCCCGTCCTTCTGCCCGTGGAGGTAGCTAACAGGTTGTTAGTGAACCACGTAAATCTGTCTGTCTCTCGATTTTACGTTCTTATTTGTTTGTCTTTCTCTTCCGTTACAACAAACTGGTATCAGAGCGTTGGTTCATCCGATCTGTGAGAAAGATGTCTGGGTTGAGCGTTAAAATTGAGAGTTTTGATGGGAGGAATAGTTTTAGTCTGTGGCAGATCAAGATGCGGGCGTTGTTAAAGCAACAGAGACGGTGGGCGCCATTCGTGAAGAAATTAGACGACACAGTCACCGCTGAGATAGCCATTTTGGAGGAGAGTTCAGTTGGAGGAAGATAGAGTTGTACATCTGGCATTCGTTGGAGTGCATCTAGTACATCTGTCTGATTGAGGAGATTTCTGGTACATCTGGCATTCGTTGGAGTGCATCTGTCTGATCTGATTGAGAGACAATTCGAGTCAAGGTGGAGATTGTTAGGAAATAAGTGCCTAGCAATTGTCTTTTCGGATCTCGAATTGATTTCTAACCTGAATCTGTTTAATTAGGAAAGTTTCTGTGGACATGACGTAGGTCCACCCCGACGCGGCGAAGCGCGGGTTTGGGTAGGCGAATGAATCTCGTGGTAAGATTGTTCTCGGGTTCGAAATTTAAGTCAAAATGGAGTCGCCACCGAATTTTGTGGTTATTCGGAACCATACGAGCCCACTCTATGTCGTCATGGGCTATACACAAAGTAAGCCCACTCCGATTTCAGATTTTATGGGGCTCGTCCCTTTGCATTGCGATACCGATACCATCTATACCGGTAATCGTGTAAAGAATGACTCTCGTGCGCCAAGGGTTTCGGACATCCGGAAACCAAAGGTTCTGAGTAAGGGGTGAGGGTACGTGTTGGGAAGCCCACTAAGGACACCCAACCCCGCCCGCACATGGCGGCCTCTACTAAGACACCGTTCGTGTTCGTGTACGCGCGCTAGTAAATTGATTAAATGATATGCAAACAGCGTTTTGTCTAAGCATGTGAATTTTGCGTTAACTACGTCATTTAATGCATCTTATTATTTGTCGAAATGATTTAGCATGCGAGGTTCATTTATAAAGCGTAAAAGCAAGTAAATAAACAAAGCTCGAAAGTAAAAAAAATAAAATAAAAAGTAACGTACAAGTTACACGGGCGGAAATACAACCCGGAATTCACAATACGGCAATACGTGTAAATAATAAGCGAAATACAAAATAACGCTATAAAAAGAATAGAAATGGACCCGTATATAAACTAGACCGCGAAATACGTAGATGGACTAACCCCGATTAAATACGCATTATGTCGCATATTAAACGAAGGACGGGAACATGAGACTGTGGCGTATTGCTAGCCTAATCTCAGGTCTCGTAGTCTTGTCCCGACTTATCACGTCAAAAGGTGGTCAAAGTCGTTCTACGTGTCGTGATGTGCATGGTTTTGAAAATAGGATAGTCACGTGATAGTCTTTACACGTGATGACTAAAGTCGATAAAAGGTCGGGGCTTGACTTGTGGGTCAAACCCCTCGGTTTTGTGGGTTACAGGACCCACTCGACCGAGTTAAGGTGTGACTCGGTCGAGTGCACGTTTAACGTGGCTACTGACCACTTTTTGGGGTGCTACTCGATCGAGTGGCCTATGGCACTCGGTCGAATGCCCCCTGTACGAGTGGTAACTCGCTTTGTTTTATGACTTGAAATCGATGATCGGCCGAATCAAATACAAATATCGCACGATTTGTATTTAACTCGGCCTCCGGTACTATGATCGTGTACGAACGACTATAATACCGTTACCGGAGTTTATGAAAAATGTTTACGTTAGATTAGGAAATTTTGGAATTGGTGACGAAATGCATCCCTCTACGTCACGACATCGGAACTAACCCTTTCGGGTTACGTGATGTCGATTTTCGTGTCAACGGGTTTCGTACCAATTATGGAAAGGGAGTTAAATCCGTTCAACTACGACCGATCAAGGTCGCGTCACGCCCTTGAGTACATTGGGGCGGGGCTCCTCGAAAGGGCTCCACCTCCGTCGTTGCTCGTAAAGGGATTAGACGGACCAAAAGTGATCATCGTAGTCCAACGTTTTAAAACCGATTTTTGATACTAGTTTACGTATACACGGTATTATTAATGTTAATGACGATAAAATGATACAAAAAAACGAAAATATAAAAGGTACAAAAATGCTAGTGTTAGTGTTCCTACGATTACAAAGATGATACAAAAATACGATAAATAAAGCGAAAATGAGACTAGATAAAAGAGATTAAGACGGGGTTTGGGACACCCTCAACATACATGCTTAGTAAGGACCTCGGAAATGGACTCGTAATAGCGGCACGGCTTGGGAGTATCGAGGATGTACGCGAGTTATGGTGTGTATGGATGCGTGTGTGTATGTGTCCGTTTATCGAGGGACAAGAGCTCGGTTTTTGTAGGTTTTTGGCTTAGGTTTGTAGTGTAGAATGTAGGGTTGAAGTAGGGTAAATGTGGCTGAAAAATGTAGGGTAAAAGTGAGTGAAAAGCTCTGAAATGCATGGGGGGGTGAAGCGGTATTTATAGACTTCACCCCTCGACATAGGGGCACTCGATCGAGTGGCCCTAGTGCACTCGATCGAGTGCCTTCGCAAACGGGCCAAACCCGGGTAAAAAAGGCTCCACTCGATCGAGTGGGGTCAATCCACTCGATCGAGTGGATCAACAAATCGAGATAAATAAGGAAAGATTTGATTTTGTTTGTTTTGACTATTTTTTGAATTTTGATTTGTGCGCCAATCTGAACTTGGCTGATTTATGAGACGGTTTCGTCTTTGACCGGGTTTTGATCCGGTCGCCAAAAGACGGGAATTATTTTTGGTGTCGGTTTTGACCCAAATTAGTCTCATTTGACTCGGAATGACCCACTGGGCCTGAATTTGAAGTCTGTTTTGTGAGATTTTTACTCCGCTAAAAGTCCATGTCGGATATTATGAATTCCGAGTCCAAGTCCGAATATACCAAGTCACGTTTGCGTCCGATCATCATCGGGTGTTTTTCGGAGACTACCATAGACACGTGGCAGTCAAAATGCGGGTGTCTACAGAGCCCCCACTCTGACTGAGGCTTGGACAAGGCGAAAGTTAGAGTAGCTACCAAGCCCGTTAAGACCTGGTAGACTTCCGGTCGGGTCGTTTATAGTCCAGTGGACTCGCGTGAAGGGCTCGCCAGCCATAAGCAGAGGGTCATACCTGTCCTGATGATGATAGCTTCAGACTTATAGCATAAGTCCTGGGCGCGCCTATATGTGGGCCCATCCCGCATCATTTCGGGAAAAAAATGCCGCCTTGGGCATTCCGCTGGGGAAATATATGAGCTGTACGGGCTTGCTTCTGAAGCCTTGAGTCGCACTTGAACTGATGATGATGCTCCGTGGGGAGTAAAGCTTGCCTCTTTTTGGGGAGTAGGTGTACCCGTATGCCGACACATCGCACTTTGGACGTAGCACACCGGGGAAAAGCTGACTCCGTTGGGGAAATTAAATAGTTTCGCGGGGACTTGCTTCTGAAGTCCGGGGTGTACCTGTATGCTGGCACATAACAACTTGTATGTAACACGTAGGTAAAATGTTGACTCTCGCTGGGGAGAAAAAGATTGAATTTTTTTTTGGAAGGACAAAATTTTGGAAAATTTTTATCGCGAGGAAATTTCATCACAGAAAAAATTTAGAGACTCTTAGGAAAGCTCGGGACAGCTTGATTCCTATTCTGGGTTCTAGTTGGAAATCAGGCCTGCGCGCGCATAGGGCCCAGCTTGCTGAGGAGGCAGGGTAGTTAGGTTTTCTGTTAGGTTTCGTCATTATAAATATGAGAATTTCTGCTTCAACTTTTTACATTCCAACTCAAACTCTTCTTTTCCTCCTCAAAATCTTTTAGACTTTTAAGAAAGTTAGAAATTTCCGTCATGGGTATCGACCACTTGACTGCTATGCTGCTTGCTTGGTCCCAGTACTTTCGGGACGAAGAAAAGGTTCGGCTGACTCAGATGGGGATAGTCAATTTATTCCCTTTTCAGCGTCTGATAGTCGACTCGCATTTTCTGGATGCCTGTCTGTCGTTTTGGGACACCACCCATCACGTGTTTGCATTCCCGAGGGGCGAGATGTGTCCTTTGCCCGAGGAGATTGCGGCCATAGGCGGCTGGGGTCTTGCTGTTCAGCCCGTTATTCCCCCGTTCTACCCGGATCCAAGGAGGCGTTTGAGGGAATTCTTGGGTTTGTCTCACGCTGAGACAAACCGAATGGTGCAGGGAGATAACGTTTCTCTATTTGATTTGGTCGATAAGTTCATGAACCCTCGGGATGTAAGGGCCACTCCTGCTCATAGGCGTAAGGCATTCGCCTTTTGCATGCTGCACTGCTATGTCTTCGAGGGGCTGATGGAGCTTGACTCATGCAGGGGTCAAATCAGGCTGATTGGAGTGGTTGACCAGATGGAGACTGGTCATAGCCCTGCTTGGCTAGCCACTGGGGAGATCATCACGGGTCTGGATGCTAGACGGCTCGACCCGACCCGACGGTTGATGGGGAGTACCCGTTTCCTGCAGGTATACCTCTCGATTTTTTCGATTTTTTTTTTGTGTGTGTTCACGTTTCACGCGAATTTCCTGATTTTCGTAAGTCACTCGATCGAGTGGACCTGTCACTCGATCGAGTGACACTCATACCAGGCTACTGCCTGTTTTTGACAGGCTTACTCGATCGAGTCAGCTGCTGTACTCGATCGAGTGGGCTGTAGCGGACCACTCAATGGCTTACGAAGCTTGTGTATGCTTTTCAGATATGGTTGTCGGAGCGGCTGTCAATCATAGAGACTCCTCCGAGTATTCCCAATTATCGGAGTAGTCAAATCAGCTCAAGGAGGTGAAAGATAAGCTCGTACCATCAAATAACCCGAGCTTACTGGGATGAAGAGCTGGTATTCCACGGAGGTCCCTTGACCAGGTGGACCGTCGCTTGGTGGTTCCTTTCAAAATTGACCGGACTGGCTAAGAGAGACCAAGCCCGGTACCTGACGATCCTGTCCTTAGACTGGACAGTTCACATTTATCCGGACCGCCTCCTAAGGCAGTTCGGTTCGTCTCAGCGCATCCCTGAGACTGAAGCCATTATCAGCGTCCCGCTCCAATTGACGGACGCTATGTGCGACACCTGGTTGCAACGATGGTTCACTCGTCCTACATGGACTATACCTAGCCCTTGCCAATCCGCTTGGGTGTCACGGGCTTATCAGAAGTGGACTTCTGAGGAGTCCGAGGAAGCTCGAAAGGCCCTGAAGCTTGAGGAGGCCTTTGAATTGGTTCATCGCGAGTCGGCGAAGGACAACAGGGACTTTTTTACCGGGGAATATATTCCTGAGGCTACAGTCCGGGGAGAATCGGGTCTTAAGTCACAAACTAAGACTCGATCTAAGGAAGTCGGTTCTAGCAGCACTCGAGGGCAGACTGACTTGGAACGACGACTTGGGCCGAGGTTGGCGGTCCGGGACCGACTTGGTCCGCGTGACCGGCTCCCTGAGCCCGTGAGGGCTCGACTTGGGCCTATTGATGTGACAGAGGAGTCGGGCTCAAACAATCGAGCCCGAGCTAGAGAAGTTCCTGTGGTGATTCGGGAACGTCCCCTCCGCGTCGTCGCCAGTGGACGGCTAAGGAGGCCAAGGACAAGGGGAAGGGCAAGATGCCCTGAATGCCGAGTCCTTTAGCTTTATTATTATTTAAGTATTATTATTATTATTTTTTGTTGTGTGCCCCTTTTTTGTATTTTTTTTTTGAATTCCTGCGCTTTGTAATTTTTCGAGTTTATCGGGATTTTTTTTTTGAAATAATAATAAAGGAAAAAGTTTATTATAAAACCGTTCCTGTCTTTTCTTGATTGCATTGGTTGTACCCTTTTGAGGGGTTGCCTACGTATCCGCGATTAGCAGAATCAAACCAAACGTAGTTCAGGCATAGGAAATTTGCAATCTCGAATTACACCAAGACTATTGGTTCAAGATGTTTATGACAGTAGAATAAGTAATTCTAGCTCATTGACTTGCTTTTTGTAAAAATGATTTTGATAAAATTTGCTAATGACATTGAGAGATGGCTAAGGGTAGTAACGCTTCAGCTGGTCCAGGTTGGTTGGGTTGACAAACTCATTCCCGTCCAGGTCCGTCAGCATCACTGCTCCCCCTGATAGGATCTTCTTCACCAGATATGGCCCAGCCCAATTGGGTTTGAATTTTCCCCTCGGGTCAACTGGTAGTAAAGCCCGGATTGACTTAAGGACTAGATCGCCCTCCTTAATGTTCCTGGGCCTTACCCTTTTGTTGAAGGCCCGTTGAATCCTTTTCTGGTAGATTTGGATATTATTGAGGGCACGAGACCGTCGTTCGTCTAGTAGAACCAGTGAGTCATATCGTGCTCGAACCCAGTCAGCTTCGGGTACTTGACTTTCTAGCCGAATTCTGAGGGACGGTACCTCCAGCTCGACTGGTTGGACTGCCTCCATCCCGTAGGTTAGGTAATACGGTGTCGCCCCGGTTGCGGTGCGAATTGACGTTCGGTATCCCCATAGGGCAAAAGGTATTTTGTCGGGCCAATCCCGGTAATTATCAGCCATCTTTTTGAGTATGGTGACAATTGTTTTGTTAGCCGCCTCTACTGCTCCATTTGTTTGGGGACGGTAAGGCGAGGAAGTATGCCTTTGAATTTTATATTTGGTCAGCAGGGCCGCGGTCTCGGCTTGAAAATGAGTCCCGTGATCACTGATAAATTCAGAGGGAATCCCATACCGGCAGATTATCTTGTTCTGAATGAACTTGGCGACATGCTTAGCATTGAGGATGCGATATGATTCAGCTTCGACCCATTTGGTGAAATAGTCGATAGCTACCAAAATAAAGCAATGCCCACCGGTACCCGAGGGATTTATTTTCCCGATTATGTCGATACCCCATGTTGAGAACGACCAGGGTGACGTCATGGTATAAAGCAGTGATGACGGCATATGTTGCACATTGCCGAAGATTTGACAGTTATGACAATGTTTGACATACGACCGGCAATCGGCTTCCATGGTATTCCAATAGTAACCGAGCCTCATGATTTTCCGGACCAGCATGTGGGCATTCATATGTGGGTCGTTCTCACCATCGTGTACTTCGGCCATAACTTTTTCAGCCTTATACTTGTCAACACAAAGGAGAAGAGCCCCCTGTGCCGTCTTTTTGTACAGTTGCCCGTCGTCGGTACGGATAAATTGGGTGGCTAGCCTTCGTAAGGCTTTCTTGGCTCGACCTTCCGACCCGGGAGGATATTCTCCGTTTGTCAGGTATTTAACACAACTTGGTACCACGGTTCGGGGTCAGTTACTTCAATGTCTTCTATGTCGCAAATGTATGCTGGCTCGGACCGTCTTTCGACGCAAATTGGCATACTAGTCACGTGGTCGGGAATATTCAGTAAAGATGCCAATTTTGAGAGTGCATCTGCAAACTGATTTTCTTCCCGAGGCAGATATATATACTCTACCTTTTGGAACTGTTTCTCGAGATCCCTTACTCGTGCCTGGTAGGCCACGAGATTAGCATTTCGAGTCTTCCATTTTTGAAGTGCTTGGTTAATGACCAAGGATGAGTCACCATGTACCCGAAGATTTGTAATCCCCAGATTGGCGGCGGCTTGTAGCCCGTAAATGCATGCTTCGTACTCTGCTGCATTATTGGTAACATCAAAGTCCAGCTTGATGGAGACGGGAGTATGTTCCCCTTTTGGTGAAATTAGGAGGATCCCGACTCCGAACCCTCGAAAATTAGATGCACCATCGAAGTATAAATCCCAAGTTTCAGTATCAGTATGGAAAATATCTTCGTCTGGGAAGGACCAAGTGTCGGTGTGTCCTTCCTCGATTACCGGGCTATCGGCGAGAAATTCAGCTACTACTCGACCCTTGATAGCTTTTAATGGTACGAACTTTAGGTCGAACTCTGCCAGCATCAAAGTCCATCTAGAGATTCGGCCGTTGAGAACGGGCTTTTCGAAGATGTATTTGATGGGGTCCATCTTAGATAGCACGTGGACCTCGTAACTGAGCATATAATGTCGGAGTTTCTTAGTGGCCCAGACTAGAGCCAAACACGTCTTTTCGAGCATGGTATATTTGCACTCATACTCTAAAAACTTCTTGCTGATGTAGTAAATGGCTCTTTCTTCGGAGTCAACTGTCTGAGCCAGCATAGCCCCCATGGCTGTCTCGGTCGTCGTTAGGTATAACGACAGAGGCAAACCGGGTTGAGGTGGCATTAAAACTGGCGGAGCAGACAGAATTTCCTTGATCTTGTCGAAAGCAGTTTGGCACTTGTCATCCCATAGTACCCGTTCTCCTACTTTCAGTTTCTTGAAAATTGGTTCACACACCATGGTTAATTTGGAAATGAACCGACTGATGTACTGGACTTTCGCGAGGAATCCCCTTATTTCTTTTTCGGTTTTAGGAGGTTGCATCTCGGTAATGGCTTTGATTTTAGCTGGGTCGACTTCGATACCTCGTTGGCTAACGATATGACCCAGTAATTTGCCTGACGTTACCCCGAAACTGCATTTTTGAGGGTTTAGCCTCATGTTGTATTTGCGCAATCGGGTGAAAAATTTTCTTAGGGCGGTGATGTGACCGTCCCGTTCTTTGGATTTGACGATCATGTCGTCTACATAAACTTCTACCTCTTTATGCATCATGTCGTGTAATAAAGTGGTAGCAGCCTTTGGTATGTGGCCCCGGCATTAATGAGACCGAAAGGCATGACGGTATAGCAGTAAGTACCCCAAGGTGTGGTGAAGGTAGTCTTACTCATGTCTTCTTCCGCCATATTGATTTGATTATACCCGGCATACCCGTCCATGAATGACAGAAGGGCATGATCGGCCGTGTTATCCACCAGTATGTCGATGTATGGTAACGGAAAATCATCTTTCGGGCTCGCCTTGTTAAGATCCCGAAAATCTACACATACCCGCACCTTACCGTCCTTTTTAGGAACCGGCACGACGTTCGCCACCCAGTCCGGATACTCGGACACTTGTATGAAGCCGGCTTTGAACTGTTTGTCGACTTCTTCTTTTACCTTGAGAGACCACTCGGGCCTCATTCGGCGGAGCTTCTGCTTGACCGGTTTGCACCCATCTTTGATTGGTATGTGGTGCTCGGCTATTTCCCGGTCTATCCCCGGCATGTCCTTGTAGGACCATGCGAAGACATCCTTGAACTCTTGGAGGAGGCTTACGAACTGTTGTTTCTCCTCAGGATCTAAGGATAACCCTATCTTAAGTGTCTGAGGCTCTAAGGTTGTTCCCACATTTATGGACTCGGTTTCTTCGATCACCGGGTTTCGGGACTCCCTTTGCTCTAGTTGCTCGATCAGATGCGGAGGTAAGGGTACCTGTTCGCCTGATTTCTCAATGTCATAGCATAAAACATTTTTAAAAGCAGAATTTGAAAGAGACAAGTCGTAAGCAGAACGGTTGTTATTATTGATTGAAAACTTGGAGAACAGCTCAAAGAGAGCAGCCATCTGATCATTGGTCAGTGGCGGGATAGGTAGGGCACTCGGGACAGACCCTGAAGTGCCAGCAGCAGGAATAATAAAAGGGAGAGGGGTTACAGGAGTGACTCTAGCACCGACTTCCCTAGACTCGACCTCAGACTCTGACTCAGACTCCGACTCAGACTCGGACTCAGACTCAGGCATGTCTCCCTCTCCGGTGACCAGCTTGTAGATCCTTTCCTGACTGTCAGTCCACTTGACAGTCCTCCTCCAGGCCCTGTTTCCCGTCTCGGAACCAACATCCGAGATCAGCTTGGTCGGGTCAAACCTGTTACTGCGGAGGATCAGGTTGACCAGGTCTTCCTTTGGAGTTGGGGCTATGGTGTCTTCCCCAAACAGTAGCCCTAGTGCGGGCTCAGCATCTTCAGCTCCGTTGGATTGGATGAGGGCGAACACGTCATCCGGGATGTAGTTGCAGTCCCGGGCCAAGTGGGTCCCGAGCTGCATGGCATTGGGTTGGTATAAACCAACCTGGATAGCCCCAAACACCGGTGTGACAAAGTAGTCAGCCAACCGTGGGCTATAAGGGCTCAAGTAGATACCCTTAAGGATGTTGCAGGCCTTTTCGATCCCTGCTCGGACAACATTGTCGGGGGTGATGGCATAACCGAGACCAAAGTGAGATTCTTTGTCTTTGAGAACCTCGATGATCTTCCCAGCTGGAAGATCGGGTCGAGAGGTAGCCCCCGGAAAGTACCCTAGGTTTTGGAGCATCATGTCGATACTCGTAGTGAAGTAAGGCCTAAAGAGGTACTCCTCCTCGATCATCCCCACAAAATCGAACCCCCAGAGGTCCGTGCGTCCCGTGGCGTTACAACTAGCCACAGTCATTGGTGTTGCCTCTAAAGTGATGGCATCGTTAAGCAGAGGCATCTTGATCTTTCGGTGGAGGGTGGAGGACACCGCCTTGACCGCGTGGATCCAAGGCCTACCCAGGAGCAAGTTGAACGATGAGGTGACATCGATCACCTGAAACTCGAGCTCCTTTTCTATTGGGCCGGTTATGATGGTCAGTTTCACGGCCCCAGCTACCGACTTTGGACTCCCATCGAAAGCTTGGATGGTCTGAGCAGTCGGGATATAGTCAGCCTCGGTAATGCCGAGGGCTTTTGCGGTCCTTAGAGGAAGGACATTCACAGCGGACCCATCATCAACCAGGGTCATAGGGAGGTATTTTCCTCGACAAACCACCGTAATGTAAAGGGCCAGATTGTGGGAGGCCCCGAATGGCGGTAGGTCGGCTTCGGAGAAAGTGATCGTCGGACCTCCTTCCTTAGCTTTGCCCTTTAGGTGGGGCAGGACCGTGGCTACCATCTCAGCAGGGGTAACCAAAGAGTCAACCTTAATTTGATCGAGAGCCTTTGTAAGTGCTTCCCGATGTTCTTGAGAACTAACCAGGAGTTGCCATATAGTGAGGTCAACTCGGGTTTTCTTCAATTGTTTCACGAGAGCCGTCTCAGCAGTTGGCTCTTCAGGGGCGACTTCCGTAATGACGGTTGCCGGGATAGGGGCGTCCCTAGAGCTAGTGGCTTGGTAGGGACGACCAAGATGGTTACTGGTTAGGACTCGGGATTTTGTCTTTCGAATCTCCTCGGCGGTGATGGGGACAGCTTCCCCTTTTGCGAGGTAGACATCATCTTCGTCGTCGAACCAGATCCCGTTCACTTGCGGGATAAATGGAGAGATAAGGTGGGAGCAATCAATAACCTCCCCGGTAAAGATGGCGTGGGAGCTGAAAGGGTTCTCCTTGTTGCTGGGCTTATCTCCGGGTAGCGGGATTTTACCGCTTTCAATCAGGTCCTGAATCAAGTGCTTCAGCTTCCAGCACTTCTCGGTATCATGCCCATTGCCCCGGTGGTATTGGCAATAGGCTTGGGCATTGTAGTTCTTGGAGCGTCGCTCGACCGGAACTTCAGGAGTTGGGCCTATCGGTTGGATTAGGCCTTTAGAGGATAGCCTTTGTAAGGCATAAGTATAGGTCGTACCTATATCAGTGAAAACCCGAGGTGGGGTGTTCTTCTTGGACGAGGTATCTAGTAGATTCACCGCGTCGAAAATGCTGCGAGTTGCAGCTTGAGGCTTGGTAGTGGAGGAAGAAGCCCCTTGGTAACCCTTAGCAGCGGCCTTAGTGAGGCCTTCCAGTCTCAGATCATCTTCAATCCTCATACCCATTTCAGTAAGGGTGGTGAAATTGAGTATGACAGCATATCGGAGGTGAACCCGGTAGGATGGGAGGTTCTTGACAAAAGCCTCCACCAAAGTCTTCTCACTGGGCTTATCGACCAGCTTCACACTCTCGGCCCTCCAGCGTTGAAGGTATTTGGTAAAACCTTCTTTCGGCTCCTGGGCCATAACCTCCAGAGATCTCATTGTGGTTTGGATCTCGGTGTTGTCAGCATAGTTCCGAGCGAACTCGGTGGCCACATCATCCCAGGTAGGGTATTTCTTCGGGTCTAGCCTGTAGTACCAGGCCCGAGGGTGCTTTTCAAGAGACGCAGCAAAGAGGTTCTTGAACATGGTAGAGTCCACCCCTTTGATGGCCATGAACTCCTTGAAGGCCCGTACATGTAGTAACGGGTCTTCAGTCCCTTCGAACATGGGCAAACCGGTGAGGTTCAGGTTTGCAGGCAGCTTGTCACTCAGTGGGTTATACTCACGACTATTCTCCCGATGGATATTATTACTCCCAGTCAAGTGAACTTGTTCTTCCAGTCGACGTACTGAACTAACCAGATCAGCCAGAGGCCCAATAGTCCCGGCATTTGGAGTCTTGTGCTCCACCGCAGCCAATCGAGTGACGATGGCAACTTGTCCAGCCCTCATTTCATTCAGTAGGGCGTCGATGTCGGCTTGTTTGTCGACCATGGCGTCCACAGAGGTTTTCAGATCAGCTAAAGCAGCTTCCATTCTGCGAGTGTGTCTGGTTGATGGTGGCCTGTCTGTAAGAACACCACGTAATCAGAAACCGAACCCAGTCTTGGAATCAAAGGAAAAAGTACATCCCGAGCGACCCAAAAGGAAAGGACTGAGTGGAAAAGACTCGAGAAAGACATCTGGACGGATGACTCGTGGGTGGTATGACTTCCTTAGGATTTCGGCTTTGTGGGCCTAGTCCCGTTCGAAGGAAGGTCCACGTGAGATTACTCCCCAGACTTTTGACTCGAGTGTATGGACGGACTTTCCTTTGTAGGGGTATGCCCTACGCGGGTTGGTCGTGCCTTGACAGATAAGGCGGACTCGGGAAAGGGGGGAAACTCCTGATATAAGATCGACGGAGTTTCGACGCTATAAACCCTCTACGTACTATGCAAAGACCCGACACACGGATAGACGGTAGGTCCTACAATAAGGAAGGTTTATTTTAGGAAAGTTGAAAGTTGAGGTTTGAATTCAAAATGAACGAATTTCCGAGAGTTTTGAAAACTGAAAACGGAATTTCGAAAACCGAGATTAGAATTTTGAAAAGGAAAATTCCGAAAATCAAGGTGGGGGTGGAAATTCGAGAACTAAAACGGACAGCATGCCGACTACAGAAAAGGATATTTTGAGTCAAATCGTTGATCCTAAATTTCGGCGGCATTCCGAGTTTTGAAAATTGGATATTTTGAAAAGGTGAGTCCCGAAATGGGCAGCATTTCGGGTTTTTTTTTCAAAATTGGGCGTTTTAGAATGACGGGTCCCGAAATGGACAGTATTTCGGGTTTTTCGAAAGGTGGGTATTTTTGGAAAGATGCAATTTTGAAATGACGGTTTTTGAAAATTGACACGGAAACCAAGTAGCATGTAGTCAAACAAGCATTATAACGACGCTTATGTATGCTTTACACTAAGTCTCGGTCGGTCAAAATAGGGTCTATACCAACAACGATGGCTTTCTCGTGTGATGGACGGACTCCCTAAGCCGAGTTGGTCTTAGGACATGCCGTAAAACCGAGACGAGTTCCACCATCGATGTCTTTAGCGCACCCATGTAGGAATGCACCGTGGTATAGTGGGACGTCGGTCACAAGTAACCGGCCTGGGCAAATTTGGGTTATGCATGAATCATTAAACTAATGCGCGCACACTAATCTACGAACGATTTCTCTTCGAGTCTCACCCTAGGAACCCCGATGACATGTGGTACATCAGGTATCCCCAGCGGAGTCGCCAAATTGTGGACATGACGTAGGTCCACCCCGACGCGGCTAAGCGCGGGTTTGGGTAGGCGAATGAATCTCGTGGTAAGATTGTTCTCGGGTTCGAAATTTAAGTCAAAATGGAGTCGCCACCGAATTTTGTGGTTATTCGGAACCATACGAGCCCACTCTATGTCGTCATGGGCTATACACAAAGTAAGCCCACTCCGATTTCAGATTTTATGGGGCTCGTCCCTTTGCATTGCGATACCGATACCATCTATACCGGTAATCGTGTAAAGAATGACTCTCGTGCGTCAAGGGTTTCGGACATCCGGAAACCAAAGGTTCTGATTAAGGGGTGAGGGTACGTGTTGGGAAGCCCACTAAGGACACCCAACCCCGCCCGCACATGACGGCCTCTACTAAGACACCGTTCGTGTTCGTGTACGCGCGCTAGTAAATGATTAAATGATATGCAAACAGCGTTTTGTCTAAGCATGTGAATTTTGCGTTAACTACGTCATTTAATGCATCTTATTATTTGTCGAAATGATTTAGCATGCGAGGTTCATTTATAAAGCGTAAAAGCAAGTAAATAAACAAAGCTCGAAAGTAAAAAATAAAATAAAAAGTAACGTACAAGTTACACGGGCGGAAATACAACCCGGAATTCACAATACGGCAATACGTGTAAATAATAAGCGAAATACAAAATAACGCTATAAAAAGAATAGAAACGGACCCGTATATAAACTAGACCGCGAAATACGTAGATGGACTAACCCCGATTAAATACGCATTATGTTGCATATTAAACGAAGGACGGGAACATGAGGCTGTGGCGTATTGCTAGCCTAATCTCAGGTCTCGTAGTCTTGTCCCGACTTATCACGTCAAAAGGTGGTCAAAGTCGTTCTACGTGTCGTGATGTGCATGGTTTTGAAAATAGGATAGTCACGTGATAGTCTTTACACGTGATGACTAAAGTCGATAAAAGGTCGGGGCTTGACTTGTGGGTCAAACCCCTCGGTTTTGTGGGTTACAGGACCCACTCGACCGAGTTAAGGTGTGACTCGGTCGAGTGCACGTTTAACGTGGCTACTGACCACTTTTTGGGGTGCTACTCGATCGAGTGGCCTATGGCACTCGGTCGAATGCCCCCTGTACGAGTGGTAACTCGCTTTGTTTTATGACTTGAAATCGATGATCGGCCGAATCAAATACAAATATCGCACGATTTGTATTTAACTCGGCCTCCGGTACTATGATCGTGTACGAACGACTATAATACCGTTACCGGAGTTTATGAAAAATGTTTACGTTAGATTAGGAAATTTTGGAATTGGTGACGAAATGCATCCCTCTACGTCACGACATCGGAACTAACCCTTTCGGGTTACGTGATGTCGATTTTCGTGTCAACGGGTTTCGTACCAATTATGGAAAGGGAGTTAAATCCGTTCAACTACGACCGATCACGGTCGCGTCACGCCCTTGAGTACATTGGGGCGGGGCTCCTCGAAAGGGCTCCACCTCCGTCGTTGCTCGTAAAGGGATTAGACGGACCAAAAGTGATCATCGTAGTCCAACGTTTTAAAACCGATTTTTGATACTAGTTTACGTATACACGGTATTATTAATGTTAATGACGATAAAATGATACAAAAAAACGAAAATATAAAAGGTACAAAAATGCTAGTGTTAGTGTTCCTACGATTACAAAGATGATACAAAAATACGATAAATAAAGCGAAAATGAGACTAGATAAAAGAGATTAAGACGGGGTTTGGGACACCCTCAACATACATGCTTAGTAAGGACCTCGGAAATGGACTCGTAATAGCGGCACGGCTTGGGAGTATCGAGGATGTACGCGAGTTATGGTGTGTATGGATGCGTGTGTGTATGTGTCCGTTTATCGAGGGACAAGAGCTCGGTTTTTGTAGGTTTTTGGCTTAGGTTTGTAGTGTAGAATGTAGGGTTGAAGTAGGGTAAATGTGGCTGAAAAATGTAGGGTAAAAGTGAGTGAAAAGTTCTGAAATGCATGGGGGGTGAAGCAGTATTTATAGACTTCACCCCTCGACATAGGGGCACTCGATCGAGTGGCCCTAGTGCACTCGATCGAGTGCCTTCGCAAACGGGCCAAACCCGGGTAAAAAAGGCTCCACTCGATCGAGTGGGGTCAATCCACTCGATCGAGTGGATCAACAAATCGAGATAAATAAGGAAAGATTTGATTTTCTTTGTTTTGACTATTTTTTGAATTTTGATTTGTGCGCCAATCTGAACTTGGCTGATTTATGAGACGGTTTCGTCTTTGACCGGGTTTTGACCCTGTCGCCAAAAGACGGGAATTATTTTTGGTGTCGGTTTTGGCCCAAATTAGTCTCATTTGACTCGGAATGACCCACTGGGCCTGAATTTGAGGTCTGTTTTGTGAGATTTTTTACTCCGCTAAAAGTCCATGTCGGATATTATGAATTCCGAGTCCAAGTCCGAGTATACCAAGTCACGTTTGCGTCCGATCATCATCGGGTGTTTTTCGGAGACTACCATAGACACGTGGCAGTCAAAATGCGGGTGTCTACAGTTTTCTAATTAATATCTGGTTGATTAGAGTTTCCTAATCAATATCTGAGTATCTGACCTAGGTTTCCTTATTGTATAGGGTTTCCTAATCTATTTAGGGTTTCTGTTTTGGTTGAGAGTAGTATATAAACTTTCATACCTCTACCCTAAGAATTATGATATCAGTCTGAAATATGTAACCTCTCCTCAAGTTAATAAAACTATCCCGTCCTTCTGCCCGTGGAGGTAGCTAACAGGTTGTTAGTGAACCACGTAAATCTGTCTGTCTCTCGATTTTACGTTCTTATTTGTTTGTCTTTCTCTTCCGTTATAACATCTTTATCCTAAAAAAAATCCTCCATTCAAGAATGAATTTTCTATTCAACCGTAGGTCCCAACATTTATATAATAGAACAAACGTCACCATTTTGATGGACGATAATCAAAGAAAAAAATTATCAACTGTTTTACATGTGATGACCCCCACTCTTTTTTTCATTCTTCACTTATTCTTGGCCAAATCATTCATTCTCCAAGTTTCCTCTTTTTTCATTCTCCATGGATGGAGGTGAATATTTTCATTCATTCTCCTTCATTTTTGGAGAATGAATGGGAATGGAGATGGTCTTAATGGCTGTCTACAAGTCATACAGGAGTCCTACTCATCCTTGGAGCCCAAGTAACAAGTGAAGACAATTGCAATTAAAGAGAAGCATGCTCAAGGAGGGCCCCAATTTGATTTGTACTAGTTTTCCTTTATCTAACTTTATTTTGTGTAACTAGTCTCATTTAGGACGTGTACTAGCTTTCTAAGACCATGTTTATCCATGGATCTTCTTCACAAAGGTCTAATATTATAAATACAATTCTTTATTTACAATCCACTTTATCAAACTTATACTAACTTTTCTATCCTTATCCACACATTCCTTTCACCATGGTCCCACACATATATATTACTCTTTATTGATTTTCCACATTAATTAAAAAAATCATTTATCATCCATTTAACCAATAAAAACATGCCACATGGGGAGCTGAAGAAAGGGTGGAAGAGGTTCTATTTGGACCAAAAGTTGAACAAAATGAGTTTGGGTCCAAATATTTTATTATTAATATACCTTTCATCCTCCACCTCCACATTTTTTTTCCACCTCTATTAATCATAGCCTAAGGGGCCTATATAAGGCATCTCATGTGCATTGTAATAGATAGATTTTGATTGAATGAAAAAAAAAATCAAGTTTGAGTTTCGAAAACTCTCTTTTAAATCCTTCATAAAACCAGAGTTTAGTGTCAGGTTTAAGCCTAATTAACCTTGTAGGGTTAGATTAGTCACCGAATTCACGTCATTAGTTAGGCAGACCTGGACTAGTTTCGTGGGTGTGTTTTGAGTCATTGTTGTTCGGGTCTAGGAGTGGCTTGAATCGCACAAAATCAACTCGATTCGTCCGAGCCTTGGAGGGGTAAGGGTGGGTTGTTTATATCTTCTCATAACTCCCATTGTTAGAGTGTCTAACCCCCCGTTTTACACTCCAGTTTCATTGCACAAAGAAGGGGAAAACGCAAACGCCATTACAAACAGAAGTTATTGTATTCAAGGAAGCAATCAAATCGGCATTGTCGAAAGGTTTTTTCCATACAGAAATTAACTCGGACTGCTAAAACATGATACTGATGTTACTCGAGGTTCAACGCCATGCAAATTCCGTCGCTCCTTGATAACGGATTTAACTACATACGCTAGATCCTTTCACTGTTTCAATGTAGGTTTCATACGTCGGGAATATAATGTAATAGCACATCGACTCGCTAGTAGAGCGTAAGTAGGTTTTATACCACTTGTCAAAAAAAAAAATGAGTTATCAGTTTGAAATATTCCTGTGCAAATCTACAATCCGAGAATAAATGAATATGAGTCTCATTAGTTGCACCACAAAGGTAGTAGTTGATGTCAACACTGATATGCATCCATATAAGTCTATCTTTGGTGAGAAGTCTATTGTGGATATTAATCCAAACAATGTAACCGTGTTTGGGAATGCTCATTCTATTCCCAAACCAAAGTAGACAATGTCACTTTCTGATGTTGGACACTCAACCAACTATACCCTTCAACAACCGTATATTCCCTTCCTTGCCTAAGTATGGTAGAGAAACAATTGTTTGTAGAGAACAAGTTCTTAACTCGATCAATAGATCTTACGCCAAGATCAGTTGGAGCTATGATGAAACATCTCAATTGAAGATATCCTATTTATGAGTTTAAATGACTAGTGCTTAAAAGATTTGAAAGTACTACTCATATCAACAAAGTGCAATTTTTTTTCTGGTCTCAAAAGAACTCTGTAGTTAAGTGTGCTTGGCTTGGAATGACTCGTGTTGGTCTGTGAGACCAGTACAAAGTTATTTCTGGTCCTAGTTTGGGCCAGGTGTTACATATGAGATGGTTGATAATCTTTCCATCCTGTGTCTTTAAGATACACATCATGAACACATTTAACCCACAAGTTATCAGTGTTCACGGCTCCCAATCCACCATCTCACAAATGTGTTTAAGAGTTCATAAATCACCCAACTCAAACCAATTGAGATTAAGCCGATAAACAATAACAATAACAATCTACTCCGTAATTTTTTCTTCTCCAAACCGATCTGTTAGGCTGTTGCGCCGATATTGACATAATTAAGTGGATGACTTGATAACAAATTAGGTTAATAACTTAATAAATGTCTTCGAAATTAAACTGATTTATAATGTTTACTTTATTAAAAACTAGTGTAGATCCCACGCATTAATGCGCGGTATATCTATGATTTTTTATTACTGTATCATTTATTTAGTATTCCATATCTAATTGGCAAATGTTAGCTTTTCACATTTTTTAGTTTTATCTTTTAATTTTAGAAAATAATTTAATCTTTCAAAGATAATCAAGTAATTTCATTTAATATATACTTAAATAAATATGTTTTTTTGTTATAAAGCTAATGATAATATTTTAACCTGATTACATAATTCAAAGTTTTGTTTCTTATCATGAAACAAAGCCGGCCGAATAATTTTTTTTTTTTTTTTTTTTTTATATATTTAGATTAGTTAGAACTTCTTCCAACAAATTTAAAGATAACATAATACTCCAAATCTTATCAGATTAATTTTTTTTATTTATATATTAAAATCAAAATTTGAAAGTATTTTATACTCCATATATTTTTTCATCATCAAATATTTTATCGTATTTGTTTATGTCATATATGATCTCGATAGTTTGTAACACTTATATTTGGTTTTAAAAAAATGTCTCATAAATCTTTTTTTTTTTAATAACCCATACATAATAATATTATTTATGGTCTTATTGATTTTTTTTTTTTCTTATGATTTTTTACATCAATATTTATCCTGTCTTGAATTTAGATATTATAAGTTTATAACTATTTGTGTTTAATGTATTTGAATGATAATATTTGGAGGGAAATTTTTTAATGAGGTTTTGACACCTCGTCATCATCCATCTCCTAGTAGGAAGAGGATGAACCGACCCGTCATCAATTAGGTGGATGATCAGATAACAAATTACTAAATTAGCCTCTCGAGTGTTTGTAATGAATTCACGAATTGTTTGTGGATTTTGTGGGACAAGAATGTCGATTAGGGTTTTGAGACGTGAACAAGGGCTTGACTGCATTTGTTTTGGGGAGAAATGAAATGAAATGAAATGATTTCGATTTCCTCTTAGCAGATTTCTCAAGGTTTGATTTCGAAAACCTCCATTTGCTGCTCTTTATCTCGTCTTTATTCATCCTCAACTTGATCAATTGAAATCGCGAAGAGCTTTTTACATACTTCAATTAATTGATCATGAATTTCGTGTTCTTCCCTCCCTTCATCTGAATTCGATACGTTTTCGCAGATACTATTTGCTATCTGAATGTCCTGCACATCCACATCCTGAACTTTACTTGAGATTCAACAATTTCTTCGTACTGATAATACATTCCTTCGAAATTAACATAAAATCCTCAAACTAATGCATATTTATTTACCAAGTGATCATGACTGTAGCTGGTTATGGTATCTCAATTTTCGATTCACTGCAAAATACAGCTGAATTATATCCCTTTTACACGGTTCCGTATCATGATTTCTTGGATTATATCCCTTTTTCCCGTGTCATAAATTTCGTAAATTACGCTGTATTTGGATTCTGGATGTCAAGCATATTCCGACCTCTGACCTTTAAACTATGCTAGATGCTCAAATCCATTAGCCCAGTAAGCGAATGTTGCTTCCTCTCATTGTACTGTCCTATTTGTTGATCTATTCGCCTCTCCTCATACCGCCATAATGTTACTATATACCGCTGGAAATTAGACAAGATACTCAAATCCATTACCTCAGTGACTGCAATGCGATGAGGTACTGGGTTTTGATCGTATGACGGCCAGAATGTTGGTTATTCTTCTTGCATATATTACTTCCCTTTTAAGAGTTATGTTCTTCTGACATTGAATTGTTGCTGATGCAGCTGACAAGAGATGATAGGAGTTTGATCGTATGAGGGCCAAGGGGTCTGTTGGAGAGAACATTGTTCCGATCATGGTTTTCTCGTTGCTTACTTGACTCTCGGTGAGCTTAATCATACTCCTAGTCTTATCTTGTGTTTGTTTGTTGATTTATTGCATTTAGATATTATAGTAAATTTTAGTTTAAAAAGGCGCGAGGTTCACTGACGCCCTAAGGGGCTGATGCGTCAAGGCGCAAGGCTTCCTATGTTTAGTAACAAATTTGTATAGTCCAAATAAAGCTTTGGCCAAAAAAACAACTTTTTAGGAGAATTTAAGTTGGCTTACATGCAAAGGAATAAAATTGAGAATAATGGGGAAAATCAATGGCATAATTAATGATCAAGATGAAAAAGATATGAAAAGGGTGGAAAGTATATACTAGCGAGTAGTGGCGGCTGCATGATTATTACGTACATTCTTTATTTATTTCATTTTGACCATATGATTTCACAATAATTATAATAGTTGATCAATTAATAAACAATCAAGCATTTCATCATATTGGTAAAGGCAATAGTGTTTCACAGAATTGGCTCAAACCTGGGCTGTGCAGCTACACAACACCTAAGTACATAACCACCACAGCAAGTTCATTTTTTAAGTATAGTTGCTAGTTATTTCTATTCTACTGAAATATTTTTGGATACGGAGAGGCCCTTCCCCCTCTAAATCCGCTAATGCTAGTGAGCCTTGTCTAAAAGATGCACCAAAAATGTGCAGATGCGTCTATGTTAGTGCCTCATCCTAGTCGCGCCTTTTAAAACTAAGTAGTAAAGCATACTCTTAGACTCTTAGTCTTATCGAGATCAGTTTGTTTGAGTGAACTACTGTTTGCATCTCCATAAATTACCCGTAGATGTCTATGGTGTATTCCTTGGAATTTAAAGTTGATTTTTTTTTGTATCAGGATGTGATCCGTAGGACCTTTTGTGTGGTTCGAATTTGAATCATGTTGAACCCAAGTCATGAACACCCATATTGTATCTCATGCAACTTTCTTTTTTTATAAGTTCCCGTTTATATGACCTTATCTGATTCATTCACTTGCCCATTGCTTTCTTATTTATAAATTCCCAGCATTATGCAGGCTTTTTCTTATTTTCGCCCCTACCCTGTTTGTTTATTACACTTGAAGACTGCTCTTGTTCTTTTTGTACTGCTTTGGTGATGGCAGTTAAACTGATTGTTAAACGATGTGCAATATTAAGGGCTCAATCTTTGTACTCTGTTTGGTGATTACAACTTGACTCTTAGGTTTGGTAGATAAGATTATGCATGATTGTTTGAGACTGTAATTATCTGTTTATCACCTTTTTGAGTGTATTTTTGAATATGGTTGTTATCCCCCTCATGTATTCTTGTAGATAGGTGCCAGTGTGCCACTACTATGATATGTTTTAAACATGTGTGTTCATCCGCGTGGTATCCATTAATTAATACAGTACATTATATCATTACTTATCAAATAAATAAACAAATAAATAAATAAATATGTTTTGTTCCATCTTTTGTAGTAGTTTTTGTAGCATGTATTCTTGCATATGGTACGCACCCGAATGTGGTGGTTAGTTCTCTCGATCATATGTGGAAATGTGACTTAACTAAAAACACGTTCACGAGTACATTGAATTTCAAGGTCATGCAGTTGTGCCTTCTTTTGGTATTAGCTTCTCAGTCCTCATATTAGCAGGCAATGCGGAAGCGGCCACACTAATCTGATTATTCACTTTCCGGATCTTTAAATTTTACCTCTCCTGCATTTTAATGATACCAAGTCGTGATATGAACGTTCTTGTTACATATTTCCTTCCCTTTTTTCTCTGATGCCACAAATTTGAATTAACCTGATTATTCACATCCGGATGTCAAGCATATTCCTAATTCTAAACCTCTCAGTGACATTCAAGAGTTTTCAACTACCAACTTCTGTTGTAGTTCCTTCTAGTCATATTTCACCGTAATATTAACAAAACATTGCATGCAAATTGCAAAATGCCGACCGTTGGAATAAATGTATGTTCAAGAATATTGTGAGCCTGCCAGTTACTTTTATGTGTTTTTCAAACTTTTTTCCTTGGCCTTTTCTTGTTGGTAGCGAGTTAAGGAGTATAATTTATGGGAATTTTTTGCTACAAAAATCAGTTTCTTTTTTTCCTTTTTCTCTTACGTCATTAACTTTGACGAACCTAATTATTCGCATTATAGATATCTAGTACCTTTCTAACCTCTACACTCTTAAAGTTTATATCCATATTCAATTTTCAAATTTACCATCTTGTCAACTTACCATAGCGGAAAATTCTTCATTTTCTGACAAGATCTTGTAAAACATTTACTCGTAGTAAAGATCAATTGCAGGATTGTAATCCATGGCCATAGTGCAATGACACAAAATTTTCAAACATACATTTATTCCCGCAATCAGCATTTTGCATATCAGTGTCCGTCGAAATCAACTTCCTTCTTGTCAGTCTTGAGGTAGTGGAGTAAAAGTCCTTATGAAGGAAATGTATTTTCTGAGTTCGTTGTATTTCATAATTGTTCGTTGTATTAGTTATCGCCACAAAATCAGTACATATGTGTTAAGGAAACTGACAATGCGTAATCCCACTTTCTGTAAATGTTCAGAACTGATTTCTTTTTACCGCATTAGTGTTTCGCCCTATACTAACACGTATTAGAAACCCTTATAAACCATCAACCCGGCAAAGGCCATTTCACAGCTACCTCAAGTCGCGACAAAAATTTCGAAATGGCCAGGCAAAAGGTGAAGGTTCAATACATGGAGAATAACACATCTAGGAAAGTAACATATAAGAAAGAGTCGAACAATAATTTGAAACAAACCCGAGTTGTTTAGAAGGACATGTGTCGAGTGTTGTCTAAGTACACTGTATTTCTGTAAAGGTCTTTTATAGTAAAACATCATTTGTTTGCTATTATTGCAAAATCAGCATGATATGTTACCAAAACAGACGCTGCATAATCTGTGTTTCTGTAAATGCTCAGAAGTGATTTCTGTCTACATTCTGGATTAGCCTTATATAAACCCATTCTATAAACCATTGACACCATCAATTTAATAAAGGGAGTTTCACTACTACCTGACCATTTCATTGTTTTTCTCAATTTTTGATAATCACATTCAATAAACCCTTGACACCATCAATTTAATAAAGGGAGTTTCACTACTACTTGACCATTTAATTGTTTTTCTCAATTTTTGATGATCCCATTCAATATACCCTTGACAGTTGACACTGTCAACTTAATCAAGGGAGTTTCACATTTGATCATTTCATCCTTTTCCTCAATCTCTGATAAATGCCTAAGAAATGGCCAGGAAGAAGGTGAAACTTCAGTACCTAAAAATTACAATGCTCGGAAAGTTACCTACAAGAAAAGAGAGAAGGGATTGATAAAAACAACCAAAAAACTAGCGGTGCTATGCGGCGTTCACGTCTATTGCATCATGCGTGGGCCATATAATAGGCGCCCCTCGGTATGGCTGAAGAATCTCAATGAAGCTAGGCGTATTCTCTTGGAATACAAGAGTAGTGAGAACTTGCAAAGGAAGCTTCGCCAGGAAGCTTTTTATTAAGAGAAGAGGTTCTAAGGCTAGAGAGGAGGAACGAGGTTCTTAAAATGGAGAATGAAATGGTTAAACTTATTAGCGGACAGCCTATTGAATAGGTCCCTTTTGCTGACATGGATATGTTGCAATGGGCAATCCAGGACACGCCGCGGGCTATTCAGCATTGCATAGATGTGATGGAGGGTTCTTCTAGCGGCAATCCAATCCGGATGTTGGTGCTGTTGTCGATGGTACCTAACCATTTTGTCGTTTTTCTCAATTTTTGATAATCCCATTCAATAACCCTTGACAGTTGACACCATAAGCTTAATTAACTAATTAAGGGGGTTGCACATCTGATCATTTCACTTTTTTCCTCAATCTCTAACGAATAGCTAAGAATGGCATGGAAGAAGGTAGTGCGGAGAGAATCGTAGAGCTCGAAAAGTTAATTACCAAAAGAGAGAGAAAAAATTAATAAAAGAACCAAAGAACTTGCGGAGCTATGCGGTATCAACGTATTTTGCATTGCGTATGGGCCATATAATGCGGCCCTTGCTGTATGGCTGGAGAATCTTAATGAAGCTAGGCGTATTCTCTTGGAATACAAGAGTAGGCGGACATTGAGAACTTGCAAAGGAATTCTTCGCCAGGAAGCTTTATTAAGAGAGGAGGTTTTAAGGCTAGAGAGGAGGAATCTCGTTCTTAAAATTGAGAATGAAATGGTCAACCTTATTAGCGGACGGTCTATTAAACAGGTCCCTTTTACTGACATGGATATGTTGCAATTGGTAATCCAGGACAGGATGCAGGCTATTCAGCATTGCATAGATGTGATGGAGGGTTCTTCTGGGGCCAATCCAGATGTTGGTGCTATCGTCGGTTGTACTGGCGCACTGCTGGTGGCTCATTTGAGTCACAGCTGGTCCATCTCACTATCACCACCAGCCCTAGTTTATTTCCATTTTGTAGTTATTTTTAAGCTACTGTAATCAGTAAACCACAGTTCTATTAAGTGTTTTATTTATATTTTCCTTAGACGCAACACATTATAGGTTTATTTTTTTATCACTTATAATAAGTAAGCAGATTCTTCCTCCACAATCTGAAAATTCTTGGAACAACATGTTCTAAACTAACTTCGCAATAAGCGAATTGTTTTGCCCCGCTGTATAGTGATGGTTTTAGTTTATGAATGTGTCTAAACTCTAAACTCCTGTATCTGTACTTGTTTTATCACCTATTACGGGTAGCATTTTAAATTTAGTGGTTTTTTAATGGACCCTTGAAATGAAATGAAATTATTGCAGCTGTAACATTTATGATTGTGATCGGAATACCGTCATTACTGCATGATTCATGAGAATGGCAAAGCAGATAGTTCTTTATAATTGGTCATGCAGTTGTTCATTGTTTGATTCCGTTGCTTGTCATTATCTAGTTTGTGCTTCAATGGGTGTTACTTTCTTTTTCGTGTTTCAATTAACTAAGGGGGCGTTTGGTTGAGGGCTTACAAGAAAGGGAAAGAGAATCAACTTCCTTCATTCCCTTTGTAGTTGTTTGTTTTCACTTTTTTTGCATTCTCTTTGCCCCTTTGCATTCTCTCTCAAACCCCCATACTCCTCTAATTTCAATCCCCCACCCCCTAGGGTTTGGATTTTGTTTCCCTCACCCACCCCAACTCATCACCCACCCCAACTCATCACCCACCACCCTAAAACCACCACCACTCTGACACCACCACCACCGCCACCACTTCGATACCACCACAATCTCACCATCACCACCACCGATCTCGTCACTACCGCCACCCCGACACCGTCACCACCTCGTCATTTTTATTCTCTATAATTTCTAAACAAAGAACGAAAATCTAAGGGAGTCCTTTTGATTTCCTTTCCTTTACCCTCGTTTCCTATGTTTATTCTCTTTCCCTTTCCCATGTTCTAACCAAACGCCCCCTAATGATGTTAAGTCTTTGCCCCTTGTTATGCCAAGTCTGAATTTGGAAAATTAATCTTATGGTAGTTGCATCAGAAAAAGTTAGGCCCAGTAATTACCAATTTATGGTCATTTCGTGAGTTCATTTAGAGCAATCTAACATTTTACAGTGTTTGGAAATTTTGCAGCCTCAAATTTCCAACCTAATCTGTCATATGCATAGTATCACTTTCCTATTTTCCTAGCTTAATCCGAGTCTTGGAAATTTTGCAGCTTGCAATTGCTTTCGTAAAATCTGTATTATATTTCATTGTTACTCTTCAGTACAAACTTGCGTGGCCACTGGCTAGCTATGTTACTTTAACTTGGTTAAAAGTATCCAAAACTGTATATATCTATTGTTTAGCTGTTGCATTGGCTATTTTTATGAAAAAAAACTTCATGTTTTTTTGGCTTACCATGAAATGTGCAAATGTGCAAGTACCATCTTCGTGTCCTAGTGCCGAGTGTCGGACACGAGAATGGAGTAACATGAATGACTTCTAATGTATGAGTTACATTAAATGCAGCTGCAAATTAAATCTGACCTCCTATATGTTATGAAGTTTGTTGTTCCGTGATTTTGTTCCTTGGCATGCTCTAGTTTCATTCTGACCTGCTCGCCTGTTTCTGTTTTTTCAGGTCTCCATTTTATAACATTCAGGTTAGCTTATTATCAACTACCAAGCATCATGAAAGGCATTGCTTAACTATATGAAAAGTTATTGTCATTTAGTATTTGCTGTGAATCAGATGTAGCATGGATTTGAGTTGGGAAGGATTATGCATGACAGAAAGAGGTAAAGCTCTCCTGAGTCCTTTCCGTGTTTTAATATTGTGCATTTACCCGGGTCTTAAACTTGCGACCTTTGGTTAACCCTAATCAAAATTTTCATCTTTCTGATGGATGTGTTAGTTGTAAAGTCAAGTCATGCTTCTTCTGCTCTTGAAATTGTCTTAATACTTGTTCAAGTTCCACTAGTGACACTATAGAGGCTCTTTTTGCCCTCTTTATGTTCGATGTTTGCTGAGCTTGTCCTGAAAGTTCAAATGTAGCTCAATCTGAATTCCAAACTGTCTATGATTTAGGTGGGGGAATTAAATTTGTGAAATATATTATTGCTTTAACGACGTGGAAGGCTTGTGTATATTGTTGCTTGTAACTACGTCAATATAATCAATGACGGATTACAGTATAATCGCGAGGGGGCTCGAACTCACTTATTTTTAACTGTGTACACATTCAGTAGATAAATTGTTTAACCTATATGGTAAAGGTTCAACATAGCTCCTTTTTTTTTACAAAAAAAAATGTCATATATGGAGCTTTAACAAGCTTATGTTTGTTTCAAAAATCTGCAACTATGTCGAACCAAACTCATACTTGGTGGCTCATTGCTCAGGCTTAAAAATTTTCTCACGAGTTGTCAGTTGTGACTTAGGCTCAGCGAGCATAGAAGACTGGACCTCGTTTGTTTGATATGATTAATACCTAAAAATGAGACGATAACTTATTTAATACTCCATATTACCTATTAGCGAGTTATTCCCCTCGTTTAATAATCGAAAAATGGGTTGTACATGCATTATAAGACCGTTACACAACTGCATTAACCGCCTGGTTTGCCGTGCTTTAGAAAATTTCACAAGTTAATACGAGGAGTGGTGTACTATAAGGTAGCCTTCTCCATTCCCATTTTATATTATTGAACCTAAATTATGTGCACCTTGCAATACCTCAGACTCAAAAAAAAAAAAAACGATGAAGGAGAAGAGCAAACTGGAAACCCTAAAACCAATTAATTGAAGCAAAACCGTAGAAACAAATGAATAAATTCAACTTGGTAGACTATGCTTCCTTAAACCTGTACACTCTTCCTTAAACCTTGCTGATTACCATTTGTTCATTTGTATTTGTGAGACGTCCTTGTGTGGACATGACATAGGTCCACCCCGACGCGGCCACGCGCGGGTTTGAGGAGGCGAATGAATTTTCATATGAGAAAATTTAGGTCTATGTGGAGTCGCCATCGAATTTTGTGGTTATTCGGAACCATTCGAGCCCACTCTATGTCGTAGTGGGCCGTATACAAAATACGGCCCATTTCCGATGTCAGAGTTTATTGGGCTCGCCCCTTTGCATTTGATACCGATACCGGATGTCGTGTATTGAATGACTCTCGTGCGCCAACGGTTTCGGGCATCCGGGGTTCTGAGTAAGGGGTGAGGGTACGTGTTGGGAAGCCCACAAAGGACACCCAACCCCGCCCGCACTTAGCGGCCTCTACTAAGAATTCGAATGACTTTTCAATACGCGCGTTAGTTGAACGGGAAAATGATATGCAAAGATTATTTTCCCTAAACATGTGAAGAATTGAAAAGAGGGTTTCTATGTCAATTTAATGCAATTAATTCCACGTCAAAGTGGAATTTTAGCATGTGGGTTCATTTTAGTAAAATAAAACAAACGATAAAAATTGACAATGTAAACGACAAACGGTTATAACGATATAACGAATAATAACGGTTTGTGCAAATATGGAATTGAATTGAATGATAAACAAGGTGATGCATGGTTTGAAAAGATAGTAAATACACATGATTGATTAAGCACGTGTTGACCTAAGTCGTAAAATACTATCGAATTTAGAAAATAGAAGAATGTACGACTCGTAGCTTTGGTCGTGATGAGGCCACTCGATCGAGTGGACCTTAAAAAGAGTTTCTGTTTTGCGTTTTAGACCATACTCGGCCGAGTTATTGACCAACTCGGTCAAGTACATAGCCACTCGACCGAGTCACTGTGAGACTCGATCGAGTGGGGGTCGTAATAGGCATTCTGACCTGATTTTGGGGTGCCACTCGACCGAGTGGGCTAGGCACTCGGTCGAGTTCCCCCTGTACGAATTGTAATTCGTTTGCAAATTGTATTGATTTTGAAATTGCTTTTGATTTTTGATAATTCGACGATTCTACCAAATCGGACATAAATATTGCACAATTTATGTTCGACTCGGATTTTATAAATTGTCGATTTTGTTGAATCGAATATAAATATCGCGGGATTTATATTCGATTCTAATTTTGAATACTCGTTGTATCCCATATTCGATTATTGAATCGATATGGAATATTAGAGTGAAAATAAAAAAAAAGATTAATTTTAGTCGTCTTAAATTAATTATCGTGATATGAACAAATCACGTTAATTAATTTATGTGACTTGATCGTTAGATTCGATATCCAATTATGGAAATGGTACCGAATCTAAAATCGACGCTTTACTTGAATAAAAAAGGACTTGATTCCCTCGACTTCTCCGACATCGAAATAAATCCCTAGGGATTGTGATGTCGGATCCGCGTCAACGGGTTTCGACCCTTATTGAAATACTATGATTGCTTTTGAAAATCGATGTAAATATGTGACTCGAACAAAGATGAAAACGAAATAAAAAAAGATTATTGTTTAAGTTAACTTATTTCAATAATAAAACGATCGGGGTGATGGGATAAGCGACCGACGACGCGTGTGCAGTACACTTGTATATGCGGTTTTCCTTATCCCACCGTCACTCACATTCGACACAAATCAATAAGTATTTTAATGTTTTTTCTATTAATAATATTATCGATATTATGAATGCAATGGACGAAATAATATAAAAAAAATAGAAAAAGATGCGAAAAAAGAGAAGAGGACGACAAGAAGAAGAGAAGAAGGAGATAAAGGGTTTTGACACCCTCAACCTACATGTTCTTGTCTCGGAACGGACTCGTAACCGTGGCTTTAACACAAGAGTCTTCGAGGTTTTATGGAGGTTAAGTTGTGGTGGCTCGGGATTGATTCCTAAAACTAGGTTTAGGGTTTGAATTTGATCTTGATTAGGGTTGAATTTTGATGTTGATTAAGGTTTGATCTTGATTAGGGTTGAACTTGATGTTGATTAGGGTTTTGAAAGTGTGTGGAAGTTGATTAGGGTTGTGTAGAGGTGTCTAGGGTTTGTAAAAAGTTGATTTGAGTGTTGCATGGGGTTGCTTATATACTAAAAGCTAGGGCACCCGGTTGGGGTTACTCGACCGAGTAGGTGGCTAACTCGGTCGAGTGGCCCGTTATGCCACCCGTCGGGCTCGAAATAGGCCCACTCGATCGAGTGGGTGAGTTACTCGATCGAGTGGCCCAGCTGGGTCGCGCACGTCAGTCTTTTGGACCTTGACTTTGAATGTTTGATGAGTTTTGTGTTTGACTTGGACTTTTGATGATGTGAGAGGCTGTTTTGTGTGTCTCGGGAACGACTTTGACCGGGGTTGACCCAATCGCTAAAAGTCGGTTTCAACTCCGGTGTCGGTTTCGGCCCAAGTTAGTCTTATTTGACTCGGAATGATCCACTGGGCCTGGATTCGAGGTTGATTTTGTGAGATTTGTACTCTGTAAGTGTGTTAGCCAGCGATTAATGGATTTGAGCCCGTATCCGAGCGCGTAGATACACGTTAGCGTCCGATCATCATCGGGTGTTTTTTTGGAAACTGCCATAGACACCTGACAGTCAAAATGCGGGTGTCTACACCTTGTAATCAATTCATGGCTGATTTGGATTTATTTTTAGCGACCTGATTTATCAAGGTTTGATTTTTTTGTCGTCGTCATCGTCATTGCTGTTGCTGTCGTCGTCGTTGATTTTGTCGTCGTAGTTTGTTGTTGATTTTGATTTAGGTAGCGTTTGGGAACCTATATTTCATTTCAAATCGTCATTGTGAAATTAGAAAAGTAAAATGAAGAATTTTAGAATGACATGTGTTAAGGTGTCATTTTGAAATGAGTCTTTTTGTGAAGGTATTGTATTTGGTTGGATTCGACAAAATCCAAATTCACAAATTCACTTTGTTTCCCAAACAAAGTATTTGTGTCAAATCCAAATTTTAAAATGAAATCCGTGTTCCCAAACGGACCATTAATCATTTCACTATTTTTCTCTTATATCTTAGATTTCAATAAATTATGCACTATATCTGGATTATGGATGCCGAGCATATTCCAGCCTCTAACCTTTTAAATACACAAGATCCTCAAATTTGATATTCCGCTAAGCCAGTGTTGCCTCCTCTCTTTATACTGTCATATTTGTCAATCGAGTTGTTTCCTCTCACCGGACTGTCACCATGTGAACTAAACACTGCTGGATACTAGACAAGATACCCAAATCCTTGACCTCAGTCGCTGTAATGTCTTTGAATGTTTGTTGTTCTTCTAGGGTAGATCACTTCCCTTTTATCAGTTATGTTCTTCTGACATTGAATTGTTGCTGATGCTGCTGACAGGATTTTGATTTCATGAGGGCCAAGATGTTTGACGGAGAGAATGCTGTTCTGATCCAGGTTTGATTTTCTCATTATTGCTCAGTAAACATAATAATGTTGCTGGTTTTTCTGATCATTTGGCTACTGACGTCTTGTGTTCGTTTGGTGCTTCAATGCATTTAAATCATACTCTAGTCTTATACGAGATCAGTTTCTGTGGGTAAATTCTTTTTGCCTTTCCACTGTTTGCATCTCTATAAATTACCCTTCGATGCTCCATGTTGTATTCCATGTAATATAAAGTAGAGAATTATTTGTATCAGGATTTGATTAATGTAGAGAGTGTCGTGGGAACCTTTCAAGAGTTCGAATTTGACTCATGCTAAACCCAAGTCACATGTAGCATACGTTGTTCTCATGTGACTTTAAGCATGCATTTCTCATTTTTACAACCTTTTTTGATGCCAGGCTTGTGGATTAGATATTTTCTTCCCTTACTGCTTTGGTAATAGACTGTTTAATGCATGTGCAAGACATTGTTCTTTGTTTGCTGGTTTCTACTTCTTTTTTCGTCTTTTGTAATTTCCAAGCATGTGCATGGTCTGCATTCTGCAACCTAAAGTGCTGTCAGTTCTCGCGATCTTACTTGGAAATGCGACTTAATTGAAACCTCATGAAGAACACAAGTCATGCACTCATGCGCATGCGTACCTTGCTAAACTTAAAGTTGTGCACTAATGCCTTCTTTTGGTATTAGCTTCTCTCTTCTCCTATGAGAAGGCATACTAGAATTGCTCGGACGAGAAATGCAGGATTATTAAATTTCCCTGTCCTGTATCTTAATAATATCAAGTCGTGATACGTGGAAAATTCGTGTTACATATTTCATCTCTTTAATTGCCCTGTGCCATAAATTTGAATGAACCTGATTATTCACTATCCAAATGTCAATATTCCGGTTTCTCACCTTCTCAGTGACAATCAAGAATTTTCTCAATATTCAATTTCTGCTCAAATTGCTTCTTCTCGTAATATTTCACTGTAATAATAGCAAAACATTGCCTGCAAAATGCTTACTGTTAGAATAAATGTAAGTTCTAGAATACTATGAGTCTGCCAGTTGTTTTATACGGAGTATGTTTTCAAACCAAGATTTTTCATGAAAAGAGCAGAAATTTCGAGTTTTTCCTTGCCTTTTTCTTGTTGGTAGCGAGTTATGATTCATGGGAGTTTTTCGTTACACAAATCGGTTTCCCTTTTCATTTTCTCTTTCGCCACTAATTTTAACGAACCTAGTTATTCACTATCTTGATATCGAGCATTTTGTGACCTCTACTCTTACATTTTACATTCACAAATATTCAATTACCAAATTCACATGTTCAACTTACCACAAAGGTAAAAAAATTCATTTAGCAGTTCGTTCTTCTGGTCCAGTAAAACATTTCGTAGAGTCCTTAAGATATGGGAAACTTCTCAATAGGACCATTTTAGCTTTCTAGGGTTCATCACGAGCCGAGTCGAGCATGAGCTTAAAATTCAAACCCAAGCTTATCCGAACTTGAAAAAATCGAGCTTGCTAATAAAAATGCGAGTTTGAGCCAATATATAACTACTAAATTTACAGATTTTTTTTCCCTCGATATTTCTAAATAACTTGTGATTCGAAAATATACAAAAAAAAAAAAAAAAAAACAGGCAAATCAATAAGAACATTTAATCTTCTTCGAAATAAGAGCAAAATATTAACTACTCCCATTAATTTGAGTATCTTTTCGAAGCGAGTCAATGATTATAATTATCGACTTTTGCTATTCAAGCTTCGTAAGATAAGAGTTTTCATATAACAATGAAATAACCTAAAACCGTCTCAAACAAGAATTTTGCATTATTGTCTATTTTTCAAATGTTTATTCCGGCAATCAGTATGTTGCATTATTGTCTATATCAGTCCAAATTAACTTCCTTTTAGTCAGTCTTGAGATAGTGGATAATTGATGATATTTCCTACCTTAGGAAAATTCTTGTATCATAATGGTTCTTTTATAGTAAACCATCATTTGCCGTCTCCACAAAGTCATGGCGACTACTCATCGTCGTCGGCGATTTACTTAACATCGTCGGCAATTTTGATAGTAAATGACCGAATCGTCCCTTGTTTAATTACTAATTAAATTAACCTAATTACTACTATTTAACCTACCACTTTTTAACCTAAGGAAATCACAAAGTCCGAAAACAACACTATTATATTTGAATTTAACCTAACCATCATCATCGAAACGCTTATATTTTGATTTTTCCAATATTCGTTGACAATTGTTCGGAATGTTGAACGCGGTTAACAATGTCCCTTTTGATTTGAATTTGTCGTATACCGAAAACAATTCGGAAGACGACGTTGTTGACGAGGTTAGTTTTAATTTCCCTTGTTATTACGCGGTTGTAACTTCATACTATCGCGGAAAAAGAAAGACAACCGTGGAAGCTACATGGCTATGCCCGGGAATAGGCGTTGAAACTACAAGGCTATGCCCAGGCGTAGGCGTTGAAGTTTAACGGCTATGCCCAGGCGTAGGCGTTGAAGTTTAACGGCTATGCCCAGTCATAGGCGTTGAAGTCTTACGGCTATGCTTAGGCTTAGGTGTTGATATCTTACGGCTATGCCCAGACATAGACTTCAATCTTTCACGGCTATGTCCAGGCGTAGACTTCAATCTTTCACGGCTATGCCCGGGCGTAGACTTTAAACTGTCACGGCTATGCCCAAGCGTAGACTTTAAACTGTCACGGCTATGCCCAGACGTTGGCTTTGAAATTTCACGTCTATGCTCACGGTCGAGAGCTAATTATCTCGATTTTGGATAGTTGTCGATCACTTTCGCTTCCCTTGTTGGTGTTAGCTTGCTGATTAAGTGGATGCTAGGTTTGATTTTTGTGTTTGATGTTAGATTGTTGATAATTTCGATTTATGTGTTTCACTCGGAAATTTTCATTTCCGTCCTATTTGATTTATATGTTGAATCGGTAATTTTTCATTTCCCTCCTATTTGATTTATGTGTTGAATTGGTATTTTTTTTTTATCGGAAAATTTTATAAGATGTAGACATGTACTTCCCTTCATTTTTGTTTAGGCAAGGGTAAAATTCTACTAAGGGTAAAATTGGTATATCATACAAAATCGCCGACGACGAAAAGCGAAAGTGAAAATCATTTCTGATATGTTACCCGAAATAGGCATTGCGTAATCCTACTTTCTGTAAATGTTCAGAACTGATTTGTTTACCGCTTTCCTGTTGGCCCTATATAAACACATCCAATAAACCCTTTACATCATCTACTCGAGTACTGCACGAAGGAAATTTCACTGCTGCCGGCCATTCCACAGTTACCTCAAAGTCACAACATAAAAATACCAAAATGGGCAGGCAAAAGGTGAAGCTTCAATACATAGAGAATAGCACATCTAGAAGAGTGACATATAAAAAAGAGTGAAAAAATATTTTAAAACAAACTGAAGAGTTGTCTGTTTTGTGTGGTGAGGACGTCTGTACTATAGTGTATGGGGAGTATGACGAGGTCCCTGAAGTGTGGCCTAGTAGTCACGCGAAAGTTGCCCGTATACTTTTAGAGTACAAGGACAAAGCAGAATCGGAGGATCCAAAAAGAAAGTTCAGCCAGGACACTTTCATGAGGCAAAGCGTCACCAAAACAGATGAAAGGATAAATAGACTGGAGATGAGGAACCGCGAGTTAGGTATGGAAAATCTCATGGTCCACCTCCTTAGTGGAAAACCAATGGAACAAGTCCCCTATGGTGATTTAAAGGACTTGACATGGGTAATTGACGACAAGATGCGGGAATTGCAGCGCTATATTACTATGCTGGAGGCTCCTGTTGCCAATGCTCTTGCTGCTAATCCTAATCAGGCCTAGTCTGTTTATTGTGGTTCGCTATGCTGTTACAAACCACTCATATATTTTTTTTTTTACTTTGTTTTGTTATTTAAATTTCTTCCAATTAATTGACAAGTTATGTTGTTTTATGTTGCCATAGATGTGAAGACTACTTCATGTAAAATTGTTATGAAGAATTGTTACATTCATATATGGTACAAAGTATTTCATTTTCTGAAACGGTTATTAAAAACGGTCTTATAATGCTTTCTACGGCTCATTTAGTAATACCAATAAATGGGATGTATAAGCATATTATAAGACTGTTGTACGAGCTACTTGTGCGGAGCTTCTTGGCTCAACGGTCTTTATGATATTTTGAGTGTACGACTAAGAAATTTGTTCCTTGATCATCATTTTCAGTTGTGTCTTTCCCTCCCTTGAGGAATATGTGGGTTAATAGGGTTTATGTTCATGATTTCAGTGGGTTTTTATTCTCTACTACTGATAGACTACTATGAAGACCCTTGATTCCTTGAGAAAGTTTGACTATTACGTGTGGTATATCGTTAATGAGAAACTCTGATGGGGTCGTGGTTCTAGATACAGTGTGCAAAACAATATATCGGCCGTTATGTTAAGAATATTCTATCTTTTCGTGCTTTATTACGTTGAAAGGTCTCTGAAACCCTAGCTGATATTTCGCTCATACAACTGATATTTGAAAGATATGGCCAATATTTGACCAATACTTAGGGTGATAGTAGACAACTAGAGAGTAGAGACCGTTACAATTTATGTCAGATGATTTTTCACATTGCATTGTAGGTCAGGACCGCAATTAGCAACTGACCGAGTGATTTTGTTGTTCTTTGTAATGTGCAGGTGGTAAGCTATTGATTTGAGAAAGCTGTTTCTTTCAAGGTATGATTTTCTCGCTTTTCCGTTAAAAACCTTCATCTATTAGCTTGTTTTTCTGATCTTTGGCTGCTGTTATCTCTGTGTTCATTCATTGCCTTATTGCAATAGATGCTATTCGTAGCTTTATTATTTCTAAATTATGATTCATGTGTGTGTCGAGTAACATAAATTGGTTTCTTTATTTTCTCGTGCCGTGAGCCTCTGATTTTCAAGTCATTTGCTATCCAGATGTCTTGTACCTCCTACCCTTCACTCAAGATAGGATGTGCAAACTATGGCATAATCAGTGATCATGTAAACTCACCCTTCCATCTTCGTTTGATAACTGATTCCTGAGTTTCTTTTTTCAAATTTCATTTTTCCTTCTCCGGGTAATTTATATCGTACTCTTGCTGACTGTCCTCTTATACCGGTGCAACTGAGTGGTAAAAGTTCTAGGTGCTCATTAAATCTTTCTTCGCAAGTAATATAGGAAATCAATTAGTGCCCCTTCAAAAAGGATTCCGACTACACAACCTCAGAAGGTGGATTGATTTGCGCTCGAATGTACTTGATTCTTTGAGTTTAACATGAATGTGACAAATATTTGAAACAATGAAATTTGACAATTACTTGAAACGCTCTTTGTTTCTCGGAGTACATTAAAATTCAAAATTGAAAGTTCGTGGTTTTCTCTAGTTTTAGTTTCCTATTTTTTTTATTTGCCACAAAAGAAGTCCCCGGTTTTTTTCTGAATGGTTTTGAGTCATGGCTCTCAAGAATGTAGTGCAGCATTGAATACTTCCTTTTTTTTTCTCTACGTGATTCTGGATGTCGAGCGTATTCCAACCTTTAATCCATTACGTCAGTGCTACTTCCCCTTATTAGACTGCTTTGTTTTATGATCTGGTCATCCGGTGGATTCATGTCGTCAAAGTGTCGTAATGTTTAGCAGGAAAATAGAGAATTTCCTCAAGTTCATGACTCCTTCCGTCTCATCATTTGTTTACCTTTGATATTATTTGTGAGGAGTATTTTATTCAAAGGTAAATGATTGAGATGGAGAGAGTACCTTAGTAGTAGATGCAATGAGACAATTTCCATATTTTTGTAGAAATATCATTTTCCTTGAAAAGAATCGTGGCCAAGTTCATTGTATGCCTATGAACTCTATCCTCCCTCATTTCTCACCTACCCGAGTTCCTTAGAAGGAAATGTGTTTTCCAAGTTCATTGTATCTTCGGATCTTTTATGGTATACAACCTTCGCGATCCCACCAAATTAGCGTGATATGTTATCAAAACAGACATTTCATAATCCGTGTTTCTTAAAATGTTCATATGTGATTTTCTTCCCTCATCCTAGATCGGCCCTATATAAACCCATTCGATACACCCTTTACACCATCAATTTAAATAAAGGGAGTTTCACTGCTACATGACCATTTAATTCTTTTCCTCCCATCTCTGATAAATAAGTAAATAACCATGAAATGGCCAGGAAAAAGGTGAAACTGCAGTACATGGAGAATCACATAGCTCAAAAAGTTACTTACCATAAAAGAGAGAATGTATTAATGAAAAAAACTAAAGAACTAACCGTGAATGCGGTGTTGACATTTGTTGCATTGTGTACGGGTCATATAATATGGCCTTGCTGAGTGGCCTGTTCAAGGGAAGTCTCCTTCTTCTTGGTTTGTTATCCTCTCTGGGTTGTCATCGGTCTCTGGGTCCATGGATTCATTAGGATTAGGAGAAGAGACCAAAGGAAATGATCAACCCTTGGTCTCCGGGTCCATGGATTTGCAAAGATTAGAAGAAGAGACCAAAGGAAATGATCAACCCTTGGTCTCCGGGTCCATGGATTTGCAAAGATTAGAAGAAGAGACCAAAGCAAATGATCAACCCTTGGTTTCTGGGTGTATGGATTCTCTAGGATTAGAAGAAGAGACCAAAGTAAATGATCAACCCTCAGTCTCCGGGTCCATGGATTCGCCAAGATTAGAAGAAGAGACCAAAGTAAATGATGAGCATTCCGGAGTCTACTTTGCATACCCTCTGTAAATGTTCTCTTTACCGCATTCCTGATTTGGCCTATATAAACCCTTTACACCATCAACTCACCACGTGGCCATTCGACTGGTACCTCAAGTCACGACATAAAAATACCGAAATGGTCAGGCAAAAGGTGAAACTTTCAATACATAGAGAATAACACATCTAGAAAAGTAACATATAAAAAAAGAGTAAAAAATATTTTAATAAAGGGAGTTTCATTACTACCTGACCATTTCGTTGTTTTTCTCAATTTTTGATAATCCCATTCAATAAACCCTTGACACCATCAATTTAATAAAGGGAGTTTCACTACTACCTGACCATTTAATTGTTTTTCTCAATTTTTGATGATCCCATTCAATATACCCTTGACAGTTCACACCGTCAACTTAATCGAGGGAGTTGCACATTTGATCGTTCCATCTTTTTCCTCAATCTCTGAAAAATGCCTAAGAAATGGCCAGGAAGAAGGTGAAACTTCAGTGCCTAAAAAATTACAATGCTAAGAAAGTTACCAACAAGAAAAGAGAGAAGGGATCGATATAAACAACCAAAGAACTAGCGGTGCTATGCGGTGTTCACGTCTATTGCATCATGCATGAGCCATATAATAGGGGCCCCTCGGTATGGCCGGAGAATCTCAATGAAGCTAGGCGTATTCTGTTGGAATACAAGAGTAGTGAGAACTTGCAAAGGAAGCTTCGCCAGGAAGCTTTATTAAGAGAAGAGGTTCTAAGGCCAGAGAGGAGGAACAGGGTTCTTAAAATGGAGAATGAAATGGTTAAACTTATTAGCGGACAACCTATTGAACAGGTCCCTTTTGCTTACATGGATATGTTGCAATGGGCAATCCGGGACAGGTGCGGGCTATTCAGCATTGCATAGATGTGATGGAGGGTTCTTCTGACGGCAATTCAATCCGGATGTTGGTGCCGTTGTCGGTGGTACCTGACCATTTTGTTGTTTTTCTCAATTTTTGATAATCCCATCCAACTTTTGATAATCTCAATTTTTGATAATCAACGTATTTTGCATTGCGTATGGGCCGTATAATGCGGCCCTTGCTGTGTGGCCAGAGAATCTTAATGAACTGAAACCGATCTTATCCAACTTCTGGTTAAAGTGATGTCTGACAAGTGTCTATTTCTTTTAACATGAATTGATGCATGACCCAAACCGAACTCATCTGGCCTGTCGATGATCTGACTTATTTAGTTATTTGTAACCTACCAAACTAAACCAACTGACAAACAAAAATAAGAAAGGAGACATGTTAAAAAAATGGAGTCGATCAATTAACAAATTTTTTAATAAAAAAAACTCAATCAATTAAGAAAGAAGAGAGAAAAGAGGAAAAACTCCTTAACTTTCATCTCGCTTCATCTTCCCCTTCCATTCATCTTTCCCTTCCATAATTTATTCATAGGTATATTATCAACTACAACAATAGATGCAAAAATTATTACAGAGCATGAACCTCAATATGGCACCCAAGTATACAATCAAAGCGACCCCATTAGACCTACAACAAAACCTCAATATGAACCTCAGTGTACATCAACTAAAAGTAATACATTGTTTATATTTTAAGAACAAAACTGACACACCCAAAATGTATTATAAGTCTGAAGTGTTAGTAAAAGAAGCAGGCGTAACAATAGAAACATGAAAGAAAAGAGGTCAAGATTTGAAAATCTCAACTATAGACGCGAAATAAAAACTAACAAAGATCAAAGTCATAATTCAAGATAATTACGTTCTCCAATAAAAGTTAAAAAAAAAAAGAATTATTAGTTGTTATGCATTACATCTTATAGCGTTATATCTCATTTTCGCCAATAATCACTCACTTACGTTCTTACAAACACACTTTTAGTCTAATTCACCTTACACTTGTGGTGAAATATTTGATGCATGATTCTGCACTTTCAATCCAACTTTTTTTTTTCCCTGTCATCATTCATTTAACATACATGTCATATATATTTCCGTAACTTTGATTGTTCAATCTTCCTAAGTTCCGTCCTATTCACAATTTACGAATGCCTGTGGAGGTAAATAAACTTACAAAGACATGAAATCAAAACAAAAAATGTATAAATAATAAAACAAATATTAGACAATGTGGCAAAAAGATGGAACTGCGATTTACAAAAGTCATAAAAAAATATAGTCCCGTGCAGTGCGCGGGTATGACAACTAGTTGTAACAATAATTGGTTGAAAAATAGTTTATGCAAATTTGAGTTTTACACGAGAGCTACGTCTTACCTACGTGTATCCTCCGAGTTCATTGTATTTGTGTATGATGCTTTTTTAGTAAACTATGATTCGCTCTCTCAAAAAAGAATCGGATCGGATACGTTATCAAAACATACTCTGTATAGTCTCACTTTTTGTAAATGTTCGGAACGGTTCTCTGTACGAGTTCCTGATTAGCCTTATATAAACTCGTACTATCAAGTCCTAACGTCATCAGCTCAAATTTCAATATTGATAGTTAACCCAAATTTACGAAATAGAAACATAAAAAAAAATGCCGAGGAAAAAGGTGAAGTTTCGGTGCATAGAAAATATAACGGTGAGGAAAGTAACTTACAAGAAAAGAGTGAAGGGCATATAAAAAAAACTCGAAGAGCTGAGTGTATTTTGTGGTGTCGATGCGTGTACTCTAGTGTGCGGGCGGTATGACGACGCCTCTGAAGTGAGGCCCGCTAATCACGCAGAAGCTGCCCGTATTCTTTTAGAGTACAGGAGCAAACCACAAATGGTGGACCCTCAAAGGATAGTCAGCCAGGAGTCCTTCTTGAGCCGAAGGGTTATTCCCTGAGAGCTTGCAGACTTAGTTGACATCCTTTTGAAGGAAATGTATCCTCAAGCTCATTATATCGCATAATGGTCTTTTATAGTAAAGCATCATTTGTTGTCTCCAAAAAATAAATAATGGTCTTTTATAGTAAAGCATCATTTACTGCATTTTTTATTAGCCTTGTATTAAAGACGTACTATATTACCTTCTATCTTCCCTTTTTTATTACTTACCCGAGTTCCTCAGAAGGATGTGTTTTCCAAGTTCATTCTATATTTCTAAGTATCTTTTATTGTATGCCATCCTCTTCTATCATTGCAAAATCAGCGAGATATGTTATCAAAACAGACTCTGCATTATCTGTGTTTTTGAAAATGTTCAGAAGTGATTTATGTACCAAATCCTGGTTTGGTTCTATATAAACCCATCCTATAAACCATCAATGTAACAAAAGGTTTTTCATTGTTTTCCTCAATCTTTGATAAACCCATTCCGTAAACCTCAATGCCATCAATTTATTATAGGGAATTTCACTGCTATCTGAACACTTCATTTTCCTCAATCTTGAATAAATAACTAAGAAATGGCCAGAAATAAGGTGAATCTTCAGTACATAGAGAATCACACAGCTCGGAAAGTTACTTACCAAAAAAGAGAGAAGGGATCATGAAAAACCCCAAAGGGACTAGCGTTGCTATGCGGTTTCGACATATGCTGCATCGTGAGCCAGATATTGCGACCCCTATTCTATAGCTGTAAAATCATAATGAGGCTAAGCGTATCCTCTTGGTATACAAGACTTTGCTCTAAATTAAGACCTTGCAAAGGCAGCTCAGCCAAGAAGGTTTTTTCAGCCAAAGTATTACAAAGATAAAGGAAATATTTTGAGGCTTGAGAGTTGAAACCGTGAAACAGATATGGCGAATGTAATGGTGGATCTCATTTGCGGACAAATTGTTGAACAAGTCCTTTTTGCTAACGTGGCGATGTTACTTACCAAAAGGGAGAAGGGATTAATGAAAAAAAAACTCAACTAGCCATGCTATGCTGTGTTGACATATGTTGCATTGTGTACGGGTCATATAATGTGACTCTGCCGAGTGATCTGTTGAAGGGACATTCTCATTCTTCTCGGTATGTTATCCTTTCAGCGTCGTCATCGGTCTCTATCTATGGATCCATCAAGCATAGGAGGCGAATTTGGACGATTCAATAGAATCAAACGTTCGGGAGTGTAATTCCCACTACACTTTCCAACTATTAGTACCCGCCCAAGTTTACTTCCATCTTTTTGGTTGTTTTTACACTATTGTAAAATTTTGAACCCCGGTTCAATTAGGAGTTTTTATTTTTATTTTTATTTAAAAAAAAATCCAACACAAATGATAGTAATTATTTGGCTGCTGATACATCTTGTGTTCGTTTGTTGTCTTATTGCATTTATTATTATAGTAAATCACACTCTTAGACTTATCCGAGATCTGTGAGTAAACTTTTGTTTGATTCTCCATAAATTGCCTGTAAATGCTCAACACTATATTTCATTTAAGTTAAAGTAGAGAATTTTTTTTATCAGGATCTGGCGAATATGGAGTGTGATCCATGGGAACGATTCGGATTTGATGCATGCTGAACCCAAGTCATGCGCAAATTGTATTTCATGTTACGTTAAGAACACATTCCTCATTTATATAACCTTATTCGATGCCGGAGCTTTTCCACTACTTCATTTATAGATTCCCAGCAGTTCCCAGACATTACCTTATTTTGTTTCCTTGACCTTTTTATACCTTACACTTGATAATTGTTCTTTTCTTACTGCTTCGATAATGCCACTTGACTGATTGTTAAAGCATGTGGAAGTTTAAGGGCCTGTAAACCATTGCCATCTAAGGTGCAATGACGCAATGTCCTAACATATGTTTATTCCGGCAATGAGCATTTTGCATAAATATCGGTATCAGTCCAGATTAACTTCCTTTTAGTCTGTCCTAAGATTGTGGATATTTTAGGTTATTTCCTACCTTATGAATGACCGAGTCATTGTATTACCTTCGATAAATGAGTGGAGAGCGTTGTATAAAAAGCCAAAGAAGTAAGCATGCTGTGTAGTGTTGACGTATGTACTATAGTGTATAGGGAGTATTATCATGTAGCCTTCTAGTCACTCAGAAGCTGTATTTTGTTAAGAGTAGAAGAGGAGGCCTGAAATGGAGCACCGGCAACGAAAGTTAACCACGAGGCTTTCTTGAGCCAAAAGTGCTGCCGAGTCAGATGAAAAAATTAGGAAGCTGGAGATCATATGGAAAATCTTATGGTCGACCTTCTTCCTGGAAAACCAGTGCAACAAGTCCCCTACAGTGATGTAGAGGACTTGACAATGGGTAATTAAAGACAGGATGAGGAACTTGCAACGCTATATTTCTATGCTGGAGGCTCCTGCTGATAATCCTATTGCTTAATGACACTGGCCTCTTTATTTTGGTTTCTATGCTGTTATAAACCACAAATATCTTGGGACTTTTGCTCTGTTTTGCTTTGTTTACTGCAACAGAAGTAATAAGTGGTGAGTTATGTCATCTAATTTTCTTTCTGACAAGTTATGTTTTATGTTTCAACAAATGTGGAAACTACTTGGGAAAACCTTTTCTGAAAAGTTGTTAGATTCATAAATGTTCTTTCATTTGTTAAACTGTTATCATTAATTGTCTTACAATACATGCTGCACCTCATGTCCTCATTTAATAATAGCAATAGTATTATAAGACCGTTACACGACGGTCTTTGTGGTTTTTCAGAATAAGACAGGATTAAAAAGGTTTTTGTTGCTCACTTTTTTCAATTGTGTCTTTCCCTCCCCTGAAAAGAATGTGTTTGATTTTCTGTGCGGAGACAGGAGTGTTAATGATTTCAGTAAGTTTTCCCTAATGATGACATCCTACCCTAAACTCCCTTCATTGCGTTAATGGGGAACTCTGTTAGGGTCATGGTACTCAATATGGGGTGCTACATTATATATCAGCCGTTCACACCTCGATTTGCTGACAATAACAGTTTGTGAAACCCTAGACGACATTTCGCCGTTACAGCCCGTATTCGAAAGACACGGCCAGTATTTGACCAATACATAGGCCAATTTTCACACCTCATTTTCATATCCGAGGCTGATGATTGTGACTTTAGATGACATTGCATTATACTCCACAACTGCTATTAGCAATCATTATTGTGATCATAACCGAGACGACGATGTAGTACCATCATTGGCGTTCATACCAACTTAGTTGTCTATTCTGCAAGTCAGCTAACTTTAATACTTTTCTCTCCATTACATAATGTTTTCCACTTCCCCATGCTGTTTTTTTTCCATAATTTCATGTTAGTACGTATTTGAGCAAGTAGCTGACGGAGTGACTGTTTTTCTTCGGGCATTGTCCTGGCATTGTCCTGTGCAGGTTACCTATCGGTCTGACAAAGCTGTTTTTTTGTCAAGGTTCGTATTTTCCGCTCTTGCCTTACAAACCCTTTTAGCTCGTTTTTCTGATCATCTTGCTTCTGTTCTCTTTGTACGTTCGTCGCCTTATTGCAGTTAGATGCTAAAGGGTATGATTTTGTTGGGTTTATTCGTAGTTCTATTATATAAATTATTTCCAAATGTTCCGTGTTGTACTTCATATGATTTCACCTTGAATATAGGTGCTATGACTTGATCAATAAATTAAACCGACTAATGCCGATAAAAGAGAGCTACGTCATGATTCGTGAGTATGTCGAGTAACATAAATCGGATTCCTTATTTTCTCTAAAGCTGTGAGCCCCTAATTTTCAAGTTAATTCCAATCCTCGTGCACATTCCACCCTTCACTTACCATAGTTGTGAAAATCCGTGTTGCTTACTTTCAACATATCCTTAGTATTGATTTATATTTTCCATGGATCTGATATCCTATGCCTATGTCATAAGCAATGATCATGTAAAGTCTCACTTCATCTTCACATTTTCGTTTTCCTTCTCTGGTAATCTGTATCTTACTCTTGTGGACTGTCCTTTTATACACCTGCATTTATATTTGTGCAACTGAGTGATAAAAGTTCTCAAGCCTAAGTGCTCGTTAATTTTTCTCTTGATAAGTAATAAACGAAATCGATTTAAATCTAAAAAGATTCTAACTGTACAACTTTAGAAAGTAGATTGGTTTCGTCTTCTGTGTACTTGGTTCTATAAATTTAACATGAAATGTGACGACTACCTGGAAACAATATTTGTTCTATTTGCTGATCTGGTGGCTTCCTGTCATTGTAGATTTGTAGTGTCATAATGTTGACTAAACCTTGCTAGAAATTAGTGAAGTTCCTCTAATTTACCTTAATGAATATAATAAGACGATTTCCAAATATACATGTATTCCAACAGTCGGCATTTTTTCAGAAATATCAATTTCTTATCTAATGAACTTCCTCATCGTCAGTCGTAACGAATTGGATTCAATGAATTCTTTCCTAGCTCATTTCTTACTTACCCATCTTTCTTAGAAGGAAATTGTTTTTCAAGTGCGTTGTATCTGTATAAGGGTCTTTTATAGTATAGGATCATTTGCTATCGTTGCAAAATCAGCTCGATATGTTATCAAAACAGAGTCTGCATAATATCTGTTTCTGAAAATGTTCAGAAGTGATTTATGTACCACATTCTAGTTTGGCCCTATATAAACCCATCCCATAAACCGTTGACAGCATCAATTTAACAAAAGGAGTTTCATTTCATTGTTTTCCTCAATCTCTCATAAACCCATTCTATAAACCCTGAACATTTCATTTCTCAAAATCTAACCAATAACTAGGAATGGCCAGGAACAAGATTAGACTTCAGTACATAGAGAATCAAACATCTCGTAGAATTACGTACCAAAAGAGGGAAAAGGGATTGATGAAAAAAACGCAAGTAATCCAGGTGCTATGTGGTGTGAGAATATGCACCATAGTGTACGGGCCATATAATGTGGCCCCTACTGTGGCCATTAAATCGCGAGGAGGCCAAGGATATTCTTAAGGAATACAAGAGAAGGCCAGAAATTCAAAGCCCGCACAGAAAGCTCAACCACGAAGCTTTCTTAGCCCAAAGTGTTACAAAGATGAAAGAAAAAATATTGAGGCTGGAGAGAAGGAATAGCGAGATTAGTATGGAGAATGTAATGGTCGACCTCATTAGTGGGCGGCCTGTTGAACAAGTCCACTTTGCTGATTTAGAGACTTTGAACTGGGTAATCGGGGATAGGCTACGGGCTGTGCAGCGCCAGCTTGGGGTAAATCCAGGTAGTGCCAAGGTTCCATTTGAGACACGGGCTGGTCCGTCCAACTATCAGTTCCATTACCAGCCCTAGTTTTTTTCTTCCATCTTTTTGGCTGTTTTTCGCCACTGAAATTTGTACCTTAGTTCTGTTTTTTACGTTCTTTTTCAAATGTAAGACTTTAGCCGCCTGGGCAAACGCGCTTAAGAAAATTCTTAGGTAGATATGATGTCCACGTGAATTTATACGCCAAAAGCTAAGCCAACCCATCCAAAATCTACCATCATAGAACTTGGATGAATCGAAACCGACCTTATCCAACTTCAGGTTAAAATGATGTCTGACAAGAGTCTTATTTCTTTGAACATGAACTGATGCATGACCCAAACCGAACTCATCTGTCCTGTCGATGATCTGACTTATTTAGTTATTTGTAACCGCCCCGAACTTAACATCAGACAATCTAAATTCAGCTCGTTAATGATATGATTTATCTACCGCCCCAAACCTAACATCGGAGTGATTGGTCTTACAATCCAAACCCGAAGTGACCGGATCTGTTTTGACATTACTAATAACCGAGAACAATCGACCCGATTGCCAACTCCATGAACTATAACCGCCCACATTTGTTTCTCGATTCTGTTCAAACAGCAGTGTCAATTTGCTTTTAAAAGATGTAAAACAAGGCTTTCCTGCAATTGGTATTGAGAGAAATGATACGGGGTTTGGATCTATGCAACATAATTTTTTTAGGTTTTATTTCTCATTGTTGCCTTTGAAAACCTTCATTTGCTGCTCTTAATCCTTGTCAAATGATTTTTTTGTTAATATTAGTACCTGATCAATTAGGTTAAACCTGATTACTGGCAATAGCGAAGACCTTCTTACATGTTTCAATTTTTGATTTCTTTCAGAGAAAGCGTATAAAATCAGTCCTGGCGCTCCAAGCATTAAGCATAGCCTTAATTCAACCATGACCTAAGGTTTTGGTTGAACGCAAATTCTCCTCTGAGACGGTTTGAGACCTATCACATAGCAGGTGGTTACAATTTTCAAATTAGCTGCAAGTATGTTTATTACTGTTTTTCACAATAACTTTATGTGATATGGTGCTTTACAAAGGGTTTGAGTTTGTAGAACACGAACTTCCTTGGATATGTGGGTATAAAGTCACATAAATCGGTTTCGTTGTTTTTGCTTCTATGCCATATATTCGAGTTATTTACTTTCCGATGCCCTGCACATGCACACCTAAGAATCTAGGACTACTTGAAATTCAACAATTTCCTAAGCACTGACAAAATAATCCTGTAACCAATGCCTATGTCTTAACGAAGTGATCATGTAAATTCTCCCTTAATCTTCCCTATCTCAAATGATAACTTCGGATTTGTCTTGAATTTCCTTTTAATTCTCTGGCGACACGAGAACTGTGTTATACACTTGGTTGTGTCCCCGGTGCTATTTACTTATTTAGTGGTAAAAGTTGTGAAGTTATGCTTTCCTTTCATTTTAGGTTCTCATATGGATAGTTATGGCCATTTATAAACTCTTTGATGTGGAATAAGGTATACTTATAAGGAAGACTGTAACTGCTAATGGTATCCATATTCCCGGGGTCACGGAATGTTATTTGACATAGATTACATTCCTTTTGTACTCTTATGTTGTAAATTGTAACAATTTGTGCGCTATTTGGAATTTGATTCAACAAGAGCTCCAAGTCTTTTAGTCAGTCACATAGTCACACCATTGTTGGTTCCTCTTATCACAATGCCATAATGTTAACTAATTACCACTGGAAACTAGACAAGATACTCAAATCCAGTAGCTTTGATCGTATGACGGCCATTCTTCTTGCATTGACTAATTCCCTTTTGTCAGTTATGTTCTTCTGACATTGAATTGTTGCTGGTGCAGATGACAGGATTTTTATCGTATAAAGGGAAATATGTTTACTCGAGTGAACATTTTCTTTATCAAGGTTTGATCTTCTCATGTTTCTCAGTGGACTTAATAATTAGGCGCTGATATCTTGTGTTTGTTTGTTGCTTTGCTGCATTTAGATATTATAGTAACCATGCTCTTAGTCTTATCCAATATCAGTTTCTCTGAGTAAACTACTATTTGCATCCCTGTAAATTACCCGTAGTTGCTCTATGTTGTATTTCATGTAATATAAAGTAGAGAATTTTTGTATGAGGACTGGACCAATGTAGAGACTGGAGAGTGATTTGTAGGAGCCTTTTGAACTGTTTGAATTTGACTCATGTTGAACCCAAGTCATGCACACGCATATTTTATGTCATGTGACTTAAAACATGCATTTATTGTTTATATGACCTTATTTGATTCCCGAGATTGGCATTACAGTACTCCCTCCGTATTTTTTTATATGACGTTTGACTTTTTCGAGGTGAAGTTTTGACTTTAATTTTTATGTAAATATATTATTCCAAAAATTTTAAAAATTACACCATAAAATCCCTCACGAAAAGAGCTTTCAAATGAGTATACATTTCATAGTATTTTTTCTTATGTTGTGAGAGATATTGAAGAGAGAAGTGATTGTCTCGAAAAGTGAGAACGACTTATATTAAAAAACAGAGGGAGTATTATATACAAATTCTTAGCATTACTCATGCTTGTACTTATTTTCGCTCCCGTTTCTATTTTACATTTGAGAATTGTTCTTTTCTTCCTGCTTTGGTAATGGCACTTAGACTGATTTTTAAAAAAGATGTGCAAGTTTAAGGGCTTTGTTCACCTTTTGGTCTTTTAGGTTTTGAGATAAGATTATGTAGGATAGTTTGAGAGTGTACTTATCATCTCTATTATCAGTATTATGAATGTTAGAAGTGTGAGACTTTTCTAGAAAATTCTAGAATATCCTGAAGATGTCCGGAATATTCTAGAATAGTGTAGAGTCATCTCGATTCTACTAGATTATTCTAGTACATACTAGAATAGTTTAGAAGGCTCACGAATATGCTACTAGGGTGTAGCAGAGTCTCGAACATTCTTGTAATAAAAGGAATGGAACTACATCACTAAAGTGTTCTTCTCTAGAGTATTCCTAGGATGGATGTAGGAAGAGGAGGATGAGCACTATGAATAGAGGTCCTTCCCTCAGATTCCATGTAGCCAGAATCAAACACAATTCAAGACAAATAATTAAACAAACATTTCAACAAATCAAATAAACTTAACTCTTCTCTTCACCTCACACTTCTCCCATTTACAATCTCCATCACACACATACACACCAACAATCTATATGGGCGTCGTTTTTAAGGTGTATTTTTGTATATCCCCCCGCATGTTTGACTGTAGATTCGTGCCGCCATTATGATATCATTTAAAAATGGGTGCTTATCAAGTAAAAAATTCTATGTATGTTCGTCTTTTGTAACTTTTCATAGTACGACAGGCTTTGTGGTTTTTCGGGATAAGACATAGAATTAGAAAGCTGTATGTTGCTCACTGTTGTCAAAATGTATCTTTCTTTCCCCTGCAAAGGATATGTCTGAACTCCGGCAGAGTGTTAAATGTGTTTTATTTTTAATGATTTCAGCAAGTTTTCTCTAATGATTACAACCTACCATAAACTCCCTTCATTCCGTTAATAGGGAACTCTATTAGGGTCATGGTTCTCGATATGGGGTGTTATGTAATATGTCAGCCGTTCACACCTCGATTTGCTAGCATATAAAAGGTTGTGAAACCCTAGACAATATTTCGCCGCGCAGCCCATATTTGAGAGATGTGGCCAATATTTGACCAATATGTAGACCGAGTTTTTCACTTCATTTAATAACAGCAATAGTAGTTTATTATCCAAGACTGATGAATCATTGCATTGCACTAGTTCACAACCACTATTAGCAATCATTATCGCAATCGCAACTGAGGCGACGATTTAGTACCATAATTGGCGTTCATACCAACTTATTGCTCTGTTTTGCATTTTAACTAACTTTGATATTCATCTCTGAATTAAATAATTTTACTTTCATGTGCTGCTGTTTCCATAATTTCACATTATTTAGGATTCATAGTTTGGATTTGAGAAAGTAGACGACCGAGTAATTGTGTTTTTTCTTCTGGCATTGTCCTGTGCAGGTCAGCTATCAGTCTGACAAAGCTGTTTTTATCAAGGTTTGATTTTTTCGTTCACGCCTTACAAACCGCTTTTACCTCGTTTTTATAATCATCTTGCTGCCGCTCTCTTTGTTCATCCATGGCCTTGTGTAATTAGATCCTAGGGAGTACGATTTTGTTGGGTTTATTTGTTGTTCATATATATAGATTATTTCCAAATTTTCCGTGTCGTACGTCATATGATTTTACATTGAATATTTGTATTAGGACTTGATCAATAAATTAAACCCCTGACTAATGAAGATAAAAGAGGTTGTTACATGGTTAAAATTTAGGTTGGGAAACTGTTGAGTTTGTAAATCAATGCTTACCATGAGCCAAGATAGAAATACTACAAGGTATACGGCCTTAGTTTTGAAAAAAAGAACGCTAAATAAATTGGGTTATTGAACGAGAATAATACTCCCTCCGTTTTTTTATAAGTCATTTTCACTTTTCGAGACATCTCCCTCTTTCTTCAATATTTCTCAGAATATAAGAAAAAATATTATGATCGTAAAGAATTTAATAATGTAATTTTTAAAAATTTTGAACTAATATGTTTACATAAAAATTAAAGTAAAAGGCTCACCTTGAAAAACAAAAACATCATATATACTAATACGGAGAGTACCAACTATAGACCGTCTTCTCAAAATAGTACTCCCTCCGGACACTATTTTTTGCCCCACTTCATTAAAATACTCCTCACATATATTGGGCTAGTGGGGCGAAAAATAGTGTCCGGAGGGAGTACCAATTTCATTTAATAAGAGAATAATACGTATCATTGAACTAGTTAACCCACAACGGTATTGGTGACTTGTTACCTGGTTAACCCGTCCAACTTCTCTTTTTGCTTTTATTTAATTTCATATTCCATCACTCTTCATTATTGTCAGTGTACGGGAAACTTAATCTTCATCTCCAATTAATGTCTTCCTCCTCTTTCTTCATCTTAATGTTCAACCAGTCACTTTCAGACTGTTAATTCATCAAATCAGTTAAAAATGAGTTAATGTAACTGGTTAAAAAGTCACCAATACTGTTTTGGGTTAACTAGTCCAATGAAACGTATTATTCTCAGATTAAATGAAATTGATATTATTTTGATAATGTGCCAGTTAACGAACCATCTCAACCAAAACCTTAAGGTGATGGTTGAGGCCCGTTTATATTCTATTACACCCCCTCACTTGAATGCCCTTTGGGCTTGAAGAGTGGTTAGTGCGCACCGGCTCCCCCGTACCGTGTGCTGAGATTCCACTTGAGAGTTCGAGATATTGGGGCTGTCAGGGTTCGAACTCGTGACCTCTAGCTGATACCATGTTAACGAACCATCTCAACCAAAACCTTAAGGCGATGGTTGAGGCCCGTTTATATTCTATTAGCGCCCTATAGTTGGTATTATTCTTGTTAAATAACCCAAATAAATTTATGAATTGTTTTATTTTCAAACCGGAATGTACCGTGAAAACTGCTGAGATTTTGAAAAAACAAAATACAATAAAAGAATCCTACTTCGTAGTATTTTTGTTCAATGTCGTGATTCGTGGGTATGTCGAGTAACATAAAACGGTTTCCTTACTTTCTCTAAGCTGTGAACCCCTGATTTTCAAGTTATTTGCTATCCTGATGTCGTGCACATTCTGCCTTTCACTTACCATTTTTAGTGAGAATTCGCAATGCTTACTGTGATCGATATTGCATGGATTCTGATATCCTATGCCTATGTCATAAACAATGATCACGTATAGTCTCACTTCATCTTCATATTTTTTTCGTTTTCCTTCTCTGGTGATCTCTATCTTACTCATGTGGACTGTCCTTTTATACACCTGCAATGATATTTGTGCAACTGAGTGGAAAAGCTCTCAGGCTGAAAAGCTCTTTATGTTTTAGTAATATAGGAAATCGATTGAAATCTAAAAAGATTCCAACTCTACGACTTCAGAAAGTAGCGTTAATATGAAATGTGACAAATATTTGGAACAATGAAACCTGACAACTACTTGCATCGATCTTTGTTCTTTTTGCTGATGTGGTGGCTTCCTGTCGCCGTACTGTCATAATGCCAACTAAACCATACTGGAAACATAAATTTATTCCTACAGTCGACATTTTTTTTTTAGAAATATCGATTTCCTATCTAATGAACTTCCTCATCGTCAGTCTTAAGGAATTGGATTCAATGAATTCTATCCAACCTCATCTCTTACTTACCCATGCTTCTTACTCCCTCCATCTCGTTCATTTGTTTGTCTTTGATTAAAATACTCCTCAAAATAAATATAAAAGGGCAACAAATGAATAAAACGGAGGGGTAGAAGTAAATGTGTTTTTCAAGTGCGTTGTATCTGTATAAGGGACTTTTTTAGTATAGGATCACTTGCTACTGTAAATATCTGTTTCTGAAAATATTCAGAAGTAATTTATGTACCACATTCTAGCTTGGCCCTATATAAACCCCATCCTATAAACAACCATTGACACCATCAATTTAACAAAAGGGGAGTTTCATTTCATTTTTTACCTCATTCTCTCATAAACCCATTCCATACACCCTGAACATTTTGTGTTTTCCTCAAATGGCCAGAAACAAGATTAGACTTCAGTACATAGACAATCCAACATCTCGGAGAGTTACGTACCAAAAGAGGGAAAAGGGATTAATAAAAAAAACCCAAGAAATAGACGTGTTATGTGGTGTGAAAATATGCACCATAGTGTACGGGCCATACGATGTGGCCCCTACTGTATGGCCTGAAAATCGCGAGAAGGCCAAGTCTATTATTAAGGAATACAAGAAAAACTCAGAAAATGAAACCCCGCACAGGAAGCTCGACCACGAAGCTTTCTTAGCCCAAAGTGTTACAAAACTGCGAGAAAAAATATTGAGGCTGGAGAGAAGGAATAGTGAGATTGCTATGGAGAATGTAATGGTCGACCTCATTAGTGGGCGGCCTGTTCAACAAATCCCCTTTACTGATTTAGAAACCTTGAATTGGGTAATCGGGGACAACCTACGGGCTGTGCAGCGCAAGCTTGGGGTGAATCCAGATGGTAGTCCTATGGTTCCATTTAGGGTACAGGCTGGTCCGTCCAACCATCAGTAGTCAGTACCATTACCAGCCCTAGTTTTTTTTTTCCCATCTTTTTGGCTGTTTTTTCGCTACTGTAATTTTATACCATGGTTCCGTTTAGATTTCTGTTTGTTTTTTTTTTTCCGTTCTTTTTCAATTGTACGACTTTAACCGTTTGGGCAAACGCGCTTAAGAGAATTTTTTAAATAGATAAGATGTCAACGTGAATTTACATGCCAAAAGCTAAGCCAACCCATCCAAAATCTGCCTTCATAGGAACTTGGATGAACCGAAACCGATCTGATCCAACATGAGATTAAAGGGATGTCTGTCAAGAGTCTTATTTTTCTTAACATGAACTGATGCATGACCCAAACCGAACTCATCTTGCCTATCAATGATCTGACTTCTTTGTAACCGCCCTGAACCTAACATTGAACAATCCAAGTTTGGCTCGTTAATGATCTGATTTATCTACCACCCGAACCTAACAACGGAGTAATCTAAAAATCCAAACCCGATGTGTCCGGATCCGCTTTGACATTACCAATAACCGAGTACAAGCGACTCGTTTGCCAACTCCATGAACTACAACCACCCCCATTTGTTTATCCATTCTGTCGACAACAATGTCGATTCGCGTTAACAGACAAGGCTTTCCTGCAATTGTTTTTGGTAGAAATGGTATGGGGTTTGGATCTATGCAACCTGAATTAACGAGGTTTGATTTCTCATTGTTGCCTTTGAAAACTTTCATTTGCTGCTCTTAATCTTGTGTTTATTCATTGCCATTTAATTTTTTGTTGACGTTGGCACCACCTAAGGTTTAGGTTGAACTCAACAATCTTCAACGGGACGGTCTCGTGGTTACTGCAAGTATGTTTATTAGTCTGTTTCACAATAAATTTACGTGAGACGGTGCTTTACATAAAGATTTTGAGTTGGTCGAACACAAACTTCCTTTATCATGAAATGTGGGTATAGAGTCACACAAAATCGGTTTCCTTTTTCGCTTCAATGCCGTAAGTTCAAGTTATTTGTTTTGTGGATGTCCTGCACATGTGGGACTCTACTTGAAATTCAACAATTTCCTAAATACTGACAAGATATCCTTAAACCAATGCCTATCTCCTAATAAAGTGATCAGGTAAATTCTCCCTTCATCTTCCCAATCTCAAGTGATACTTTGGATGATTTCCTTTTTCGTTCTCTGGCGACTTGAGGGATGTGTTTGACACTTGGTTGTGTCCCCGGTGCTATTGTTGGTAAAAGTTGTAAAGTCATGCTTTGCTTTAATTTTAGGTTCTCATATTGATGGTCATGGCTCATGAACATTTTTATTCTCTTTGATGTGAAATAGGGTATACTTATAAGGAAGACTGTAACTGCGAATGGTATCCATATTCCCGAGGTCACAGAATTTATTTAACATAGATTGCATTCCTTTTTTCTCTTATGTTGTAAATTATAACGAGTATACTTATAAGGAAGACTGTAACTGCGAATGGTATCCGTATTCCCGAGGTCACGTTATGTTATTTAACATAGATTACATTCCTTTTTTTCTCTTATGTTGTAAAATGTAACGACTTGTACGTTATTTGGAATTTGATTGCACAAGATCTCCAAGTCCTTTAGTCAGTTAAACCATTGTTGCTTCCACTTATCATAATGGCATAATGTTAACTAAATACCGCTGGAAACCAGACAAGATACTCAAATCCATTACCTTTTATAGTATGACAGACATATATGTTTGTTTTCTTTTTGCATAGATTACTTCCTTTTCATCAGTTACGTTCTTCTGACATTGAATTGTTGCTGGTGCAGATGACAGGATTTTTATCGTATGAAGGGAAATATGTTTGCTCGAGTGAACATTTTCTTTATCAAGGTTTGATTTTCTCATGTTTCTCAGTCGACTTAATGGTGTAGCTGGTTTTTGTGATGACTTAGGTGCTGATATCTTGTATTCGTTTGTTGCTTTGCTGCATTTCGATATTATAGTTAATCTTGCTCTTTGTCTTAAAAGTTAAAACTACTGTTTACATCTCTGTAAAATATCTGTAGATGTTCTATGTTGTAATTCATGTAAGTTAGAGTAGAATTTCTTTTGTATGATAGTGGCATTTAGACTGATTGTTAGATGATATGCAAGTTTAGGAGCTCTGCTCATTGTTTGGTGATAACTACGCTACTCTTCTAGGTTTTGAGATAAGATTATGCAGAAGAGTGTAATTATCATCTCTGTTATGTATATGGGCATCTCTTTTAGGGTGTATTTTTGTTAAACATGGTCGCTACCTCCTCGTGTATGATTGTAGAATGTTGCCGCCATTATGGTATATTTTAAACATGGCTGCTTATCAATAAAAAAAATTATATTTTTTGTTTCTTCTTTTGTAATTTTTCATAGTATGACGGTCTTTGTGGTACTTCAGACTTTCAGAATAAGACCATAGAATTAGAAAGCTGTTTGTTACTCACTGTTTTCAACTGTATCTTTCCCTCCCCTGCAAAGGATGTGTCTCCTTGGCAGAGTGTCAATGTGTGTTATTCTTATGATTTCAGTAAGTGTTCTCTAATGATTACAGCCTTCCATAAACTCCCTTCATTCCGTCAATGGGGAACTTGATCAGGGTCATGGACTCATGGTACTCTGTATGGGCTGCTACATAATATATCAGCCGTTCACAGCTCGATTTTCAGACATGTAAAGGTTTATGAAACCGTAGACAATATTTCGCCGCTCCAGCCCATATTTGAAAGACATGGCCAATATTTGACCAATACGTAGGCCGAGTTTTTCACACCTCATTTAATAGTAGCAATAGTATTTTAATATCCGAGGCTGGTGAATTGTGATTTTAGATTTGGCATTGCATTGTACTAGTTCACAACCCTTATTAGCAATCATTATTGCGATCACGACTGAGATGACGATTTAGTACTATAATATTGCCTATTCTCGTTTCAGCTAACTTTGATATTCTTCTCTCCATTAAATAATGTTTTCCACTGTCCGTGCTGTTTATTCCATAATTTCACGTTATTTAAGATTCATAGTCTGGAATCGAGCAAGTAGCTGACCGAGTGGTTGTGTTTTTCTTCTCGCATTGTTCTGTGCAGGTTAGCTATCGGTCTGAGAAAGCTGTTTTTGTCAAGGTTTGATTTTTTTCGTTCTTGCCTTACAAACCTATTTTAGCTCGTTTTTATGATCCATCTTGCTGCTGTTATCTTCATTCATTCATTGCCTTATTGCAATTAGATCTAAAAGGGTATGATTTTTGTTGGGTTTATTTGTTGTTCAATTATATAAATTATGTCCACATGATTTTGTTCAATTATAGAATTCGGGTGGCTTATGAATCATTCGAGGACTATAATTTTTTTCATAACTATTTACAGTATGATTTTATTTTTTTTATTCATAGTCAACATGAGGATGATATTGATATTGCAACAAATTTGGTTAACTGAAATTTTATGCGACGAACTAAAAAAGATAAGTATGATTCGCGTTAAAGAAAATGTGTTAAAAAAACAAAAGGGTCAGATGGTATACCTATTGAAATATGGAGACATTTGGAAAAGAAAAATTGAATGGTTGACTAAGCTTTTCAACCAGATTTGGAAACACAATAAGATGTCCCTTTAATCCCTTTATATAAGAATAAAGGCGATAAGATGGTAAGCCCCAAAAATTGTTTAAATCTCAATTACTAGTTATCAAATCTTATTCAATAAAAGTCTCTCTTTTATGAGAGTTGTTTCGTCCTTTTTTTGAAGGTTTTTTCCTTTATTTCGAGGTTTCAGTCCTTTACATTAGTATAGGGCTTAGATTTCAAGAATTATGTGCAAGATCATGAGAACAATGGAATCCCTACGTACGGCGATACAATTGAGGTCAGATCTCGGTCTACTATTTGTCAAAATAGAGGAAGTTCATCTTGTAGGCTACTTCAGCAGCTCTATAGATTCCTTCGCGAAAGGTTGTGTCAATAAACAACGATATATAGAAGGCTATGCAGAAGCGCATTATTCTAATAGTGATCTTTGTCTCAATGATGTTCTTTATTTATTTTTCACAAATTTGTATTCTGTTCAATTTGACATCGTTTGTAGATGCCGGATGGCTTATTATTAATGTTATTGATCTTCACTTTCAAAAAAAAAAAAAAAGAATAAAGGCGATGTCCTGAGTGTTCTAATTGTCAAGGAATTAAGTTGATGAGTCATACTTTAGAAAGTGTGGAGATATCAGAAAATCAATTTGGATTTATGCTCGGGAGATCGATTGTGGAAGCAATATTTTTGTTGAGATAGATGATGAACACTATCGTAATAAGAAGAAAAATCTACATATGATTTTATTGATTAGAGAAAGCTTATGATAAGGTACCCAGGGAGCTATTGTGGTGGGCATTAGCCAAAAAGGACGTGTCCAAGAAGTATGTTGACATCATTAAAGACATGTACGAAGGAGCCAGTACAAGTCTGGAAAATGTAAACATATATGATACTGACACATTTGATATACGTGTTTATGTAACACATAACACAAATGACGTCATTTCGTTTATATGTATAAACGATGCATATAATAAACGTGTATGTTATCAATTATATATAATCGTTATTTGTGTTATCTTAATAATAAATGTATATAAACACGTATAATAATCGGCATTTGTGTAATGATCATCATAACAGGTATATATGATCAAATAACGTAACGTATTATAACAGGTATGTAATCGTATATTATACGATCAAATAACGTCGTTTTCGTTTGTTTGACAGGAAAATGGCGTGTTTATGTAAACGTGTATTATTGTATACGATTTTGATGCTGACGGGTTAAGGAAAATGTAAACGTAAATAATAACAGGAAAAGGCGTGTGGCCGGAGCTAGTAGGGACAAATGGTAAGAAGGCTGCAACAACTATCGAAGAGGAGAACCTGCTAGTTGATGTCATAGTCTTATTGGATGGCACACCCGTCACAAAAGATTTTCGATGTGATCGGGTTTAGGTTTGGGTCGATTCATACGATGTTGTGCTTCACCCTCCAACCATCGGTTAAAAATGTTATCCGGTATGGAGTATGTGCCAAATATAAATAAAACTCACGTCTTGTATTCTTGAATTGTTGTTGTTGTTGTTGTTGTTGTTGTTGCTGCTGCTGCTGCTGCTGCTGCTGCTGTTGTTGTTGTTGTCGTCGTCGTCGTCGTAAACACCAGAACAAATTACAAGAAGTTAGAGTGAAACCGAGATACTATCTGGGCCCCCACTCCCTTAGCAATTACAAAACTAATTCTAGTGAAAATATGAACTGCGGCACGCGCTCCAGCATCCTGTGACATAGCGAATTTACGAAAGCCTCTGTGTCGAGCTCACCGAGAGAGGAGAAGGAGAAAGGAAGGAAACCATACCCAAACGGGCCATCAAATCAAGTCCGTCAAGGCACAAAACCCTAGACACCAAGGTGCCCTAGCTTTGCCTATATAAGCAACCCCATGCAACACAATTACACAACTTCTCACAACCCTAAAAACCCTAGTACACTCTAGGACATCATCTTTTTACAACCCTAGCAAGTTACACAACCCTAATCCTACACATCTACAAGAACCCTAGACAAACCCTAGGAATTCGATATTAGCAAACCCTAAAACCTAGTTTTAGGAATCCAACCCAAGCCACCACAACTTAACCTCCATACACCTCGAAGACTCCCGTGCCATAGCCACGTTTACGAGCCTTAGTCCGAGACAGAAACATGTAGGTTGAGGGTGAAACCTCCTTCTTCTTTCTCTTCTCTTTTCTTCGTCTTTTTCTTGTTTATATTATTATTATTATTATTATTATTATTATTATTATTATTATTACGGTATTATTATTATTATTATTATTATTATTATTATTATTATTACGTTTATTATTATTATTATTATTATTATTGTTATTACGTTTATTGTTATTATTATTATTATTATTATTACTATTACGATCTTTATTATTTACCTCGTTATCATTATTGCATCATAACATCGATAATATTGTTAGCATCAAAACATTAAAATACTTATCGATTTGTGTCGAATAAGAGGGATATCGGGATAAGAAAACACGAACATACAAGTGTACTGCACACAGCGTTGACGGTCGCTTATCCCGGTACCCCGATTATTTGATTATTGAGATGAGTCAACTTAAACAAGAATTCGTCATTATTTCTCGTCGTTATCATCATCAATTTTGCATCCATCAATTTCTTTAAACATCAATTTTAACAAGGGTCGAAACCCGTTGACACGGATCCGACATCACAATCCCTAGGGATTTATTTCGATGTCGGAGAAGTCGAGGGAATCAAGTTTTTTTATTTATTTATTCAAGTAAAGCATCGATTTTGGATTCGATACCAATTCCGTAATTGGATATCGAATCTAACAATCAAGTCATATGAATTAATTAACGTGATTTACTCATATCACGATAATTAATTTAAAACGACTAAAATCAATTTATTTATTTTTTCTATTTCACTCTAATATTCCATATCGATTCAAATAATCGAATATGGGATACAGCGAGTACTCCAAATTTAGAATCGGGTATAAATTCAACAATATTTATATTCGGTTCAACAAAATTCGCGATTTATAAAAAAACCAAGTCGAACATAAATTATGCAATATTTATGTCCGATTCGGTAAAACCGTCGAATTATCATAAATCAAAAGCAATTTCAAAATCAATAATTAAATTGCAAACGAACAAAGTTCGCACAGGTGCCACTCGACCGAGTGCCTTAGTCACTCGATCGAGTGACACAGTGACTCGGTCGAGTGGCCATGTACTCGACCGAGTTAGTCAATAACTCGACCGAGTACGGTCTTTGACGCAAAACAGAATCATTTTTTTTGGTTCCACTCGATCGAGTCCATCGACCACTCGATCGAGTGGCCTCATAACGACTCAAACACGAGTCGTACATTATTCTATTTTTCAAACTCGATAGTATTTTACGACTTAGGTCAACATGTGCATAATTAATCACGTGTATACTATCTTTTCAAATCATGCATCCTCATATTTGCATCTTTTCAATTCAATTCAATATTTGCAAACCGTTATTATTCGTTATATCGCTATATCGTTACTAACGCGTTTTCTGTTTCTTTTGTCAATTTAATTATTATTCGTTTATTATACTAAATGAACCCGCATGCTAAAATACAACTTTGACGTTAATTTTAGTTGCATTAAATTGACTTAGAAACCCTTTCAATTACATTCGCATGTTTAGGGAAAATAAATCTTTGCATATCATTTTTCCCGTTTTACTAGCACGCGTATTAGAAAGTCATTCGAGTTCTTAGTAGAGGCCGCTAAAGTGCGGGCGGGGTTGGGTGTCCTTTGTGGGCTTCCCAACACGTACCCTCACCCCTTACTCAGAACCTCGGTTTCCGGATGCCCGAAACCGTTGGCGAACGAGAGTCATTCAATATACGATTAACCGCTCAAGTCGGCATCTATATCGATATGCAAAGGGACGAGCCCGATAAACTCTGACATCGGAAATGGGCCGTATTTTGTATACGGCCCACTACGACATAGAGTGGGCTCGAACGGTTCCGAATAACCATAAAATTCGGTGGCGACTCCACATAGACCTAAATTTCAATTCGATCCTTCTCATATGGAGATTCATTCGCCTACCCAAACCCGCGCGTGGCCGCGTCGGGGTGGACCTATGTCATGTCCACACATTTATATCTTTAATTGCCCCCACCATTTGATGATTTCTCCTCTCAGCAATCTTTGCATAAAAATATTTAGTAGAACTATCAGTGAGCTGTAAATCCATGATTTTTGCTCGCTGTTTCAGCATCTCCAACTCAGACTTCTTCATATTACCAAAAACCAAAGCCAATTCTTTTTCTCTGTCAATTAATTCAGAAGAAAAAGGGTTATCACTCAATTCTTTTTGACAAGATAAAAGAGCAGCCTTAGCATCTTGCACTCGAGCAGAAATATTAGCAAAATACTTCTTATGAAAACTCTTCAAAGCAGCCTTCACCAACTTCAGTTTACCAAAAAGAATAAAAACAGGTGAACCCACAACTCGACCCTGCCAAGCTCTCTCCACAGTGCCAAGATAGTCAGGATGACCAATCCAACTGTTCAGAAAACTAAAGCTCTTTACATACTTCGTGGCCTGACTCATAATGTTTACAATAGCAGGAGAATGATCAGAAACCCCAGCCTCAGAAAAAAGTGCAGAAGATGAAGGAAAAGCAGAGTACCAGTTAGGATTAACTAACACTCTGTCCAATTTGGACCAAACCCTCTCCTCAGGACCTTGCTTGTTAGTCCAAGTCATAGAACAACCTGAACTCAGAAGGTCATCCAAGTGACAACTAGACAGGCAGTTATTAAATTCTAGCATATCCGTCAATAAAGGTGGAATATTACTCAGTTTCTCTTCAGGAGACCGTACAATGTTGAAGTCACCCATAGCGATCCAGGGTTCATTTGTGACCCCAGAAACCATGAAATCTCAAAGCTTTTCCCTCTCACTCGCATCATTACTACCATAGACAACACTAAGTTGAAACCTAGAATGAGATTCCAAGTGAGTAACCCAACAAGTAATGGCCTGATCAGAATAACTTACATCTTTAATCTTCACAGTACTAGGATTAGTAATTAACCAAATCCTACCATTATAATGATAGGAATAATTGTGCAACACTTCCAAATTTCTGAATGTATTATTAATGATTCTCGTAGCATTCTTAACTTTCACCCTGGTTTCCAAAATCCCTAAAATGTCCAACTTATTAGTATAAAAAAACTCCTTTACTTCACTATGTTTAATGGGATCATTAAACCCCCTAATGTTCCAGGTAGCAATCTTCATTTATCAGGAGGAAGAGGCACTCTCGAACTAGGATGAGAAGAATCCAAAGACCCATCCATCTTTTCTGAAAAAACTTGATATGAATTAATCAAGGCCATAGGTTCAATGTCTGGATCTCTAATACCCTTACTAGCTGAAGAATTCCTTTTTAAAACAGTAATAAACCCATCTTTAGATGTACTCTTTAGCCTAGTAGCATCAGCTATAGTCGACTGAGATGAATTTCCGGCAGGTAACACAACACTGTCAGCTTCTGACCCAGCGTGGTTTACCTCAACGTACTTTACCATCCCCGAAGACCTCATGGTGGAGTTTCCGGCAGGAGACCCAACACTGTCTGCTCCAGACCCAGCGGGCATCTCCCCTACGTACTTCTCCTTGGACGGTGGTCCAACAGATACAGAACTGTCTACTCCAGACCCAGCCTGCTCTGTGGACTCGCCAATCCCCATGGTAGGTTGCTCAACATCAGCCATCATACCGATTGTTGCCGCACCAGAGCTGGTATTCTGCTGTTGCGGATCAGCTTTCTTTTTCTCCCATTTGCAGGTCTTAATGGTATGCCCAAGCTTCCCACATCCTTTGCAATAGAATGGCACCCATTCATATTGAACTTTCTGAACCGAATACTCACAGAATGGAGTTGTAATCACTAATTCCTCTGGAAGAGGCTTTGAGACATCAACCTCCACAAGAACTCGAGCAAAAGATAATTTGGCTTTAGTAGTTGTAGCCAGATCCGCACAAATCGGTTTTCCAAGCTTACTAGCCAGTTTGCTAAGAACCAAATCAGACCACAAGAATGGGTCTAAATCTGGAAATAGAACCCAAATTGGTACCACAGTAAGCTTCTCCATGTGAGTAGAAAAAGAAGGAGACCACTCCTTAAGAACCAAAGTGTATATACCCAAGCTCCATGGCCCTCCACTAAGCACACTCTCCATGGCTTCCTTGGTATCAAAACGAAATGAGAACCAACCCTTCTTTAAATATTGCACCCGAGGTTTAGAAATGTTAATCCACTTCTCTGTAACAAACTTCTGCATCTGTTGGAGAGAAGGTCGAGAACCAATAACATGACCCATAAGAGTAAAATTCCAAAGCTTCAATTCATCCTCAAATTCATCTAATTCAATATTGATCTCATCGCAATCTGTTTCCTCCACATACTGTAACGTCATACCTAGCTGCTTTGGCTTACAGACCACATTCGACCAGCTAGTTTTGGCACCACCTGGATTCTGATTAGTAGACGGAATAAAAATAGCAGGGTCGGAAGTGTTTTCCAACCCAGCACGACCATCATCATTCTCAGAAGACTGATTAAGATTTGATTTAGGAGTAGCAATACCAGATTTATCCATGACAGTAAGAATAGCATCATTCAGAATGAATTCGCGCGAAGAACTCTTATCTTGACCCTCCTTAGATGATCCTTCCCCTGCTCCCACCGATCCAGCTGGCGTCGAACTCGGAGGAGGAAGAGTGTTTTGAGCCTTCTTTGGTGGCCGTCCTGGCCCACCTTTCACGCCGGAAATCATGGGAGTTGAAGCCATGAAGGCTGTAACCGAATCGCCAAGGAAGAGCAATCCTACAGAGAGAAACAGTTTCTCACTCTTCGCTACTACTACTACTACTACTCTACTGCTACTGCTACTGCTACTGCTACTGCTACTGCTACTGCTACTACTGCTACTGCTGCTGCTACTGCTACTGCTACTGCTACTGCTACTGTTACTGCTACTATTACTCCTCCTACTGCTGCTGCTGCTACTACTACTACTACTACTACTACTACCACTACCACTCCTACTGCTACTGCTACTACTACTACTGCTACTGCTACTACTGCTGCTGCTGCTACTGCTGCTGCTGCTGCTACTACTACTACTGCTGTTGCTGCTGCTACTGCTACTGCTACTGCTACTAATGCTACTGCTGCTGCTACTACTACTACTACTGCTACTACTACTACTGCTGCTACTACTACTCCAACTGCTACTGCTACTACTGCTACTACTACTACTGCTACTACTACTACTGCTACTACTACTACTCCTACTGCTACTGCTACTACTGCTGCTACTACTACTGCTGTTGCTACTACTACTACTACTGCTGCTGCTGCTGCTGCTACTACTACTACTACTACTACTGCTACTACTGCTGCTACTACTACTACTACTACTCCTACTACTGCTACTGCTACTGCTACTGCTACTGCTGCTGCTGCTACTACTACTACTGCTACTGCTGCTACTGCTACTACTGCTACTCCTGCTACTGCTACTCCTACTGCTACTCCTACTGCTACTCCTACTGCTACTACTACTCCTACTGCTACTACTACTCCTACTACTACTGCTACTACTCCTACTCCTACTGCTGCTGCTACTACTCCTACTACTGCTACTACTGCTACTACTCCTACTGCTCCTACTCCTACTGCTACTACTGCTACTACTGCTGCTACTACTGCTCCTACTGCTACCACTCCTACTGCTACCACTACCACTACCACTACTACTACTACCACTACTACTACTATTATTATTATTATTGTTATTACTATCATTATTCTTATTATTATTACTATTATTATTATTATTATTATTATTGTTATTACTATTATTATTGTTATTACTATTACTATTATTACTATTATTATTGTTATTACTATTATTATTGTTATTGTTATTACTATTATTATTGTTATTATTACTATTACTATTATTACTATTATTATTGTTATTACTATTATTATTGTTATTATATTACTATTATTACTATTATTATTATTATTATTATTATTATTATTACTATTACTATTATTACTACTATTAGTATTATTATTATTACTATTATTACTATTATTATTATTATTATTATTATTATTATTATTATTATCATCATCATGTAAACGGTGCCTATCACTGATGTTATTTCACTCGGGTGGTGTATACTCGGTTTTTATATTGATATTAATAATAATACTCCGTACTATATTTCCATCGATTTTAGATTTCAATCGTTTTTATAGGGATTATTTTTTTCCTAAGGCTTAACCTTACTAGTAGTCATTTTGTTTCCAAAATTTTTGTTTACATATTTAATAATCAAAAAGATTTTAATCATGTTTTTATTATCATTTAAAATGAAATAGGAAATAATCTTGACTACTTTATTTTATGGGAAAAGTCTCATGGTACCCTCGAACTATGTCACATTACACATGGTACACCCGTTTTTAAGTTTGTTCCCATGGTAACCTTGAGTTTTATAGTTTAGTTTTCGATTTACCCACATCCCATTTTCTGTCATCACGCCGTTGAATTATGCCTAAGAGCTGGATCATTAAGTGTTAATTAATTTTGGGAGGAAAATTTAATTACATCCCTCAATCGCTACTTTTCAGAACCCTTAGCATAAAGAGAGGCCTTCACATGGTACCTCTAAAGTTTGATAGGTGTTCCCATGGTACCCCTAAGGTTACATTGTTGGTCACATGGTACCCCTGAAACCAAAGGGGCGACTCTTTGAAGGAAAGTAACAGCTAGATTATTGAACTAGCCGTTACGCAAATGCTTATAAATGCACACCCCTTTCTATTTTGACAGAATATGAACAAAAAAATTCACACAAATCAAACTTCCAACAATGTCGGTTTCACATTCAAGTTCAACTCTAAGAGGAATTCAAGTGGAAAACAAAACATGCCTAAGATGCAATAAAAGAACAAATATAGAACGGAAGAAGCATCTTCTAATAATGCAATGTGGCTAGTTGATCAAGTGTCCATTCAACAAGATTTGAAGAAAAAGATGAAAAAACAAATGGAAATAGTTTGTGATATCAATAAGAAAATTGATTCTTTGTCAAAATTGTAAAATTTAAGCATCATAATTGGTTCGATCATGAATTTTAGTCTACTGTAATCTGCAATTACATCCAGTAATTGCATCAAATCAACGTCGTACACAGAATAATCGAAGGACTTTCCATCATATTGAACTTCCAACAATTTTTCGACTGTCATTCTAGTTATACACACACCTACATTAAATAAGAATTCTAGAAACACAATCCTAATAAGAACATAACACAATGAAATATAACACATTTGAAATATTCAATAGTCATGATGCATATACGAAAATTGACAACTAAACAAACAATTTAAATTCAAAGCAAAAATATTTCATAAACATTCATAATTGAACATAAACCCTAACTTTTTGAAATTAGGGGTTGTAATATTTAGCCCACAAAGCCAAGAAGATCCCTTCTTTGTGGTATTTGGGTGTTCTGCCCTTTTCTCCCTTCCTTTTTTTTTTGACAGTCACAGGTAAATTGATAACGTAAATACTAACAAGAACATCACATCTGTTCCGGTACGGAAACGGGTCCTGACCTTGGGCTTCGTGGTTCTCCTCGGCTCCGGGTGTGTGCCGACGGCGATCCTGCAAGGTGAACTCCGGGCCCGGGGGAACCCCCGGGGCGGAGCCTCCGACGCCCAAGTCAGTAAAATGTATGACTGAATATAGATATTTAGGGAGCTAAGAGAGGTGGAGAGAGAATAGGGAGGAATATGTGTGAATGAATTTGCCCCCTTTTCCCCTCACCCTAAGTGGGGTATTTATAGGGGAAAGGGTTAGAAGGGTGATGTCACCCATGACATCAGCATGGTGAACAGTAGAGAAGTCTCTCTGAGTCAGTTAACGACTACCCGTAAGGGGGGTCGTCTGATAGGGGGTTCGGCCTCTAGGGTCGGCTAGGACCTAGTTGGGCCTTCTCAGTTCCGGGAGTCGGGCCTATGCGTTTGGGAGTTTTATCCCCCATCAATTTGCCCTCAGCGGAGTCGGATACTGAGTATGCGGGTCTGGTGTCAAGCATGGTTGGACCGACAAACTGAATGACGAACTTTGTTTTTTTATGAAAAGCCAGGTACTCATTAGGCCTTGTTGGCGCGTCTGCCCTAGCGTCATCTGAACTCTGTCAGGGCGTCAGAGATCGTGCCTTTTGTGTACTCGGAGGTGTACATGGGGTTTTATCATTCTATACATGACGAGGTAATCACTAAGTCCTGTGATCAACGCTCATGCCCTGGTATATCTCATACGGATGTGTCAGGGTTCCGGAGGCTTGCGAGGGTAGTTTATGGACCTTGTCTAGGTCTTGGGGGCCGTGCCCCTTGCCTGTTTGGAGGCAGACACAAGGACTTATGCTTAAATTCAATCCCGAGTATAAGGACTTATGTTTTACACAAAGATGAGTGTGCCTCAGGTTTTGCTGGCTCGGCTTTGCCATCTGGTCTGACCCTGGCTTCTGATCGAAGTCCAGGGGGACTGCCCCCTGCCTGCCCAAAGGTAAGCAGGGGGACTTATGGTTTCGGGGCATGGGGCGCGGCCTAACCCTGTCTTCTAGTCGAAGTCCAGGGGGTCTGCCCCTTGCCTGCCCAGAGGTAGACAGAGGGACTCATGGTTCGGCACATGGGGCTTGACCTGACCCTGGCTTCTGATCGAAGTCCAGGGGGCCTGCCCCCTGCCTGCCCAGAGGTAGGTAGAGGGACTTGTGGTTCGGCGCATGGGGCCGGGCCTGACCCTGGCTTCTGGTCGAAGTCCAGGGGGCCTGCCCCCCGCCTGTCCAGAGGTGGGCAGAGGGACTTGTGCTCTGTAGAAGGCTGAATGTGTATCAGGCCTTTTTATTTATTTTTATTTTTTTTGGTGGGGGGTCTATTTTCTTAGGGTTTTTCAACAGGGGGCCCTTCCCCTATTTGTGCTCTGTAGAAGGCTGAATGTGTATAAGGCGTTTTTTTTTTTTTTTTTTTTGGTGGGGGGTCTATTTTCTTAGGGTTTTTCAACAGGGGGCCCTTCCCCTATTGCCCCCTGCCCATTAGCTATGAGAGTAATGAACAGGTGATGGGTATATATTAATCTTGTCTTCGTAGAATTCCACATGGTGGTTGGCGGACCTAGGCGGTCTCTGTAGGCGTCGAGGTTTAGCCGTAAGTCGGCTGGACTGCATCTTGGCCGAACCGTAAGTTGGTAGGGTCGGACCGTAAATCGGCAGGGAATCATCTTGGCCGAGCCGTAAGTCGGCAGGGCGAACCGTAAATCGGCAGGGCAACATCTTGGCCGAGCCGTAGGTCGGTAGGGCCGAGCCGTATGTCGGCAGGGCGAACCGTACATCGGCAGGGCAACATCTTGGCCGAGCCGTAGGTCGGTAGGGCCGAGCCGTATGTCGGCAGGGCGAACCGCAAATCGGCAGGGCAACATCTTGGCCGAGCCGTAGGTCGGTAGGGCCGAGCCGTATGTCGGCAGGGCGAACCGTAAATCGGCAGGGCAACATCTTGGCCGAGCCGTAGGTCGGCAGGGCGAACCGTTGGTCAGCTGGGTCATGTCTCTGTCAAGCTACAAACATTGAGCTCATTTGATACTCATTTTTGTGACTTATCTTCACCATTTTTCGGGTAAATTTTTTGAGAAGTTTTTTGGAAATTTCTGTGATGAGGCAAAAAGTTGGGTCATTTTTTGTGGTTGGAATTTTTTTGTCTCACAATTTCGACAATTTTTTGGCTATTTTTTGTGAAGTATTTGTGAATTTCTGTGGAGGGATCGAAAGGTTGGAGGTGAGTAACTCTGTTCATGAGGTAAGAGCGTCAAAGGGGACTTCCTCGCACAGATGGATTATGTCATGGGTTGTAATATTCAACAGTGGCATGCACAGAGATTTTGTGGGCTGAGACATCATTCTGCCTAATTGAATTACTAGGCCTATTTCACATAAAACAAATTAGGCTGAAATGACCATCTAATACAAAGCTATGCTCACGATATGGATCTGCGCTACAATTTAAAGAAGGTAGGCATGCAGCATGCTACTTGTTTTATTGCTCCATAAAGTGAATTAAATAAATGGTTAGCCTTACTTTGAGTTGAGGTCCACGCCCGAGGCACTCTTACCGAGAACGCTAAACGGTTGGGCTTCAACGATACCTCTTTTGTTATAATGGATTTTCTGGTCTTTATCCGGCGACTTGGGTGACTGACCCAAGTCAGCTTTTCACTGAATCTGATGGTCGACCCGATATGCTGACACCGGTGGCCGACCCCAGATTGATCATTCACCGGCTCGAGTGGCCGACTTAGCAGGTCAAATCGGGTGGCCGCCTCAGGTTAAAGTCCAAATGGCCGACCGACTTTGATGATTTAGGTGATCAACTCGCATAAAATTGACCATAAATTTTGGCCGACCGAATTTTATTGTGGTCGAGGTTAGTTTCATCCAGATAGGTGGGTACCAAAAAACATACTGACAATTGGCATGTGCCACCCCCTTTCATCGTTCTTTTTCAAACAGTTAAGAACAGATCTGAAGAAAATTCATTTTCTGGGCTTGACTCTAGCGAGTTTGCGACATGTTCATGAGCTTATCTCTAAGTATCTGGAGCAAAATAGTTTTTCTTGTGGAATTTTAACGAGTCAATGAGGGCAATCAATACCTACTCACTCCCATCATTGTCGCTCGAAATTTTGTGCGCATCATCTCTTCACTTTGACAATCCCTTCCTCTCTCTGCACTATACTTAAAAAAAATTGAAGGCTTGTTCACAAACAAACTACGAAGAGCTTGATCTTCAAATCTCCTTAGGAAACTTAAATAAAATATAGTAGATGTATGATTTTATTGAATCTATTTTGTAAGAATTCCCACGCCTGTGAATCGTCCTTCACGGATAAATTAGATGGTCGAAGTTTTTGTAAATCTATCTCCACGATGTGAGAACAGATCTGGAAAAAATTGTATTTGGGAGTGGTTGATTTTTGTGGGTAATTCGTGAGCACAACTGTTCTCCCCACAGACGGCGCCAAATTGTTCCGGTACGGAAACGGGTCCTGACCTTGGGCTTCGCGGTTCTCCTCGGCTCCGGGTGTGTGCCGACGGCGATCCTGCAAGGTGAACTCCGGGCCCGGGGGAACCCCCGGGACGGAGCCTCCGACGCCCAAGTCAGTAAAATATATGACTGAATATAGATATTTAGGGTGCTAAGAGAGGTGAAGAGAGAATAGGGAGGAATATGTGTGAATGAATTTGCCCCCTTTTCCCCTCACCCAAGTGGGGTATTTATAGGGGAAAGGGTTAGAAGGGTGATGTCACCCATGACATCAGCATGGTGAACAGTAGAGAAGTCTCTCTGAGTCAGTTAACGACTACCCGTAAGGGGGTCGTCTGATAGGGGGTTCGGCCTCTAGGGTCGGCTAGGACCTAGTTGGGCCTTCTCAGTTCCGGGAGTCGGGCCTATGCGTTTGAGAGTTTTATCCCCCATCAACATCCATGTGAACTTCAACTACAAATGATGCTCTTGATGACAAACCTGACATCATTCAACAAGAACACTACTCCTTTATAACGAGACAATTACTCTTCTCAGGATTACTCCTGATGACAATAACGCTACTACTGTATAAATGGCCAACCAGACTAACAATTGATTAATGGTTTCTATTAAAATACTATATGTGAGTCTTGGACAAACTCAAATGGATGGTGAGAGAGCAACTCTAATTAATACGGAGTAAATTCAAGGGAGCACTGACAATAGGAGTATCAAAGAACACACTCTCTTTTCTTCATCAACTAATTATGGCTATGAGTATGTATGACACTGACTTGCGAATTGCGATATTGATAGCAGTAATACACTTTATTCCCCCAAGTAACATAATCAAAAATTAGGAATTTGTCAATCAAAGAAAAGAAAGCACTCCATCTCCAATCTACATACCAACAATTCTGGCTCTGTTTCCGTCACTGGGAAGCTAATCTATTATCCTTATACCAACGTATTTCTAACCATACATGATTTATAGTCACCTGACTTCTGCAAATAACACAATTTTTTAATAGAGGATGAGAGTGTTGATGATACTATAATTCCATTATTAGAGAGTATCATATCCAATTTTTACCCTCATTTTAATGAACAATATAAGATTGCAATCAATCTAGTATCACCCACTGAACATAGTATCGGATTGAGAATTGAAATTTATGACTCATAAAAATACCTAATTGAAACATATAATCCAAACCCTAATTTAATCACAATTTTAAATCAAAATTTATAAACTAAACATAAAAAATCTATGAAAATAAAAACAGTTTAATCACATAATAGCATAGAGGAAGATTAAAACGAAGCTTTAATCACATAAATGCAAAAAAAGGAGGGTTAGTAATTTACCTATTGCTTATTGAAAGAAATGGTTTTAATCACATAAATGAACTTTTCGTAGCTAGATGATAGTTTTAATAAGTTGATGTTTCAGGATGATCGAGGTAGGTTATGGTGATGAAGTTTTGTTTGCCATTTTTTTGTACAGTAAAGAAGATGAAAGAAGGTGAAAAGATAGAGAGAGAATAAGTGAATGAGTGAGTAAGAGTATGTTAGTGTGTGAGAGTGTAAGTGTGATTAATTATTAATCACACGACGTTATAACGGAATATGGGGTAAGGGCAAATTGGGAAGTAAATTATAATACTCAAGGTTTCCATGGGAACAAACTTAAAAGCGGGTGTACCATGTGTAATGTGACATAGTTCGAGGGTACCATGAGAAATTTCCGTTATTTTATTAATGAAAAGAAAAAGAAAAAACAATTAAATGAAGAATTAGAATCTTTAATTTTAATTTACAAAATAATCTTGTTCTTAAAGTGTTCTTTTCTCATTTTAATATTAAAATAAAAAATAACGAAAAAAAAAATAACTATGAACTACGTAGTAGTTAAATAAAATAATCAAGATGATTTTCTATTTCTGTTTAAAAATCTAACTAATATTAAATGCTACTTTATAATTAAGTAAACATATAAAATAAAGAAGACTAACAATTTCTCTAACTAAAATAAAAGTCATAACAATAAATGAAAAGTAATTATTAAGAGAAATAGGAAAAATACAAAGTTTCTAAATTTAACCAAAGATGTAATAAAATTATTAATCTAACCTTGAACTAATCATCTTTTGTTAAGTCAAATATTACACGTGACAGACTCTTATTAGTCGTGTATGAGAAATGTTCTACACATTGTGTGAAGTGTATCATCTCCCATAATTATAACGTGAGAAAATGGGAGAACATGGCATCGACACATCAACTTATTTCTAAACATCCCTACTCTAATATATATATATATATATACACACACATACATATATATATATATATATATATATATATATATATATATATAGAGAGAGAGAGAGAGAGAGGGGGAGAGGGAGAGGGAGAGGGAGAGGGAGAGGGAGAGAGGGAGAGAGAGAGGCTCTTATGAGTCCTTCTCTATATATGAGTCCCTAAGTCCTCATCTCATCCATTGAATGAGATGAGAATCGACGGACAAGATGCATCCTAATATTTGCATTAAAAAAATACTGTTTACTAAAATAACTCCCATAATTTTAGGTAACAATAACATCACATTCACTCATTCATTCATTCATTCTCACTTCTTACCACTAGTCTTGATCACTCCTAACCACTTGATACTCTCTCATCTTCATCTTCCTCTTCATCTATCAAACAAAAAAAAGCATCACCATCTTCAAGATCCATTCATTCGTATAACTCCGACCATACTCCGTCAACTACTCCGACCATATTCCATCAACTACTCCGACCATATTCCGTCAACTACTTCGACCATACTGCGTTTTTAACCCAACATACTCCGTAGTAACTTCGATCATCATACGAAGATATGTTCATCTTCATCATCTTCATCTTCATCTTCATGCTCATTTTTCTTCATCATCTTCATCTTCATCATCATGCTTCTTTTTAACACAACATGACGGATAATTATACCAAGTTATGTTTATGCATAAACTTTGATCATCTTCAATTTTTTTAGCTTCTTCTTCATCTTCGATCATCTTCATCTTCTTCAAACTTCTTTTCATTTTTCATATTTTTTTTTTTTGGTATTTATAAAATTATTCATTTTCATTATCTAAAAAAAAGAACAACTTCATCTTTAAGATGAAGTTTGAAGATGAAGTTGTTCTTTTTTTGTGGAATGAATGAAACTTGAAGATGAAGATGAAGATGAACAAGTCATTTAGTGCGTAATGTTTTTGCAGAATTGCAAAGTCACACTCATTATGCTGTATAGTCACACTCATTTATGTTGTAGAATCACGCAGCTGTACACTCATTGTAGTCACATATTCAGTTGTATAGTCATACTCATTATGCTGTATAGTCACACTCGCTATGTTGTAGAATCACGTAGCTGTAGAATACCTTGGGATTAAGGTATCATTCGTTGAATCATCTTCATCTTCATGCTTGTTTTATTTTTCATACTTTTTTTTTTGTATTTATAAAATTATTCATCTTCATTATCCAAAAAAAATGAAGGTTGAATATGGATGAATGGATGTTAAATATTTAATGAATGTTTAGATATTTTCATTTTTTAAAAGTCATAGTCGTTCATTCATCCATATATATTCAACTTTCATTTTTTTTGTAGATAGTGAAGATGAATAATTTTATAAATACAAAAAAAAAAGATATGAAAAATAAAACAAGCATGAAAATGAAGATGGTTAAACGCATGATACCCTAATCCCAAGGTATTCTACAGCTGCGTGATTCTACAACATAATGAGTGTGACTATGCAACATACTGAGTGTGACTGTACAACTTAAAGTGTGTGACTTTTTTCAGGTATTTTTTTTATCTACGTTCAAGTTTCCACGTCCGTCAAATCCCTACTTCCGAACCTCGATGATTTTCAGATATTTGTTTTTATATTTTTAGAGCATCTTTAAAACAATTAATCATCTTCATCCTCATGCTTGTTTTATTTTTCATTCCTTCTTTTTTTTTGGTATTTATAATATTATTTATTTTCATTATTCACAAAAAAAATGAAGGTTGAATATGGATGAAAGAAAGTTGAATATTTAATGAATGTTTAAATAATTTGCTCTGATTCGTATGTATAATCATCTTTCTAATTATGAATGTGACTTTGCTAATGATGATTGAAGAATAATTGACTGTATGGCTTTTATTTTTCATTTTACGGTTTCAGTTTTGTAGTCACACACTTTAGGTTGTATAGTCACACTCATTATATTGTATAGTCACACTCATTATATTGTAGAATCATATTGTGGACATGACATAGGTCCACCCCGACGCGGCCACGCGCGGGTTTGGGGAGGCGAATGAATCTCCATATGAGAATGGATCGAATTGAAATTTAGGTCTATGTGGAGTCGCCACCGAATTTTGTGATTATTCGGAACCATTCGAGCTCACTCTATGTCGTAGTGGTCCGTATACAAAATACGTCCCATTTCCGATGTCAGAGTTTATTGGGCTCGTCCCTTTGCATTGCGATACCGATACCGACATTATCGGATATCGTGTATTGAATGACTCTCGTGCGCCAACGGTTTCGGACATCCGAAAACCGAGGTTCTGAGTATGGAGTGAGGGTACGTGTTGGGAAGCCCACAAAGGATACCCAACCCCGCCCGCACATTAGCGGCCTCTACTAAGAATTCGAATGACTTACAATACGCGCGTTAGTAAAACGGGAAAAAATGCTTATGCAAACATTGTTTTTCCTAGGCATGTGAATGAAATTGAAAAGTGGGTTTCTATGTCAATTTAATGCAATTAATTCTACGTCAAAGTGGAATTTTAGCATGCGGGTTCATTTAGTACAATAAACGAACAAAAAATTAAATTGACAAAAGAAATAACAAACGCGTTAGTAACGATGTAATGATTTAACGAATAATAACGGTTTGTGCAAATATGAGATGCGATGAAAAGGATGCGAATATGAGATGCATGGTTTGAAAAGGTAGTAATACACATAATTAATTAAACACGTGTTGACATAAATCGCAAATTACTATCGAGTTTTGAAAATAGAATAATGTACAATTTATTGTGTTAATCGTTATGGGTCACTCGATCGAGTGGTTGATGGACTCGATCGAGTGGACCTGCAAAAGACGATTATGTTTGCGCTACAGACCGTACTCGACCGAGTTAGTGACCAACTCGGTCGAGTACGTGGCCACTCGATCGAGTCACTGTGAGACTCGACCGAGTGGTGGTCGTGACATGCATTCTGACTCGATTTTGTGATGTCACTCGATCGAGTGACTAAGGCACTCGGTCAAGTGGCATCTGTACGAACTTGGTTCGTTTGCAATTTAATTATTGATTTTGAAATTGCTTTTGATTTTTGATAATTCGACGGTTTTACCGAATCGGACATAAATATTGCACAATTTATGTTCGACTTGGTTTTTTTATAAATCGCGAATTTTGTTGAACCGAATATAAATATTGTTGAATTTATACCCGATTTTAATTTTGAATACTCATTGTATCCCATATTCGATTATTTGAATCGATATGGAATATTAGAGTGAAATAGAAAGAAAAAAAAATAATTTTAGTCGCCTCAAATTAATTATCGTGATATGAACAAATCACGTTAATTAATTCGTGTGACTTGATTGTTAGATTCGATATCCAATTATGGAATTGGTATCGAATCTAAAATCGACGCTTTACTTGAATAAAGAAAAAAAAGAACTTGATTCCCTCGACTTCTCCGACATCGAAATAAATCCCTAGGGATTGTGATGTCGGATCCGTGTCAACGGGTTTCGACCCTTATTAAAATCGATTTGAAAATTGATGGATGCAAGATGGATGATGATGACTACAAAAAATAAAAACGAATTATTGTTTACGTTGACTTATTTCAATAATCAAACGATCGGGGTGGTGGGATAAGCGACCGACGACGCGTGTGCAGTACACTTGTATATGCGGTTTTCCTTATCCCACCATCACTCACGTTCGACACAAATCCATAAGTATTTTAATGCTTTGGTATTAATAGTATTATCGATATTATGACGCGACAAACAAAATAAAAAAACGAAAAAAAGAAGACGACGAAAAAGGGACGTGGACGACGAAGAAAGGAAGGGAAGAAAAGAGAGGGTTTTGACACCCTCAACCTACATGTTCTTGTCTCGGTGCGGACTCGTAACCGTGGCTTCTACACAAGAGTCTTCGAGGTTTTACGTAGGTTAAGTTGTGGTGGCTCGGGATTGATTCCTAAAACTAGGTTTAGGGTTTTGCTAGTGTCGGATTGCTAGGGTTTGATTAGGATTTGTAAAATGACGTAGTATGTGTGTAAGGTTGCTCTAGGGTTTGTAAAAGTTGCAAAAAGTTTTTTGGTTGCATGTGTGTTGCATGGGGGGTATATATAGGAAAGGCTAGGGCACCCGGATTAGGGTTACTCGACCGAGTAGGAGGCCAACTCGGTCGAGTGGCCCGTGAAGCCTGCCGTCGGGCTTGAAACAAGCCCACTCGATCGAGTGGATGGGTCACTCGATCGAGTGGCCCAGTCGGGTTGCACGGGTCCATTGTTTTGGACCTTGACTTTGGGTGTTTGATGAGTTTTGTGATTGACTTGGACTTTTGATGGTTGTATGCCTGTTTTTGTGTCTCGGAAACGACTTTGACCGGGGTTGACCCAATCGCCAAAAAGTCGGTTTTACTTCCGGTGTCGGTTTGGCCCAAATTAGTCTTGTTTGACTCGGAATGATCCACTGGGCCTGGATTTGAGGTTGATTTTGTGAGGTTTGGTACTCCGTAGGTGTGTTAGCCAACGATTAATGGATTTGAGCCCGTATCCGAGCGCGTAGAAACACATTAGCGTCTGATCATCATCGGGTGTTTTTTGGAAACTGTCATAGACACCTGGTGGTCAAAATGCGGGTGTCTATAGAGCCCCCACTCTGAGTGAGGCTTGGACAAGGCGAATGTCAGAGTAGCTACCAAGCCCGTTAAGACCTGTTAGACTTCCGGTCGGGTCGTTTATAGTCCATTAGACTCGCGTGAAGGGCTCGCCAGCCGCTAGACAGAAATCATACCTGAGCTTGATGATTGTACTCCGTGGGGAATTTGGGCTTGTCGCGTAAGCCCTGGGTGTGCCTGTGTGTTGGCTCATCCCGTGCTATCCCGGAAAATGCTGCTGGGGAGATTTGATGACTTGCATGTCTTTGCTTGAGTCATACCTGTATAAGTTACATGAAAATGCATGCAACACCTAGGTAGTAAAATGACTCGTGCTGGGGAAAATGATTCTTGAATTTTTGAATTTTTGAATTTGAAATCCTGAAAGCAATCACGAGCTAGGTTTTCAAAATGGAAAGGGATATAAAAGAAATTCGCAGTTTAAATAGACTGAAATCTGACCTTGTCGAAAAAGATCTTTTTTTCAAATGGCTAAATTTTGCAAATCTCAAAGTGGAATGTGAAGAGAGAGGCCTACCGACAGACTCGACTCTGGATGCGACAGGACGAGTAGACCGACACGGACTGGACTCTCTAAGGGTTGGACCGGGACTCGATAGGGGTGTGGGCCGCCTAACCAGACTCTTAAGTTGCGCTATCCCGTAATCTAGGCGAGTGGCAACACGGTCGTACATCGAAATGGGATAGATATGCTATGGGGGGGACCGCAGTAGTCCGTAATGAGACTGTTTTAGTCTGGTGCCCTTCCTGGATTTCTGATTTTAGGGTACAGTCCAGAATGGGTATTTCTTCGAGTCCTGACAGATTCTCGTCTTTGACTGAGCCGAGTACTAGGACACACTGTAGGAAGGAGGCTAGATTTTGAAAGTATTTGGATTATGAGAGTGGAAGGAGAACTTCTGTCTAATAGAAGCCCCCAGGACAACAAAGCTAGCTACTAAGAACATGACAGTGTCATGACCGGAATGATAGTGCTTTTTGAATGTGTCTCAATGTGGGTGGTTGTGCCTCTGTTGGAAGGCTGCCTACGTATTCACGTGTAGTGAAATCAAACCATGCCGTAGTTCAGTGTTGAAAGATGTATTATGGTGCCTATTCTAATAGGACTTTGTGTGTAACTAGCCATAATGACGGTGTAGGCTAGGTGCATTCCCAGTGATGTCTTGATCAAAGGGCTTGAATGGTTAGGATATTAATCCTGTGACTGTGAGCGTTCTCCGGGGTAGCCCCTAGAGGTGGTGTGAACTATTTGGGCATGTTCTATGTCGACCGCAGGTTGAGTTCCCGTGTTTGGGGTTGGTAACTGGTTTGGATGGGATTTTAACGAGTTTTGTTCTCGGGATTTTTAACGAGTTCTGCTCTCGGGGAATTTTAACGAGTTTTGTTCTCGGGATTTTTAACGAGTTCTGCTCTCGGGGAATTTTAACGAGTTTTGTTCTCGGGATTTTTAACGAGTTCTGCTCTCGGGGAATTTTAACGAGTTTTGTTCTCAGGATTTTTAACGAGTTCTGCTCTCGGGGATTTGATGTTTTTGGAAATTTGGTGCTAGGAAGTAAATGGCTTTGATGATTCGAAATCTGGAGCTCGATGATGGTTCGAACTTCGATTGGGCTGGTTTGATAATGCGGGATCTGGTTTCCATGTCTGGCCCTAATTGTTAGGGGTATCCTATGGAGCTTGAATCCTCAAAATTCCATGCTGTCTCTGGCCTGGGTCTCGGGAAGGTCTTGAGAGTTGTAATGTGGGAAGGCTGAGTGTGGTGTTAGCTGACCAGCTTGATTATCACTCCCCTATTGGTGGCATGGATAATTTTGAATTTGACCGTACCACGGTCAAAGGATTTTCACTTGAGTTGACCGTTGACCACGGTCATGGGTATTGATAATTTTGACCGTACCCTGGTCGTGGGGCTTTCACTTGAATTGACCGTTGACCACGGTCATGGGTATTCTGAATTTTTTGATGATGGCCTGCTTTTTTGTTTTGGCCTTTTGCTTTATGGACTTTCGATTTTTTTTTTTGTGTCCAGTTTTTTTTTTTTATGGCCTTCTTTTTGCTTTGGCGCTTTTTTTTTTCTTTTTTTTTTTTTTTACTTTTGATTTTTTTTTGTCCAGTGTTCTTTCGTTTTTTTTTGCCGGTCAGACTAACACTTAAGGTAGGGATTGGTCAGTCTTATTGGAGGGGTGTTTTATTGTGGGAAATGGGTTTGCCTCCCGTCTTGAACCCAAACTAGGAGATTACCTAGATTTGTCATAAGATTCGATACCGCTCCTGCTACGGGTAGTTATGTGGTTTTTGTATACCAGACACGGAATAGGTAAAAGGAAAACACGGGCTTGGTTTCCTGCAGTCATTATAGATGTGCCTATAATAGTCACGTGCGTGTGCTCACAGTGTATGATGGTGTTCATCATGTTCTCGAAAACATATAAGGAAAGCATATATGAGAAAAAATATTGAAAGCTGATTTTATTGAATTTGAAAAGAGGACAGAATACAGTTGACTCTGACTCTGACTTTGACCTTGGAATAGAACATCCTAGACTCAGACTCAAACTCAGACTCGGACTTAAATCAAATCCGGACTCTTGGATGCATGAGAGGTAGACTGGATGCTTCGGTCATCGGGCCCTGTGTAGTCCACGAGGGGCTTTGCAAGTGACAATGTTTCAAAAACGGGAGTCTTCCCGGCATCGAGGAAGTCTTGAATGAGGTGTTTCGGCTTCTAGCATTGTTCTGTATCGTGTCCCCTCCCTCTGTGGAATTTGCAGTAATGCTCGGCGTTCCATGCTTTGGAACGTTTCTCCACAGGTGGGTCGGCTGTTGGGCCTATAGGTAGCACTAGGCTCTTCGGAACCAACCTTTGGAAAGCGACGGTATAGGACATATCCAAGTCGGTAAATGTCCTTTCCTTTGACTGGTTCTTGATTTTTGGAGAGGTGACTTGAGGGTTACCTCTCTCGGCCTTGCCATCTTGAGGGTATCGGACAGTTTCGTATGAGTGTTCATCCTTCAAATGACTCGGTTGGGTGATTGGCTGCCTTACCCGCTCCAGTTGTGCTAGACGGGATCGGGTTCTTACAAGGTCTTCTTCGATGGTGGTTACCCTGGAACTTAGGTTATCTAGGGAAGTATTGATTTTCGAGAAGATGTTGTTAATGGAGCAAGATAGCATAAGCATAATCCCCTGGATATCCCCTTTCTTGACGGCGTGGGATTTGTTGTGGTTTGGTAGTGTCTCGTTCATAGGGTCCCTGATCGGAAGAAACGACGGGTGTTAGAACTCGCCTAAACTCGGCTTTGCGCAAGAGAGAGAGTCAAACTAGACACGGCCCGGGGCGACGGGTCGACAAAGACTCTCGGACCGGGATACTTGAATGTTGACCTAGACGAGGTAACGACCGCAAATTAGACTCGAGCTGAAGAAGGGTGAGTCCGAAAATGGGGCGACCATGTTTGACTTGGGTTAGACCCTCCTAAGCCGAATGTGTAGGGTGCGATTCTTAGAGTGACTGTGATTAATCGCTCCGTCGACGAATAGCCCCCAAGTGAGACTAAGGACTCAGATGGTGTGGCATCTAAGTGACTCAAAGGTGGGTTATGTGAGACACGTGTAAGACATGACCCTTAGAGCAACCGTGATTGATCGCCCTGTTAAGGTGTAGCCCCCAAGCGGGATCGATAATTTTGTTAATACTCGAGTGTTGGACGGGTGACCCTTAGACGTAAGGACCGTGAACCTTTTGTTATAGGGCTATACCTTGTAAAAGGTTGACTCGGAAAAGACACCTAGACGGGTGACTTGTGAAAGGTGGGCCTTCCTTAGGATTTGGCTATGTGGGCCGAGTCCCGTCCGAAGGAAGGTCCACGTGAGACATCCCCAAACTTTTAGACTCGAGTGTGTAGACGGGCCTTCCTTTGTAGGAGTATGTCCTACGTAGGTGGGCCTTGCCTTAGTCTAATAAGGCGGACTGGGATAGGGAAGAAACTCGTGATGTAAGATCAACGGAGTTTCGACGCTAAAGACCTTGACAACTTAAGACTCGACCCGACACTGCTAAATACGGGAAGTCCTAGAAGTGGAAGGTTTTGAAAATTGATGATTTTTGAAAAAGAACCGAGTGGACTCGGTGAATGGCCCAAATTTCCGAAAAAGAGGACAAAAAGTCATTGGGCCACGGGTTTTGAAAGTTCGAGTTTTGATTTGGGCAGCATACCGGCTAGAAAATAGGCTATTTTAAGTAAAATCATAAGTCCTAAATTCGGTATGTGTCCCGGGTTTTGAAATCGAATAGTTTGAAAAGGATGCAATTTTGAAAAGTTGACGGTTTTTTGAAAACGACTCGGAAACCAAGTAGCACGTAGTCACACAAGCATTATAACGACGCCATGTATGCTCTATACTAAGTCTCGGTCGGTCTATAAGGGGTTTATACCAGTGTACATAGTCTAGACGTTGATCGGGACGGACTTCCTAAATCGAGTTGATCTTAGAACATGCTGCGAAACCCACTCGAATCGACTATGGACACCTTTTGACATATCCATATTGGAGTACATCAACGGTATAGTGGGACGTCGGTCGCGAGTACCGGCCCGGGAAAATATGGGTTATGCATGAACGGTAGAACTAAAACGCGTATTGTATTTGTCCAACGATTTCTATTCGAGTCTCACCCTGAGGATGCCGATGGTAAGTCACGCATCAGTTAATCCCCAGCGGAGTCACCAAATTGTGGACATGACATAGGTCCACCCCGACGCGGCCACGCGCAGGTTTGGGGAGGCGAATGAATTTCCATATGAGAATGGATCGAATTGAAATTTAGGTCTATGTGGAGTCGCTACCGAATTTTGTGGTTATTCGGAACCATTCGAGCCCACTCTATGTCGTAGTGGTCCGTATACAAAAATACGGCCCATTTCCGATGTCAGAGTTTATTGGGCTCGTCCCTTTGCATTGCGATACCGATACCGACATTATCGGATATCGTGTATTGAATGACTCTCGTGCGCCAACGGTTTCGGGCATCCTGAAACTGAGGTTCTGAGTAAGGGGTGAGGGTACGTGTTGGGAAGCCCACAATGGACACCCAACCCCGCCCGCACATTAGCGCCTAGCGGCCTCTACTAAGAATTCGAATGACTTACAATACGCGCGTTAGTAAAACAGGAAAAAATGCTTATGCAAACATTGTTTTTCCTAGGCATGTGAATGAAATTGAAAAGTGGGTTTCTATGTCAATTTAATGCAATTAATTCTACGTCAAAGTGGAATTTTAGCATGCGGGTTCATTTAGTACAATAAACGAACAAAAAATTAAATTGACAAAAGAAATAACAAACGCGTTAGTAACGATGTAATGATTTAACGAATAATAACGGTTTGTGCAAATATGAGATGCGATGAAAAGGATGCGAATATGAGATGCATGGTTTGAAAAGGTAGTAATACACATAATTAATTAAACACGTGTTGACATAAATCGCAAATTACTACCGAGTTTTGAAAATAGAATAATGTACGATTTATTGTGTTAATCGTTATGGGTCACTCGATCGAGTGGTTGATGGACTCGATCGAGTGGACCTGCAAAAGACGATTATGTTTGCGCTACAGACCCTACTCGGCCGAGTTAGTGACCAACTCGGTCGAGTACGTGGCCACTCGATCGAGTCACTGTGAGACTCGACCGAGTGGTGGTCGTGACATGCATTCTGACTCGATTTTGTGATGTCACTCGATCGAGTGACTAAGGCACTCGGTCAAGTGGCATCTGTACGAACTTGGTTCGTTTGCAATTTAATTATTGATTTTGAAATTGCTTTTGATTTTTGATAATTCGACGGTTTTACGGAATCGGACATAAATATTGCACAATTTATGTTCGACTTGGTTTTTTTATAAATCGCGAATTTTGTTGAACCGAATATAAATATTGTTGAATTTATACCCGATTTTAATTTTGAATACTCGTTGTATCCCATATTCGATTATTTGAATCGATATGGAATATTAGAGTGAAATAGAAAGAAAAAAAATAATTTTAGTCGCCTCAAATTAATTATCGTGATATGAACAAATCACGTTAATTAATTCGTGTGACTTGATTGTTAGATTCGATATCCAATTATGGAATTGGTATCGAATCTAAAATCGACGCTTTACTTGAATAAATAAAAAAAGAACTTGATTCCCTCGACTTCTCCGACATCGAAATAAATCCCTAGGGATTGTGATGTCGGATCCGTGTCAACGGGTTTCGACCCTTATTAAAATCGATTTGAAAATTGATGGATGCAAGATGGATGATGATGACTACAAAAAATAAAAACGAATTATTGTTTACGTTGACTTATTTCAATAATCAAACGATCGGGGTGGTGGGATAAGCGACTGACGACGCGTGTGCAGTACACTTGTATATGCGGTTTTCCTTATCCCACCATCACTCACGTTCGACACAAATCCATAAGTATTTTAATGCTTTGGTATTAATAGTATTATCGATATTATGACGCGACAAACAAAATAAAAAAACGAAAAAAAGAAGACGACGAAAAAGGGACGTGGACGACGAAGAAAGGAAGGGAAGAAAAGAGAGGGTTTTGACACCCTCAACCTACATGTTCTTGTCTCGGTGCGGACTCGTAACCGTGGCTTCTACACAAGAGTCTTCGAGGTTTTACGTAGGTTAAGTTGTGGTGGCTCGGGATTGATTCCTAAAACTAGGTTTAGGGTTTTGCTAGTGTCGGATTGCTAGGGTTTGATTAGGATTTGTAAAAAGACGTAGTATGTGTGTAAGGTTGCTCTAGGGTTTGTAAAAGTTGCAAAAAGTTTTTTGGTTGCATGTGTGTTGCATGGGGGGTATATATAGGAAAGGCTAGGGCACCCGGATTAGGGTTACTCGACCGAGTAGGAGGCCAACTCGGTCGAGTGGCCCGTGAAGCCTGCCGTCGGGCTTGAAACAAGCCCACTCGATCGAGTGGATGGGTCACTCGATCGAGTGGCCCAGTCGGGTTGCACGGGTCCATTGTTTTGGACCTTGACTTTGGGTGTTTGATGGGTTTTGTGATTGACTTGGACTTTTGATGGTTGTATGGCTGTTTTTGTGTCTCGGAAACGACTTTGACCGGGGTTGACCCAATCGCCAAAAAGTCGGTTTTACTTCCGGTGTCGGTTTGGCCCAAATTAGTCTTGTTTGACTCGGAATGATCCACTGGGCCTGGATTTGAGGTTGATTTTGTGAGGTTTGGTACTCCGTAGGTGTGTTAGCCAACGATTAATGGATTTGAGCCCGTATCCGAGCGCGTAGAAACACGTTAGCGTCTGATCATCATCGGGTGTTTTTTGGAAACTGTCATAGACACCTGGTGGTCAAAATGCGGGTGTCTATAGAGCCCCCACTCTGAGTGAGGCTTGGACAAGGCGAATGTCAGAGTAGCTACCAAGCCCGTTAAGACCTGTTAGACTTCCGGTCGGGTCGTTTATAGTCCATTAGACTCGCGTGAAGGGCTCGCCAGCCGCTAGACAGAAATCATACCTGAGCTTGATGATTGTACTCCGTGGGGAATTTGGGCTTGTCGCGTAAGCCCTGGGTGTGCCTGTGTGTTGGCTCATCCCGTGCTATCCCGGAAAATGCTGCTGGGGAGATTTGATGACTTGCATGTCTTTGCTTGAGTCATACCTGTATAAGTTACATGAAAATGCATGCAACACCTAGGTAGTAAAATGACTCGTGCTGGGGAAAATGATTCTTGAATTTTTGAATTTTTGAATTTGAAATCCTGAAAGCAATCACGAGCTAGGTTTTCAAAATGGAAAGGGATATAAAAGAAATTCGCAGTTTAAATAGACTGAAATCTGACCTTGTCGAAAAAGATCTTTTTTTCAAATGGCTAAATTTTGCAAATCTCAAAGTGGAATGTGAAGAGAGAGGCCTACCGACAGACTCGACTCTGGATGCGACAGGACGAGTAGACCGACACGGACTGGACTCTCTAAGGGTTGGACCGGGACTCGATAGGGGTGTGGGCCGCCTAACCAGACTCTTAAGTTGCGCTATCCCGTAATCTAGGCGAGTGGCAACACGGTCGTACATCGAAATGGGATAGATATGCTATGGGGGGGACCGCAGTAGTCCGTAATGAGACTGTTTTAGTCTGGTGCCCTTCCTGGATTTCTGATTTTAGGGTACAGTCCAGAATGGGTATTTCTTCGAGTCCTGACAGATTCTCGTCTTTGACTGAGCCGAGTACTAGGACACACTGTAGGAAGGAGGCTAGATTTTGAAAGTATTTGGATTATGAGAGTGGAAGGAGAACTTCTGTCTAATAGAAGCCCCCAGGACAACAAAGCTAGCTACTAAGAACATGACAGTGTCATGACCGGAATGATAGTGCTTTTTGAATGTGTCTCAATGTGGGTGGTTGTGCCTCTGTTGGAAGGCTGCCTACGTATTCACGTGTAGTGAAATCAAACCATGCCGTAGTTCAGTGTTGAAAGATGTATTATGGTGCCTATTCTAATAGGACTTTGTGTGTAACTAGCCATAATGACGGTGTAGGCTAGGTGCATTCCCAGTGATGTCTTGATCAAAGGGCTTGAATGGTTAGGATATTAATCCTGTGACTGTGAGCGTTCTCCGGGGTAGCCCCTAGAGGTGGTGTGAACTATTTGGGCATGTTCTATGTCGACCGCAGGTTGAGTTCCCGTGTTTGGGGTTGGTAACTGGTTTGGATGGGATTTTAACGAGTTTTGTTCTCGGGATTTTTAACGAGTTCTGCTCTCGGGGAATTTTAACGAGTTTTGTTCTCGGGATTTTTAACGAGTTCTGCTCTCGGGGAATTTTAACGAGTTTTGTTCTCGGGATTTTTAACGAGTTCTGCTCTCGGGGAATTTTAACGAGTTTTGTTCTCGGGATTTTTAACGAGTTCTGCTCTCGGGGATTTGATGTTTTTGGAAATGTGGTGCTAGGAAGTAAATGGCTTTGATGATTCGAAATCTGGAGCTCGATGATGGTTCGAACTTCGATTGGGCTGGTTTGATAATGCGGGATCTGGTTTCCATGTCTGGCCCTAATTGTTAGGGGTATCCTATGGAGCTTGAATCCTCAAAATTCCAGGCTGTCTCTGGCCTGGGTCTCGGGAAGGTCTTGAGAGTTGTAATGTGGGAAGGCTGAGTGTGGTGTTAGCTGACCAGCTTGATTATCACTCCCCTATTGGTGGCATGGATAATTTTGAATTTGACCGTACCACGGTCAAAGGATTTTCACTTGAGTTGACCGTTGACCACGGTCATGGGTATTGATAATTTTGACCGTACCCTGGTCGTGGGGCTTTCACTTGAATTGACCGTTGACCACGGTCATGGGTATTCTGAATTTTTTGATGATGGCCTGCTTTTTTGTTTTGGCCTTTTGCTTTATGGACTTTCGATTTTTTTTTTGTGTCCAGTTTTTTTTTTATGGCCTTCTTTTTGCTTTGGCGCTTTTTTTTTTTTCTTTTTTTTTTTTTTTACTTTTGATTTTTTTTTTTCTCCAGTGTTCTTTCGTTTTTTTTTTGCCGGTCAGACTAACACTTAGGTAGGGATTGGTCAGTCTTATTGGAGGGGTGTTTTATTGTGGGAAATGGGTTTGCCTCCCGTCTTGAACCCAAACTAGGAGATTACCTAGATTTGTCATAAGATTCGATACCGCTCCTGCTACGGGTAGTTATGTGGTTTTTGTATACCAGACACGGAATAGGTAAAAGGAAAACACGGGCTTGGTTTCCTGCAGTCATTATAGATGTGCCTATAATAGTCACGTGCGTGTGCTCACAGTGTATGATGGTGTTCATCATGTTCTCGAAAACATATAAGGAAAGCATATATGAGAAAAAATATTGAAAACTGATTTTATTGAATTTGAAAAGAGGACAGAATACAGTTGACTCTGACTCTGACTTTGACCTTGGAATAGAACATCCTAGACTCAGACTCAAACTCAGACTCGGACTTAAATCAAATCCGGACTCTTGGATGCATGAGAGGTAGACTGGATGCTTCGGTCATCGGGCCCTGTGTAGTCCACGAGGGGCTTTGCAAGTGACAATGTTTCAAAAACGGGAGTCTTCCCGGCATCGAGGAAGTCTTGAATGAGGTGTTTCGGCTTCTAGCATTGTTCTGTATCGTGTCCCCTCCCTCTGTGGAATTTGCAGTAATGCTCGGCGTTCCATGCTTTGGAACGTTTCTCCACAGGTGGGTCGGCTGTTGGGCCTATAGGTAGCACTAGGCCCTTCGGAACCAACCTCTGGAAAGCGACGGTATAGGACATATCCAAGTCGGTAAATGTCCTTTCCTTTGACTGGTTCTTGATTTTTGGAGAGGTGACTTGAGGGTTACCTCTCTCGGCCTTGCCATCTTGAGGGTATCGGACAGTTTCGTATGAGTGTTCATCCTTCAAATGACTCGGTTGGGTGATTGGCTGCCTTACCCGCTCCAGTTGTGCTAGACGGGATCGGGTTCTTACAAGGTCTTCTTCGATGGTGGTTACCCTGGAACTTAGGTTATCTAGGGCAGTATTGATTTTCGAGAAGATGTTGTTAATGGAGCAAGATAGCATAAGCATACTCCCCTGGATATCCCCTTTCTTGACGGCGTGGGATTTGTTGTGGTTTGGTAGTGTCTCGTTCATAGGGTCCCTGATCGGAAGAAACGACGGGTGTTAGAACTCGCCTAAACTCGGCTTTGCGCAAGAGAGAGAGTCAAACTAGACACGGCCCGGGGCGACGGGTCGACAAAGACTCTCGGACCGGGATACTTGAATGTTGACCTAGACGAGGTAACGACCGCAAATTAGACTCGAGCTGAAGAAGGGTGAGTCCGAAAATGGGGCGACCATGTTTGACTTGGGTTAGACCCTCCTAAGCCGAATGTGTAGGGTGCGATTCTTAGAGTGACTGTGATTAATCGCTCCGTCGACGAATAGCCCCCAAGTGAGACTAAGGACTCAGATGGTGTGGCATCTAAGTGACTCAAAGGTGGGTTATGTGAGACACGTGTAAGACATGACCCTTAGAGCAACCGTGATTGATCGCCCTGTTAAGGTGTAGCCCCCAAGCGGGATCGATAATTTTGTTAATACTCGAGTGTTGGACGGGTGACCCTTAGACGTAAGGACCGTGAACCTTTTGTTATAGGGCTATACCTTGTAAAAGGTTGACTCGGAAAAGACACCTAGACGGGTGACTTGTGAAAGGTGGGCCTTCCTTAGGATTTGGCTGTGTGGGCCGAGTCCCGTCCGAAGGAAGGTCCACGTGAGACATCCCCAAACTTTTAGACTCGAGTGTGTAGACGGGCCTTCCTTTGTAGGAGTATGTCCTACGTAGGTGGGCCTTGCCTTAGTCTAATAAGGCGGACTAGGATAGGGAAGAAACTCGTGATGTAAGATCGACGGAGTTTCGACGCTAAAGACCTTGACAACTTAAGACTCGACCCGACACTGCTAAATACGGGAAGTCCTAGAAGTGGAAGGTTTTGAAAATTGATGATTTTTGAAAAAGGACCGAGTGGACTCGGTGAATGGCCCAAATTTCCGAAAAAGAGGACAAAAAGTCATTGGGCCACGGGTTTTGAAAGTTCGAGTTTTGATTTGGGCAGCATACCGGCTAGAAAATAGGCTATTTTAAGTAAAATCATAAGTCCTAAATTCGGTATGTGTCCCGGGTTTTGAAATCGAATAGTTTGAAAAGGATGCAATTTTGAAAAGTTGACGGTTTTTTGAAAACGACTCGGAAACCAAGTAGCACGTAGTCACACAAGCATTATAACGACGTCATGTATGCTCTATACTAAGTCTCGGTCTGTCTATAAGGGGTTTATACCAGTGTACATAGTCTAGACGTTGATCGGGACGGACTTCCTAAGTCGAGTTGATCTTAGAACATGCCGCGAAACCCACTCGAATCGATTATGGACACCTTTTGACATATCCATATTGGAGTACATCAACGGTATAGTGGGACGTCGGTCGCGAGTACCGGCCCGGGAAAATATGGGTTATGCATGAACGGTAGAACTAAAACGCGTATTGTATTTGTCCAACGATTTCTATTCGAGTCTCACCCTGAGGATGCCGATGGTAAGTCACGCATCAGTTAATCCCCAGCGGAGTCACCAAATTGTGGACATGACATAGGTCCACCCCGACGCGGCCACGCGCAGGTTTGGGGAGGCGAATGAATTTCCATATGAGAATGGATCGAATTGAAATTTAGGTCTATGTGGAGTCGCTACCGAATTTTGTGGTTATTCGGAACCATTCGAGCCCACTCTATGTCGTAGTGGTCCGTATACAAAAATACGGCCCATTTCCGATGTCAGAGTTTATTGGGCTCGTCCCTTTGCATTGCGATACCGATACCGACATTATCGGATATCGTGTATTGAATGACTCTCGTGCGCCAACGGTTTCGGGCATCCTGAAACTGAGGTTCTGAGTAAGGGGTGAGGGTACGTGTTGGGAAGCCCACAATGGACACCCAACCCCGCCCGCACATTAGCGCCTAGCGGCCTCTACTAAGAATTCGAATGACTTACAATACGCGCGTTAGTAAAACAGGAAAAAATGCTTATGCAAACATTGTTTTTCCTAGGCATGTGAATGAAATTGAAAAGTGGGTTTCTATGTCAATTTAATGCAATTAATTCTACGTCAAAGTGGAATTTTAGCATGCGGGTTCATTTAGTACAATAAACGAACAAAAAATTAAATTGACAAAAGAAATAACAAACGCGTTAGTAACGATGTAATGATTTAACGAATAATAACGGTTTGTGCAAATATGAGATGCGATGAAAAGGATGCGAATATGAGATGCATGGTTTGAAAAGGTAGTAATACACATAATTAATTAAACACGTGTTGACATAAATCGCAAATTACTACCGAGTTTTGAAAATAGAATAATGTACGATTTATTGTGTTAATCGTTATGGGTCACTCGATCGAGTGGTTGATGGACTCGATCGAGTGGACCTGCAAAAGACGATTATGTTTGCGCTACAGACCCTACTCGGCCGAGTTAGTGACCAACTCGGTCGAGTACGTGGCCACTCGATCGAGTCACTGTGAGACTCGACCGAGTGGTGGTCGTGACATGCATTCTGACTCGATTTTGTGATGTCACTCGATCGAGTGACTAAGGCACTTGGTCAAGTGGCATCTGTACGAACTTGGTTCGTTTGCAATTTAATTATTGATTTTGAAATTGCTTTTGATTTTTGATAATTCGACGGTTTTACCGAATCGGACATAAATATTACACAATTTATGTTCGACTTGGTTTTTTTATAAATCGCGAATTTTGTTGAATCGAATATAAATATTGTTGAATTTATACCCGATTTTAATTTTGAATACTCGTTGTATCCCATATTCGATTATTTGAATCGATATGGAATATTAGAGTGAAATAGAAAAAAAAAATTAATTTTAGTCGCCTCAAATTAATTATCGTGATATGAACAAATCACGTTAATTAATTCGTGTGACATGATTGTTAGATTCGATATCCAATTATGGAATTGGTATCGAATCTAAAATCGACGCTTTACTTGAATAAATAAAAAAAGAACTTGATTCCCTCGACTTCTCCGACATCGAAATAAATCCCTAGGGATTGTGATGTCGGATCCGTGTCAACGGGTTTCGACCCTTATTAAAATCGATTTGAAAATTGATGGATGCAAGATGGATGATGATGACTACAAAAAATAAAAACGAATTATTGTTTACGTTGACTTATTTCAATAATCAAACGATCGGGGTGGTGGGATAAGCGACCGACGACGCGTGTGCAGTACACTTGTATATGCGGTTTTCCTTATCCCACCATCACTCACATTCGACACAAATCCATAAGTATTTTAATGCTTTGGTATTAATAGTATTATCGATATTATGACGCGACAAACAAAATAAAAAAACGAAAAAAAGAAGACGACGAAAAAGGGTCGCGGACGACGAAGAAAGGAAGGGAAGAAAAGAGAGGGTTTTGACACCCTCAACCTACATGTTCTTGTCTCGGTGCGGACTCGTAACCGTGGCTTCTACACAAGAGTCTTCGAGGTTTTACGTAGGTTAAGTTGTGGTGGCTCGGGATTGATTCCTAAAACTAGGTTTAGGGTTTTGCTAGTGTCGGATTGCTAGGGTTTGATTAGGATTTGTAAAAAGACGTAGTATGTGTGTAAGGTTGCTCTAGGGTTTGTAAAAGTTGCAAAAAGTTTTTTGGTTGCATGTGTGTTGCATGGGGGGTATATATAGGAAAGGTTAGGGCACCCGGATTAGGGTTACTCGACCGAGTAGGAGGCCAACTCGGTCGAGTGGCCCGTGAAGCCTGCTGTCGGGCTTGAAACAAGCCTACTCGATCGAGTGGATGGGTCACTCGATCGAGTGGCCAAGTCGGGTTGCACGGGTCCATTGTTTTGGACCTTGACTTTGGGTGTTTGATGGGTTTTGTGATTGACTTGGACTTTTGATGGTTGTATGGCTGTTTTTGTGTCTCGGAAACGACTTTGACCGGGGTTGACCCAATCGCCAAAAAGTCGGTTTTACTTCCGGTGTCGGTTTGGCCCAAATTAGTCTTGTTTGACTCGGAATGATCCACTGGGCCTGGATTTGAGGTTGATTTTGTGAGGTTTGGTACTCCGTAGGTGTGTTAGCCAACGATTAATGGATTTGAGCCCGTATCCGAGCGCGTAGAAACACGTTAGCGTCTGATCATCATCGGGTGTTTTTTGGAAACTGTCATAGACACCTGGTGGTCAAAATGCGGGTGTCTATAGAGCCCCCACTCTGAGTGAGGCTTGGACAAGGCGAATGTCAGAGTAGCTACCAAGCCCGTTAAGACCTGTTAGACTTCCGGTCGGGTCGTTTATAGTCCATTAGACTCGCGTGAAGGGCTCGCCAGCCGCTAGACAGAAATCATACCTGAGCTTGATGATTGTACTCCGTGGGGAATTTGGGCTTGTCGCGTAAGCCCTGGGTGTGCCTGTGTGTTGGCTCATCCCGTGCTATCCCGGAAAATGCTGCTGGGGAGATTTGATGACTTGCATGTCTTTGCTTGAGTCATACCTGTATAAGTTACATGAAAATGCATGCAACACCTAGGTAGTAAAATGACTCGTGCTGGGGAAAATGATTCTTGAATTTTTGAATTTTTGAATTTGAAATCCTGAAAGCAATCACGAGCTAGGTTTTCAAAATGGAAAGGGATATAAAAGAAATTCGCAGTTTAAATAGACTGAAATCTGACCTTGTCGAAAAAGATCTTTTTTTCAAATGGCTAAATTTTGCAAATCTCAAAGTGGAATGTGAAGAGAGAGGCCTACCGACAGACTCGACTCTGGATGCGACAGGACGAGTAGACCGACACGGACTGGACTCTCTAAGGGTTGGACCGGGACTCGATAGGGGTGTGGGCCGCCTAACCAGACTCTTAAGTTGCGCTATCCCGTAATCTAGGCGAGTGGCAACACGGTCGTACATCGAAATGGGATAGATATGCTATGGGGGGGACCGCAGTAGTCCGTAATGAGACTGTTTTAGTCTGGTGCCCTTCCTGGATTTCTGATTTTAGGTTACAGTCCAGAATGGGTATTTCTTCGAGTCCTGACAGATTCTCGTCTTTGACTGAGCCGAGTACTAGGACACACTGTAGGAAGGAGGCTAGATTTTGAAAGTATTTGGATTATGAGAGTGGAAGGAGAACTTCTGTCTAATAGAAGCCCCCAGGACAACAAAGCTAGCTACTAAGAACATGACAGTGTCATGACCGGAATGATAGTGCTTTTTGAATGTGTCTCAATGTGGGTGGTTGTGCCTCTGTTGGAAGGCTGCCTACGTATTCACGTGTAGTGAAATCAAACCATGTCGTAGTTCAGTGTTGAAAGATGTATTATGGTGCCTATTCTAATAGGACTTTGTGTGTAACTAGCCATAATGACGGTGTAGGCTAGGTGCATTCCCAGTGATGTCTTGATCAAAGGGCTTGAATGGTTAGGATATTAATCCTGTGACTGTGAGCGTTCTCCGGGGTAGCCCCTAGAGGTGGTGTGAACTATTTGGGCATGTTCTATGTCGACCGCAGGTTGAGTTCCCGTGTTTGGGGTTGGTAACTGGTTTGGATGGGATTTTAACGAGTTTTGTTCTCGGGATTTTTAACGAGTTCTGCTCTCGGGGAATTTTAACGAGTTTTGTTCTCGGGATTTTTAACGAGTTCTGCTCTCGGGGAATTTTAACGAGTTTTGTTCTCGGGATTTTTAACGAGTTCTGCTCTCGGGGAATTTTAACGAGTTTTGTTCTCAGGATTTTTAACGAGTTCTGCTCTCGGGGATTTGATGTTTTTGGAAATTTGGTGCTAGGAAGTAAATGGCTTTGATGATTCGAAATCTGGAGCTCGATGATGGTTCGAACTTCGATTGGGCTGGTTTGATAATGCGGGATCTGGTTTCCATGTCTGGCCCTAATTGTTAGGGGTATCCTATGGAGCTTGAATCCTCAAAATTCCATGCTGTCTCTGGCCTGGGTCTCGGGAAGGTCTTGAGAGTTGTAATGTGGGAAGGCTGAGTGTGGTGTTAGCTGACCAGCTTGATTATCACTCCCCTATTGGTGGCATGGATAATTTTGAATTTGACCGTACCACGGTCAAAGGATTTTCACTTGAGTTGACCGTTGACCACGGTCATGGGTATTGATAATTTTGACCGTACCCTGGTCGTGGGGCTTTCACTTGAATTGACCGTTGACCACGGTCATGGGTATTCTGAATTTTTTGATGATGGCCTGCTTTTTTGTTTTGGCCTTTTGCTTTATGGACTTTCGATTTTTTTTTTGTGTCCAGTTTTTTTTTTATGGCCTTCTTTTTGCTTTGGCGCTTTTTTTTTTTTCTTTTTTTTTTTTTTACTTTTGATTTTTTTTTTTGTCCAGTGTTCTTTCGTTTTTTTTTTTTGCCGGTCAGACTAACACTTAAGGTAGGGATTGGTCAGTCTTATTGGAGGGGTGTTTTATTGTGGGAAATGGGTTTGCCTCCCGTCTTGAACCCAAACTAGGAGATTACCTAGATTTGTCATAAGATTCGATACCGCTCCTGCTACGGGTAGTTATGTGGTTTTTGTATACCAGACACGGAATAGGTAAAAGGAAAACACGGGCTTGGTTTCCTGCAGTCATTATAGATGTGCCTATAATAGTCACGTGCGTGTGCTCACAGTGTATGATGGTGTTCATCATGTTCTCGAAAACATATAAGGAAAGCATATATGAGAAAAAATATTGAAAGCTGATTTTATTGAATTTGAAAAGAGGACAGAATACAGTTGACTCTGACTCTGACTTTGACCTTGGAATAGAACATCCTAGACTCAGACTCAAACTCAGACTCGGACTTAAATCAAATCCGGACTCTTGGATGCATGAGAGGTAGACTGGATGCTTCGGTCATCGGGCCCTGTGTAGTCCACGAGGGGCTTTGCAAGTGACAATGTTTCAAAAACGGGAGTCTTCCCGGCATCGAGGAAGTCTTGAATGAGGTGTTTCGGCTTCTAGCATTGTTCTGTATCGTGTCCCCTCCCTCTGTGGAATTTGCAGTAATGCTCGGCGTTCCATGCTTTGGAACGTTTCTCCACAGGTGGGTCGGCTGTTGGGCCTATAGGTAGCACTAGGCCCTTCGGAACCAACCTCTGGAAAGCGACGGTATAGGACATATCCAAGTCGGTAAATGTCCTTTCCTTTGACTGGTTCTTGATTTTTGGAGAGGTGACTTGAGGGTTACCTCTCTCGGCCTTGCCATCTTGAGGGTATCGGACAGTTTCGTATGAGTGTTCATCCTTCAAATGACTCGGTTGGGTGATTGGCTGCCTTACCCGCTCCAGTTGTGCTAGACGGGATCGGGTTCTTACAAGGTCTTCTTCGATGGTGGTTACCCTGGAACTTAGGTTATCTAGGGCAGTATTGATTTTCGAGAAGATGTTGTTAATGGAGCAAGATAGCATAAGCATACTCCCCTGGATATCCCCTTTCTTGACGGCGTGGGATTTGTTGTGGTTTGGTAGTGTCTCGTTCATAGGGTCCCTGATCGGAAGAAACGACGGGTGTTAGAACTCGCCTAAACTCGGCTTTGCGCAAGAGAGAGAGTCAAACTAGACACGGCCCGGGGCGACGGGTCGACAAAGACTCTCGGACCGGGATACTTGAATGTTGACCTAGACGAGGTAACGACCGCAAATTAGACTCGAGCTGAAGAAGGGTGAGTCCGAAAATGGGGCGACCATGTTTGACTTGGGTTAGACCCTCCTAAGCCGAATGTGTAGGGTGCGATTCTTAGAGTGACTGTGATTAATCGCTCCGTCGACGAATAGCCCCCAAGTGAGACTAAGGACTCAGATGGTGTGGCATCTAAGTGACTCAAAGGTGGGTTATGTGAGACACGTGTAAGACATGACCCTTAGAGCAACCGTGATTGATCGCCCTGTTAAGGTGTAGCCCCCAAGCGGGATCGATAATTTTGTTAATACTCGAGTGTTGGACGGGTGACCCTTAGACGTAAGGACCGTGAACCTTTTGTTATAGGGCTATACCTTGTAAAAGGTTGACTCGGAAAAGACACCTAGACGGGTGACTTGTGAAAGGTGGGCCTTCCTTAGGATTTGGCTGTGTGGGCCGAGTCCCGTCCGAAGGAAGGTCCACGTGAGACATCCCCAAACTTTTAGACTCGAGTGTGTAGACGGGCCTTCCTTTGTAGGAGTATGTCCTACGTAGGTGGGCCTTGCCTTAGTCTAATAAGGCGGACTAGGATAGGGAAGAAACTCGTGATGTAAGATCGACGGAGTTTCGACGCTAAAGACCTTGACAACTTAAGACTCGACCCGACACTGCTAAATACGGGAAGTCCTAGAAGTGGAAGGTTTTGAAAATTGATGATTTTTGAAAAAGGACCGAGTGGACTCGGTGAATGGCCCAAATTTCCGAAAAAGAGGACAAAAAGTCATTGGGCCACGGGTTTTGAAAGTTCGAGTTTTGATTTGGGCAGCATACCGGCTAGAAAATAGGCTATTTTAAGTAAAATCATAAGTCCTAAATTCGGTATGTGTCCCGGGTTTTGAAATCGAATAGTTTGAAAAGGATGCAATTTTGAAAAGTTGACGGTTTTTTGAAAACGACTCGGAAACCAAGTAGCACGTAGTCACACAAGCATTATAACGACGTCATGTATGCTCTATACTAAGTCTCGGTCTGTCTATAAGGGGTTTATACCAGTGTACATAGTCTAGACGTTGATCGGGACGGACTTCGTAAGTCGAGTTGATCTTAGAACATGCCGCGAAACCCACTCGAATCGATTATGGACACCTTTTGACATATCCATATTGGAGTACATCAACGGTATAGTGGGACGTCGGTCACGAGTACCGGCCCGGGAAAATATGGGTTATGCATGAACGGTAGAACTAAAACGCGTATTGTATTTGTCCAACGATTTCTATTCGAGTCTCACCCTGAGGATGCCGATGGTAAGTCACGCATCAGTTAATCCCCAGCGGAGTCACCAAATTGTGGACATGACATAGGTCCACCCCGACGCGGCCACGCGCAGGTTTGGGGAGGCGAATGAATCTCCATATGAGAATGGATCGAATTGAAATTTAGGTCTATGTGGAGTCGCTACCGAATTTTGTGGTTATTTGAAACCATTCGAACCCACTCTATGTCGTAGTGGTCCGTATACAAAATAAGGCCCATTTTCGATGTCAGAGTTTATTGGGCTCGTCCCTTTGCATTGCGATACCGATACCGACATTATCGGATATCGTGTATTGAATGACTCTCGTGCGCCAACGGTTTCGGGCATCCCGAAACTGAGGTTCTGATTAAGGGGTGAGGGTACGTGTTGGGAAGCCCACAAAGGACACCCAACCCCGCCCGCACATTAGCGGCCTCTACTAAGAATTCGAATGACTTACAATACGCGCGTTAGTAAAACGGGAAAAAATGCTTATGCAAACATTGTTTTTCCTAGGCATGTAAATAAAATTGAAAAGTGGGTTTCTATGTCAATTTAATGCAATTAGTTCTACGTCAAAGTGGAATTTTAGCATGCGGGTTCATTTAGTACAATAAACGAACAAAAATTAAATTGACAAAAGAAATAACAAACGCGTTAGTAACGATGTAATGATTTAACGAATAATAACGGTTTGTGCAAATATGAGATGCGATGAAAAGGATGCGAATATGAGATGCATGGTTTGAAAAGGTAGTAATACACATGATTAATTAAACACGTGTTGACATAAATCGCAAATTACTACCGAGTTTTGAAAATAGAATAATGTACGATTTATTGTGTTAATCGTTATGGGTCACTCGATCGAGTGGTTGATGGACTCGATCGAGTGGACCTGCAAAAGACGATTCTGTTTGCGCTACAGACCGTACTCGGCCGAGTTACTGACCAACTCGGTCGAGTACGTGGCCACTCGATCGAGTCACTGTGAGACTCGACCGAGTGGTGGTCGTGACATGCATTCTGAATCGATTTTGTGATGTCACTCGATCGAGTGACTAAGGCACTCGGTCAAGTGGCATCTGTACGAACTTGGTTCGTTTGCAATTTAATTATTGATTTTGAAATTGCTTTTGATTTTTGATAATTCGACGGTTTTACGGAATCGGACATAAATATTGCACAATTTATGTTCGACTTGGTTTTTTTATAAATCGCGAATTTTGTTGAATTGAATATAAATATTGTTGAATTTATACCCGATTTTAATTTTGAATACTCGTTGTATCTCATATTCGATTATTTGAATCGATATGGAATATTAGAGTGAAATAGAAAAAAAAAATTAATTTTAGTCGCCTCAAATTAATTATCGTGATATGAACAAATCACGTTAATTAATTCGTGTGACTTGATTGTTAGATTCGATATCCAATTATGGAATTGGTATCGAATCTAAAATCGACGCTTTACTTGAATAAATAAAAAAAAGAACTTGATTCCCTCGACTTCTCCGACATCGAAATAAATCCCTAGGGATTGTGATGTCGGATCCGTGTCAACGGGTTTCGACCCTTATTAAAATCGATTTTAAAATTGATGGATGCAAGATGGATGATGATGACTACAAAAAATAAAAACGAATTATTGTTTACGTTGACTTATTTCAATAATCAAACGATTGGGGTGGTGGGATAAGCGACCGACGACGCGTGTGCAGTACACTTGTATATGCGGTTTTCCTTATCCCACCATCACTCACGTTCGACACAAATCCATAAGTATTTTAATGCTTTGGTATTAATAGTATTATCGATATTATGACGCGACAAACAAAATAAAAAAACGAAAAAAAGAAGACGACGAAAAAGGGACGCGGACGACGAAGAGAGGAAGGGAAGAAAAGAGAGGGTTTTGACACCCTCAACCTACATGTTCTTGTCTCGGTGCGGACTCGTAACCGTGGCTTCTACACAAGAGTCTTCGAGGTTTTACGTAGGTTAAGTTGTGGTGGCTCGGGATTGATTCCTAAAACTAGGTTTAGGGTTTTGCTAGTGTCGGATTGCTAGGGTTTAATTAGGGTTTGTAAAAAGACGTAGTATGTGTGTAGGGTTGCTCTAGGGTTTGTAAAAGTTGCAAAAAGTTTTTTTGGTTGCATGTGTGTTGCATGGGGGGTATATATAGGAAAGGCTAGGGCACCCGGATTAGGGTTACTCGACCGAGTAGGAGGCCAACTCGGTCGAGTGGCCCGTGAAGCCTGCCGTCGGGCTTGAAACAAGCCCACTCGATCGAGTGGATGGGTCACTCGATCGAGTGGCCAAGTCGGGTTGCACGGGTCCATTGTTTTGGACCTTGACTTTGGGTGTTTGATGGGTTTTGTGATTGACTTGGACTTTTGATGGTTGTATGGCTGTTTTTGTGTCTCGGAAACGACTTTGACCGGGGTTGACCCAATCGCCAAAAAGTCGGTTTTACTTCCGGTGTCGGTTTGGCCCAAATTAGTCTTGTTTGACTCGGAATGATCCACTGGGCCTGGATTTGAGGTTGATTTTGTGAGGTTTGGTACTCCGTAGGTGTGTTAGCCAACGATTAATGGATTTGAGCCCGTATCCGAGCGCGTAGAAACACGTTAGCGTCCGATCATCATCGGGTGTTTTTTGGAAACTGCCATAGACACCAGGTGGTCAAAATGCGACAAATTCGTGTAGTGATTAGTGTATGTAATCATCTTTGCTAATGATGATTGAAGTATAAATAAGTACGAGTATAATTTAGTTGTATAGTCACAGAGATTATGTTGTATAGTCACATAGTTGAAGTTGTATAGTCATACTCGTTATGTTGTAGGATCACAGTCATTATGTTGTAGGATCACACCGTTTATGTTGTATAGCCACACAGTTAAAGTTGTACAGTCACACTCATTATGTTGTACAATCATGCAGTTATAGAGTCATTGTAGTCACATATTCATTTGTTTTGTGTGATTTAGATTGATTGTGTGTTTTGTTGCAGCGAAATAGTTGGTGGAAAGAGGAATGTTGGTAAAAGAGGCGGTGGGAAGAAGAAGGTCGTGGAAGATACAACGACCGACCACGTAATTGGACAATGTATTGTTGCGCACGTACCGGAGACCATCGTTAAGCTCTTGTGTGTTTATGTGAGATAAAATATTTGCTTTAGGATGAACGTACTATGTGTAAATGATGTTTCAGACTTGGTGTTTGGGAAGAAAAAAATTAACATTTGAATAATCATACAGAGTTGGTTGTAGAGTCATACAGAGTTGTTTATACAGTCACCCGTTTGAAGATACATAGTCGCACTCGTTATATTTTGTTGTGAAGTCACAGAATGATGTACAATCACACCTCTGAAGCCACACAGTTGATACGGGTTAGTCGCGTCACCGATATCAAAATAATCCTAAATACTACTAACGGGTAGCTAGCGGTAGGTAGGGTCGATTCCACAGGGAGGCAGGTTGAATATTATAGGCTAGTCAATTAATCTATCGAGTCACGATTTATAACGATTGGTTGGGTGAATGACAGTCTAATAAAATCTAAATAAAAAAAATGAATTAATCCAAAATAAGAAAAGCACCAGAGTTTCGGATCACCATGAATTAAAACAAGCATACATACGATTTTCAAATAATCAGTTAAGACGAGTTAAAGAATATCGACACGGTCCTCTCGGATCACTAGTCATCCTAGAAATCACCTAACGGGCTCTCGCTACTTATTAGGGAGTTCTATCGATTACAACGAGTCTAATCCGTTCCAGGCTTTCGATCTTAGGTCGGGATTTACAAGATACAAATAATCAATTACGGCCTATAATTAATTATTCGTCGTTATAATGTTGCAAGAGCGATTTAACTCATAAAGATCGATTATTTAGTCATCATAAATAAATCTGTTTCAATTCGTAATTCACCTAGAACTCTAGTGACGGAAAATTAGCTAAGCATATTTACGATAATAATAATACTAATAGATTGAATCATGATGAAATAACAGGATGAATGAAAATAAGGAGAAAATAAAGAAGCGGAATAAACAGTAAACAGGAAGGAGGAGAAGATTAGGGAAGAGGAAGAAAGTACCGGATTGGAATGAATAAAAGAACATAGACGGAGAATTAGAATAAAAATAACCCAATCGAGAATATGAAAACCGGAATTCTGAGAAATAAACTTGATAAAAATAAAAGCTAAATATTTACAGGAAACTAAACTAAAACTAATCTGTGTGAATGATTGAATGAGAAAAAGATGATCGAAGAAGATGATTTACAGTTCTATTTATAGTGCTCAAGTCCTCAATAACTGTCCCTTAATTCCCTCCTTAAACTACCCCATTAACTTAGGTAGTGGAAGAACTGAAGATGCGTAAGAGGGGGAGTAGTGGGTAACGTCAAAATAGTTGAATTAGTCTTGGAGTAGTATCCCATCCTGCAGACTTGGATTTTATGCTGGCAGACTTGGGATCCAAGTCTGCAGACTGAGTTATTCAGTCTAGTGCTCAGTCTTCTTCAGTCTACAGACTTGTTCTTAGTCTACAGACTTGTCCTCAGTCTACACTTAGTCTGTTTGGTCTATGGACTTCCTCAGTCTACAGACTTGTCTGCTGCACTTTCTCAGTCTATAGACTTGTTTCCCAGTCTATAGACTTGTGCTTTAGTCTACCGCTTTCTTACTTCCTTCTTCTCAGTCTATAGACTCACAGTCTAGTCTATAGACTTGCTTCCTTCTTCTTGGTCTACAACGAATCGGTTTCAGAGCTTTAAGTTTTTTTGATGCAATTTTTAGCTCTTTTAACTACTCAGTCTCGATTATCTGCAAAACAACAAAAGAATATCCGAGTAGCACATATGGGAGAAAATAGCGTAATCCGACTCCTAAAATAATAAAACGACACGAAAATGCGTGCCAAAATAGGTGAAAAATCGAATAGGAACGGCACGCATCAACAGTCGCAGTAGTTATGGTGCAAAGTCACACGCTTTATATTGTATAGTCACAGAGTTGTAAAGTCACAGAGTTGGTGTTTGGGAAGATAAAAAATCACTTATCCTACCACCTGTGTGACTATACAACATAATCTTTGTGACTATACAACTAAATTATACTCGTACTTATTTATACTTCAATCATCATTAGCAAAGATGATTACATACACTAATCACTGCAAGAATTTGTGTGATTCTACAATACAATGACTGTACAACTGCATGATTGTACAGCATAATGAGTGTGACTATACAACTTTAACTGTGTGACTATACAACATAAACTGTGTGACTATACAACATAAATTATACTTGTACTTATTTATACTTCAATCATCATTAGCAAAGATGATTACATACACTAATCACTGCAAGAATTTGTGTGATTCTGCAATATAATGAGTGTGACTATACAATATAATGAGTGTGACTATACAACCTAAAGTGTGTAACTACAAAACTGAAACCGTAAAATGAAAAATAAAAGTCATACAGTCAATTATTCTTCAATCATCATTAGCAAAGTCACATTCATAATTAGAAAGATGATTATACATACGATTCAGAACAAATTATTTAAATATTCATTAAATATTCAACCTTCATTCATTCATATTCAACCTGCATTTTAATCTTCGCAACAATACATTGTCCAATTACGTGGTCGATCATTGTATCTTCCACGACCTTCTTATTCCCACCGCCCCTTTTACCAACATTTCTCTTTCCATCAATCATTTCGCTGCAACAAAACACACAATCAATCTAAATCACACGTACAACTGAATATGTGACTACAATGATTGTACAACTGCATGATTGTACAGCATAATGATTGTGACTATACAACTTTAACTATGTGACTGTACAACATAAACGGTATGATCCTACAATATAATGACCGTGATTCTACAACATAACGAGTATGACTATACAACTTCAACTGTGTGACTATACAACATAATCTCTGTGACTATACAACTAAATTATAACATTCATTAAATATTCAACCTTCATTCATTCATATTCAACCTTCATTTTAATCCATATTTAATCTTCATTTTTTTTTGGATAATGAAGATGAATAATTTTATAAATACAAAAAAAAAAGTTATGAAAAGTAAAACAATCATGAAGATGAAATGATTGTGAAGGTATTCTACAGCTGAGTGATTCTACAACATAAAGAGTGTGACTATACAACATAATGAGTGTGACTATACAACTGAATATGTGACTACAATGAGTGTACAGCTGCGTGATTCTACAACATAATGAGTGTGACTATACAACATAATGAGTGTGACTTTGCAATTCTGCGAAAACATTACGCACTAAATGACTTGTTCTCCATTCATCCCACAAAAAAAGAACAACTTCATCTTCAAACTTCATCTTAAAGATGAAGTTGTTCTTTTTTTTGTGTATAATAAAGATGAATAATTTTATAAATACAAAAAAAAAGATATGAAAAATAAAAAGAAGCATGAAGATGAAGATGAAGATGATGAAGAAAAAGAAGCATGAAGATGAAGATGAAGATGATGAAGATGAAGATGAAGATGAAGATGAAGATGAAGATGAACATACCTTCGTATGATGATCAAAGTAACGCAATATGGTCGGAGTAGTTGACGGAGTATGGTCAGAATAGTTGACGGAGTATGGTCGGAGTTATTAATGGTGATTATTTGTTGGAATTTTGTTAGAGAGAGATGAATTTAGTTGAGAAATGAATTGAAAATGAGGGGATTGGGAAGTGTATGATGTAGGGCAGAGCACGGATCGGATATCCGATCCGAATCAGATTTTCGGATCGGATATCCGATCCGAAAATCCGAAAATTTTAATATCCGATATCCGATCCGAATCACTTCGGATATCCGATTTTTGATATCCGAAAATTTTGGATCGGATATCCGAAATATCCGATATCCGATTTGGTTGAGATTTTTGGTCAAATAAAATTCTAAATAAAGTTCAATTCAACTAGAAAAATCCTAATCTTAGTTAATCTAATATTATACGGAGTATACTATTCTATATTTTAAGACAATACAAAAATGTCACCAAGCCTTAATTAAAATGAATTAAATTATAACCTACTTACATTAGAATACACTGACCCAATATAAAAAATAAAAAAAATAACTCATTGTTCGGATCGGATCGGATATCCGAAAAAATTATTTTGGATATCCGAATCCGATCCGATATCCGAAACTTTCGGATCGGATATTCGATCCGAAAAATGATTTCGGATCGGATATCCGATTTTTCAGATCGAATACGAATCGGATAACGGATCGGATTCGGATAATCGGATAATTTGCTCAGCCCTAGTATGATGGAAGTAATGGAGGGATTGATTTGGGTGAGGGGATGTTTCCCTCTCTCCACTGCTGCTGTGTCAGTTTATTGTTTTTTTTTAATTGAATCACATCCATCCACCATCCATCTTAGGATGAATGGATGGAGGGGATCAACACTAAGGGAGACCTTGAGAGTTAGTAACTCTCTTGACCCCCCCCCCCCCCCCCCCCCCCCCTCTCTCTCTCTCTATATATATATATATATATATATATGGGATCAGGTGAGTCCACTTATATATGTTGAGTGTTGTGTCCCCATCTTAGCCTTTGATTCAAGGTTAAATTAATGGACAAGATTTGATCTCATAATTAAGAAAATAACTAACAAATCTTGTAAATATATCATTTCTCTCTCTCCTCCTTAATTATCACAATGCAAATCTTTTCTCTCTCTTATCAATCTTTTTAAATGTTTTTTTCTCTCACACAACAAGTTTTTTCAAAATTAATTTTTTTCATTTTCATCCAAAAATCATCATTTTCCTACTGCCATTGTACGTATGTTACTATGTTACTGTCATAATCCATAAACTATGTTACTTTAACTCATATAACGTGTTACTTTAATTCATGAACTGTGTTACTTTAACTCATAAAATTTGTTACGTTGTTTAATATATTCTCTTGCAAAAACTATTATTCTAATTCATACAATGTGTTACTCTAATTCATGAACTGTGTTACTTTAACTCATAAAATTTGTTACGTTGCATAGTCACTTGCAAAAACTGTTACTCTAACTCATACAATGTGTTACTTTAATTCATGAACTGTGTTACTTTAACTCATAAAATCAGTTACGTTGCATAGTAGTCTCTTGCAAAAACAGGAGTTCCAATTAACAAAAAGAACAATGTTTGTTTTTATTAAGATACTCCAAAACAAAAAGTGGTACAAGATTCCAACTAAATCAACTCCATTACAATTCCAATATTTCACACTTGTTACTCATAATGTCCTACTTATAATTCTGCTTCTTCTTCATCCTTCTCGTTCTCTCCGTCTTCTTCTTTTTCATCTTCTTCATCATCATCTCAGAAGCTTTGATTTAATCTCACCACCGCACAATGGAGGAAACTCTCGCCCACATCCCTACATCATTCATGTGGATTAAAGTAACAGATAACAAGAGTTAAAGTAACAGATGAAGTGCATTGAAGTAAAATTGAATTAAATTAACAGAGTATGCTTATACACCAGGTATAAAGTAACAGAGGTCAGACATTAAAGTAACAGATAGTATGAATTAAAGTAACAGATAATGTTCATTAAAATAACACCAGATATAAGTTAGTGCAAATAATTCATATAATGATAAAAATTGAGAGTATGACGCAGTATCTTACTCTTTGATATTGTTTTCTATTTTGAAGTCATCACGTCCCATAATTATAGGAAGTAGTATTTTTTTTTCTTTTTTTATATGACGTTACTCTTTGATATTGTTTCCTATTTTGGTGGCAATCATGTCCCATTATTATAGGAAACAATATCTTTTTTCTATTATTTTTTTAATACGGCAGTTTCCTAAATTCTTAGGACACTACAATGCACTACAATAACAGATGAAAAACACTAAAGTAACAACTGGAGTGTATTAAAGTAACACGACATATAAAGTAACAGATGGTAGACATTAAAGTAACAGATGCTCTACACTAAAGTAACGCAGTATATGAACTAAAGTAACGCAATATATTGTAAACTTAAAAACTAATAATTGAGTAGCATCTTAACGACTTCCATGGCGATTTCAGTATAAATTACAAAACATATATACTCACCGTTTGTGTGTTCTACGATTAGCATATGAATCTATGATGAATAACACGACCATGAAAACAATATCAACATGAAAATTGACGCAAAACATGAATGACACGACCATGAAAGCAATATCAACATGAAAATTGACGCAAAACATGAACACAAATTGACGCAAATTAATCAAGATAATGAATAAAAATTGACGCAAAACATGAAAGCAATATCGAAACTCACCATTGTTATACTCGATGAATTGCTTATCAACGGTTAATGAAGATGTCGCGATCATTGAATTCATAGTAACGGAATTTCGAGCACAGATTTGATTGAATGAATGAATGAACGTGATGATCGATGGGAGCGTTTTTTTTTTTAAGGTTTTGATGAACCTGTAACGTGAATGAATGAATGAATGAATGAATGAGGAATGATTGTGATTATGGGAGTTATTGTTTCCTAAAATCATGGGAGTTATTTAGTATCATCTTTAATGGCTCCCACTATTATACTCCCTCCGTTCAAGTCCAAGCTTCCCCTTCCTTGTTTTGATACTATTCACAAACAACGATAACTTTCGATATTCACGACAATCTATTAGAAAAAATATATTCATGTGAGATCTTGTTTGATTCGTCTTTAAAAGTACATTATTAATATCCAATTTTCATAATTTTTACTAATATGTTACGAAAGATATTAACGATGCAAAATGCGCGTTGGCAAACGTGAAAAGGCAAAAGGGAAGCTTGGACTTGAACGGAGGGAGTAGGAAACATATCTTTTTTAGTATCATCTTTAATGGCTTCCACTATTATAGGAAACAATATCTTTTTTTATTATTATTTAGCAATGGCGGTTTCAAATATCCTCATGACTCACTAACGCGTTACAATAACAAACTTTAAGAACTAAAGTAACATCTTCGATAAATTAAAGTAACATATCATAAAAGTAATAAAAGTTTGTCATTAAAATAACGGACATTCTACACTAAAGTAACACAGTATCTGAACTAAAATAACCCAATACCTTTTCTGTGCGCAGACATCATGTGATTAATATGCAGCATTACTATAGTTCAACGTAGAAAAGTAGAAACTAAAAATTTAGTATCATCTTAATGACTCCCATATCCTTTCAAGTATAAACTACAATATATACTCACAGTTTGTTTTTTCCACGATTTGCATATCAGCCATTGAATGAAAAGTAGAAGCCGGATTGAATGAAAAGCAGCGCGATGAAGACGAGTATTGACTGAATGTGTTATTGATTGTGTCGTATTGAAATAAATGGCAGCGGCGCGTTGAAGATGATGAATGACTGAATGTGATTTTGAAGAATGAATGATTGAATGAGCGAGAGAACGATGAAGAAGAAGGTGGCGGAAACGGAATTGATGAAAGAGAGAATGAATGATTGAATGAATGAGAATGTTACTTTACTGAAATATTTACCTTCCTATTTTGGTGGATGCAGTATCTTTTTTTTTTCTTTTTTTTATTAAAACAGTGATTTTATCTCGTCCCTTGATCCATCTCTCATCCAACGGATGGGATGAGGACTTTAAGTGTTGAGTCCCTAAGTCCTCATCCCATCCGTTGAATGGGAGATGGATGAAGGGACGAGATTAATCACTATATTATTAAAAAAAAAAAAGATACTGCTTCCAACAAAATAGGAAGGAAAATATCATTCAGTAACCTATCATTCACATTCATTCAATCATTTACTCTCTCATTCATCATCGTTCTCTCGTTCATCATCATTCTTTCGTTAAAAAAAAAGATATATTGCTTCATCATTCTCTCGTTCATCAATTCAGTTTCCATTACTTTCTTCATCGTTCTTCATCGTTCTCTCGCTCATTCAATCATTCATTCTTCCTTCAAAACCACACAATCAAGACCACATTCAATAAGTAATCGTCTTCATCGCGATGTATTATACGTTCGATCAATCCGGCTTCTACCTTTCATTCAATGGTTGATATGCAAATCGTAGTAAACACAAACGGTGAGTATATATACATTGTAGTTTATACTGGATTGTATATGGGAGTCATTGATGATATTAGATTATTAGTTTCTACTTTTCTACCTTGAACTGCATATTCATCTGCGCATACGAAAACATATTGGTTTATTTTAGTTCACATACTGTGTTACTTTAGTGTGGAGTGTCTGTTACTTTAGTGACAAACATCTACGGAATATTATTTTTATGGTCTGTTACTTTAATTCATTGGAGATGTTACTTTGGTTAATAATGTCTGTTATTGTAACGCATTAAAGAGTCATGGGGATATATTAAACCGCCATATTAAAATAATAATAAAAAAAGATCTTGTTTCCTATAATAGTGGGACGTGATTGCCAACAAAATAGGAAAAAGATATTGGTTTATTTTCTAATTTTCTAGGTTGAACTGCATATTCATCATATGAAATTTGCGCGCACACAATACATTGAGTTATTGTATTTCATATACTGCGTTACTTTAGTGTATAGCATCTGTTACTTTAATGTCTACCATCTGTTACTTTATATGTCGTGTTACTTTAATACACTCCATTCGTTACTTTAGTGCTTTTCATCTGTTATTGTAGTGCACTGTAGTGTCGTAAGAATAAAGGAAACCGCCATATTAAAAAAAAATTAAAATAAAAGATACTGTTTCCTATAATAATGGAACGTGATTGCCACCAAAATAGGAAACAATATCAAAGAGTAACGCCATATAAAAAAAATTAAAATAAAAGATATTGTTTCCTATAATAATGGGACGTGATTGCCACCAAAATAGGAAACAATATCAAAGAGTAACGCCATATAAAAAAAAATATTGCATCCTATAATTATGGGACGTGATGACTTCAAAATATGAAACAATATCAAAGAGTAAGATACTGCTTCATACTCTCATTTCTGATCATTATATGAATTTTTTGCATTAACCTATACCTGGTGTTATTTTGATAAGCATTATCTGTTACTTTAATTCATACTATCTGTTACTTTAATGTCTGACCTCTGTTACTTTATACCTGGTGTATAAGCATCCTCTGTTAATTTAATCCAATGTTACCTCATTGCACTTCATCTGTTACTTTAATTCTTCTTATCTGTTACTTTAATACTTCTTATCTGTTACTTTAATCCATATTTCAAGTTTTAATTGTTTTTCCCCGTCACGTTTATTGGCACTGTTATTGTTTTTCAGTAGACGCAAAAGCACATGAATGATGTAGGGATGTGGGTGAGAGTTTCCTCCATTGTGCGGTGGTGAGATTAAATCAAAACTTCTGAGATGATGATGATGATGATGATGAAGATGAAAAAGAAGAAGACGGAGAGAACGAGAAGGATGAAGAAGAAGCAGAATTATAAGTAGGACATTATGAGTAACAAGTGTGAAACATTGAAATTGTAATGGAGTTGATTTAGTTGGAATCTTGTACCACTTTTTGTTTTGGAGTATCTTAATAAAAACAAACATTATTATTTTTGTTAATTGGAACTCCTGTTTTTGCAAGAGACTACTATGCAACGTAACAGATTTTATGAGTTAAAGTAACACAGTTCATGAATTAAAGTAACATATTGTATGAGTTAGAGTAACAGTTTTTGCAAGAGACTATGCAACATAACAGATTTTATGAGTTAAAGTAACACAGTTCATAAATTAGAGTAACACAACGTATGAGTTACAGTAACATAGTTTATGATTTATGACAGTAACATGGTAACATACGTATAATGGCAGAAGGGAACATATGATTTTTTGCTGAAGATGAAAAAAAACTTAATTTTAAATAAATGTGTTGGATGAGAAAAAGAGGCAATTAAAAATTGGATAGGAGAGAGAATTTGTATTGAGATAATTAAGGAAGAGAGAGAAAGAAAATATATTTAATAGATATTATAGATATTATAGTTATTTCCTTAATTATGAGATCAAATCTTGTCCATTAATCTAACATTAAATCAAGGGCTAATATGAGGACTCACGGACTCAACATAAATAAGTGGACTATATATATATATATATATATATATATATATAAAGGATTATTGGATAACTTTTCCATTAAAGTGATTTTAGAATATTAAATTCCATTTTTCTAGTCTCATCCTATACAATGGTCGATTATAAACTATAAAGCATAATTTCTCGATAAAAATACACCTTACGCATCATGTCATCATTCATATTATTCCTACACGATAAAAATCCTATTATTCTTATTCTTAAGTTATCTCTTACAAAGGTCTAACATTAAAAAAATAGACAATGTTGGCTCTGATAATATAGCTACTCTTTTGTGACGGAGGTATCTGTCACTTTGTTATAACGAGTCAAATACTACTCATTTATATAGAAAGACAACGCATTACCTTTTTAGTGCTTTGTCTTTTACTATGTAAACAAAACGTATTTGACCCGTTATAAGAAAATGACGGATAATTCCGTCACAAATTAAGCAAGAATTTGTGATGAAAATACAGTGTTCTCTACGTCACGTTCATTCCTCGTGTTATCACAATTACTTTAATTTCTAGACGTAAATTATTCTACCCTAATAATAAACTTTATCTTTTTGTATCATCAGGATTAGGAGAGACATTCACTTTTATCTAACAGTAAAAAAATTCAAATGTTTGCATTAAAATTTTCGGAAGACATATCGGTTTGTCTAGTTATATTTTCTACTTGCCTCTCCAAATTTTCCAGCTCGAATTCTGACTTCGTCTAGTGCTTCTTTCTCTTACCGGTTTCATATATACTCTTTGGAGACGATCCTACGCATGATTTAGATTAACTGGATTATTTTATCTATTAACTAGGTTAATACCCGTGCAAAGTTGCACAAGTATATATAAAAGACTTATGTAGGTATCACGTTTGGATATCACTTTAATAAAAAAATAATTTATTATATAGAAAAAATGTACGATTAAAATCAACTTGAATTATACACACATGAAAATTAATGTAAAGATACATGTTTGACAGTTATCATGATATACACGTATCTCGTATAGTCGTATGTTTGATACAATTATTCGTTGAGTAATTAATTAGTCTTTTAACTTATGTTTTACGGAGTATAAAATAATGAAAATTTTACTTTAAGTAGAACTAATTTGATACGAAAATCATAACCAAAAACATTTTAAGAAATTACGAATAAAAAATAGACCTCTAATTGAAACCAGCTCAAGAAAAATCAAAGTGTAACATTAAAAAGATTAAGTGTGATTGTTATCTCGTAAATTAATTAAAAAAATACTCCGTTTTTTTTTTCCAATACTAATATCATAGAAGTGGTGTAATGAGTTTCAATTTAAATATTCCAAATAAGTTTTTTTTTTCATTACTAAGTATACTATCGATAAATGAAATATATACTAAAATCTTCATAACTAATAGAGTATCCATTTTTTAAAAATTCTTATTGGTATGCCCGTGCAATGTCATTTTAATCCGTCCAATTTTGCACGCTACTAACCTAACTATTAAATAAAAATCATTTTCGACAATATTTAATCTATGTTAAATTATTAGTATAAAAATAATTTAAATCGCAATTAAGTTGTTTGTCAACATATTTATATCTACGGTGTTTCCAAATATTTTAACCCGTGATAAATTATAATATTGTCAAAATATTAAAACTTGTGTCTTTGACGTTTTAAGAGATGTACATACCAAAAATATCTTATTAATATGAGACTTTTGATTGATATGGAGTATTATATCAGATTAATGGTTATTATAAATTTTATAATATTTACTCCGTATATGATATAGATTAATATGGAAAGTGAGATGATTTAGGAACGTGCGCGTTTTACCGCCAAGAAACCATGCTTTGGTTTCTGTTTTATTATATACGGAGTAGTATAGATACGTACGTAATCGATATGTAAATATATTTCTAATCATACGACTAAGTACCACGTCCGTGCAAATATTGTCTACGTTATCAACGCAAATAGTATCTCTTTCAAAACCGGTTCCAAATTCGACATGAACCGCTTATAGACATCTTGGGCACCTTCCTCACCAGACCGATTGTATTCATTGGGTAATCCATCGGGTATAGCGTTAAACTCGAAACCAATGTAGCGTGAGAAATGGGTTTCAAAGCTGTCGTAGTTGGTGAGGGTTTCAAATAGTATTGAAAAAAGAAAATGGAAGGTTGGACTTGAATGGAGAGAGTATCAAATACGTCTCTTTATAATTTTGAGAAAGTGGTCAAAAGTATACACATACCTCACTTGTGTTTCTAGCTTATATATTTTGTCAACAATTCACAAGCAATACATTACATACTTTTCATTAAAGTGATTTTGGAATATTAAATTCCATTTTTTTCTTGTCTCATCCTATACAATGGTCGATTATAAAGTATGAAGCATAATTTCTCGATAGAAATACACCCTAAGCGCGTCATGTCATCATTCTTATTATTCCTATGTTATCTTTTACAAAGTCAACTTTTTCGGCTCGAATTTTGACTTCGTCTAGCTAGTGCTTCTTTCTCCTATCGATTTCATATATACTCTTTGGAGACAATCCTACGTATAATTAGATTAATATATATTTTTATTCTCATACTCCGTACTATTATATAGCATATGAACGTATAAGAGACTAACTCGATTATTTTATCTATCTATCAATACGTAATCGATATTTAATTACGTATATTTCTAATCATACTACTAAGTACCACGTCCGTGCAAATATTGTCAACGTTATCGATGCTACATGCATGCATGCATGTCTATAAATAGAGTACATTTGGACTTTTAGTTATAAGATATCTATATCTATATATCAAATCCTCTACGAAAATATTAAATCAAGGTCATTAATTAACTAAATAATCAAAGATTAATTAGAACTAAGCAGAGATGGACTCATCATCTAATTCTTGCAAAGGTAAGTCTTATTTATCAATGTCTTGATTTACATTATCGATTATGTATTTATGTGTACTTTTTTTCTTTGATGAAAGTTTTTAATTTAATCACACTTTTACAAGGTTACGTTATTCTGGTCGAGATGATCTTCTGATACAACATGGTATATACATACATATATACATACTCCGTATATAAAATGAATGTAAACGTCAAATAAATTCCTCATTACCTACTTCATAACTTATTTTAGTAATGAAGGTATATAAATCATTCGTAAATGTTTTACACAAATTTGTCGATATATAACTTAATGACGAACTACATATAATCATGTTATTATGTATTATTATTTCATTTCCACGACAATGTAAACGTATATAATAACAGGGAAAATGTAAACGTATATGATACTGACGCATTTTATATACGTATTTATCTAAAACATAACACAATTGACGTCATTTTGTTTATATGATCACATATAAACGATGCATATATATAATAAACGTGTATGTTATCAATCGTATATAATCGTTATTTGTGTTAATTATCAAATAATAAACGTATATAATTAAACACGTATAATAATCGTCATTTGTGCAATGATCATCATAACAGGTATATACGATCAAATAATGTATTATAATAGGTATATAATCAATCGTACATTATACGATCAAATAACGTCATTTTTGTTTGTTTAACAGGAAAATGACATGTTTATGTAAACGTGTATTATTATATATGATTTTGATACTGACAGGTTAAGGAAAATGTAAACGTAAATAATAACAGGAAAAAGTGTATGGCCGGAGCTAGTAGGGACAAATGGTAAGAAGGCTGCAACAACAATCGAAAAGGAGAACCCACTGGTTCATGCCATAGTCCTATTGGATGGCACACCCGTCACAAAAGATTTTCGATGTGATCGGGTTTGGGTTTGGGTTGATTCATACGATGTTGTGGTTCGCCCTCCAACCATCGGTTGAAAATGTTATACAGTACGGAGTATATATGTGCCAAATATAAATAAAACTCACATCTTGTATTCTTGAAATTTTATTATTATTATTATTATTATTATTATTATTATTATGATGTAAACGGTGTCTATTACTGATATTATTTCACTCGGGTGGTGTATACTCGGTTTTTATATTGATATTAATAATAATACTCCGTACTATATTTCAGTCGATTTTAAATTGAATATTGAATAATTATTAAAATTGAACAAGTTTTGACGGTATATATAACACACAAAAGTGAATGAGTTTCCATTGAGAAATGACCATGTTTTTTTTTATTTACTATAAAATGAGCATCATTTTTTAAACAATTTGAATTTCAAACTTATTCAAGAAAAGAGAAAATCTTTATTTCATTGATTATAGCTATACTCTGTATTAGTTTGGTAAACAATATATTGAGAAAAAATTAGCAGATTCTGACTTAAATAGTAGATTGACGGTCAATCTACTAGTTTAATGTGTTTGATAAATGACATATTGCAATAGCATATAGACTAGAATATACTGTTTTGGAATATGATGCTAATATTGAAATAGCCTATTCCAATTTATTCATGAAAAGTATTTGATTGTCCTCTAAACTATTACTCCGTATTTACCGAACAATCTTTCTTAATTCTGCTAATTTAATTTGATAGTCAAATCTGTTACGCCCTATATGTTTTATTCATTTGTTTGTTTTCCATATTTATTGTGAGGAGTATTTTAATCATATACAAACAAATTAAATGAACGAGATGAAGAAAGTACTCCTTACAATCTATTAACCCTATTCGGCTAATGTTAACCACTAAAATCAATTCGCTACTGTCGTTTGCCAAACAGACTCGATAGCTACAAACATCGTCATTACTTATATTCTCGATATAATACTAATTACGACGTAAATGTTAAAACATACTCAATTTAAAACAAAATTCATTCGTACGCCCATAAGGTGTTACCTAGTGGTTAAAATGGGTCTTAGGTTCAAGCCTCTGCAAGCGCGCGCGCCTGTCGCCCACGGACGGTTTACCGCGGGTTCCCTCGTTCATCAAAAAAAAAATCATTTGTACAAAAATATTTCCCTTCGTCTCGGTCATGTATTGTCAGTTGTGAGAAATATCCCTTATTATATATAACAGCAACATTTAAAGCCTCCACATTGAGCCACATCAGCATTCGACTTCATCATCCTACATGGATCTGATGTGTCACACATATGGCGATTACATGGTATATGATATTTGAATTAATTTATGAGTTTTTTACCTGATAACTGCCATTCCCGCAACACCCTTCCCCATCCTTGCAAACCGTCTCCCCTGACTCTCCTCCCCATTGCCCACTCTTTAATAACTCCCTGACTTCCATCCCCACTCACATCAGTTGTTTTCAAAGGACATTTGTTCTCGGAGGACGATTTATATCCAAGTTTTGTGCATATAATCAATCATATATTCAATATCATATATATACTCCTATTTCCTTAACTATTTGATTGATTTTCAATTTGTTAAACCCTGATTCATTCATCTCATTTTCTCATTTTCTAGGGTTCTTTAATTGCAGAATTGATTCAAGAAATGGATGCAATTGTTGCGACTGTAAGCGGTTATCACGGTTCGCATCAATTTGAAGGTCATTCCGTTAATCACCGTTGTCGGCGCTAATTACATTGGTAAAATGTCCAAATCTACCACTCATTTGGTTAGTATCATGCCTTTTGATGATCTGATTTGTCTTTGAATTACGGTTTTCTGCTGCTTAATTGTTGTATTGTGCTGAATCTCAACGTTGTCGAGGTAGAATTAGACGCAATTTCGATAAAAACCACCTCTTTTTTTTTTTACTCCAGCACATTAATGGCTTCCCCAAATTGTAATTTTGTCTTTGGATTATGGCCATATGGGTACCTGCTGCTCATTTTTTGAATTAATTGATGACTAGAAAAGTTTTTTTTTTTTTTTCAGATTTTGATGGACGTGTTTTCTTTTCTTATCAGTAATTGGATGATCAATTAAATATTTCATAAAGGGGTAATTTATTTGGTAAAAGTGTTCTTAGTAGAGATTGAAAGCGATTCATCGATAATCTAAAACAGGTTAATTGATAAAGTGATAATCTTAAATCTTTTATAAAGTGATAATAAGTGATTTCAGCAATGAGTCCTCTGATATGGCCCCAAAAAGCCAATTTTGGCTCAAATCTAGGGCTTCACATTAAGTCTGCTGATGGAGGGTCCGAGTTGGAGGCGATCCCGAAGAGCGTGAAATCGGTCCGAGATGATATTATATAATTTTATGAACTGAATTGAGTGTGAATTGAGTTAAGATCTGAACAAAGTACATGACGTTGCAGAGCTATAGGTATTAGAAGAAGAAGAGGAGGAGGAGATCGGAGTAGTAACAGCAGCAGTAGCTTGCCAATGGAGAAAAACAAAGATGAACTGAAACAAGAATCGTCATATCTGATAATTGAACCGGATAAAATCGCGAATAAAACGGACAAACATGCGAATCGTTGACGCGTCACATTGATGCAATAAACCCGCTGCTGTCACAAGGTATGATTTTTTTGTCTCCCTCACTCAATTATTGATTATTCATTTCTTGATCCTGCTATTTTCGTTCATAGTTTGAGTTTAACCGTTAACAAGGAAAATAACAGAATTTATGACACCAAATTTACACAGATTAACTCCAGATGAAACGGAATGAAGCAAAAAGAAAAATAAAAAGGCCATTATTTGTGAGCCACTGATTCCGCTAGGTACTCATGCGGCGTCGTTCACATTCTTGATTTCCTCGGTAATCAGGTCAATCCACCATCACTTTATTCAATTCAACTTCATCAGATTTTTTTGTGATATTCAATTTGCGATAGTCGAGGTTATATTGCTGGATTTTCTATGCTACGGCTTATTTGATTAGATTAAGGTTAATTTTAGGAAATTAACCGGTTGAATTTTTTGAAACATTCAACTTTTTTTGGTTTAATAGTGGTGATATTTGGTCAATATCTTGCGAATTTCGTGAATTCTGTTTTAATTTATCAGACTTTCGTGATGTTTTTTGTCAATTTGTTGACATGGAGACAGAGATTGGAGCAGCCATGTCGAAGCGAAGTAATTATTTATTTTTTCATTCAGTTCTTTTGTTGGTTTATAACTTTGCGGATGAAACGATGTAATGAAAAGTGGAGTGCTGGAAGAGAAGGATCAACGGGAAAAGTTCAGGATGTCACTGGGTCTGCCCGAGAAGCATGGATGGTTTGCCTTTAAAATTCTATACAAGTAAGTAATCCCCCCTCCTTCAAAGGAAGTAAGAAAACTCATTTTTATGGCTCATACAGTTTGCTATTTCCAGCCTATGTAATTAGTTTAGTTGGGAAATGAAATCAGTATGTTTTCAATCTCAAGCGGATTGGTTGAACCATTGAGTATTGTGCCTAATCTCTAAGTGTGGTCTATAATAAGGTCAAGTAGTCATGTTTGATTTTTTAGTGTAAGTATAACTTTAGTAGCAAAATTTAAAACTAAGCAGGAGTTAATAAAACATTATCAGGAGTTAATGAGCCTTACTAAGCTCAAATTTAATAACCTTTTACCGAGGTTAGTGTAAGTATAACTTTAGTTATCATTGTTCGCTGGAGTAAGCCTTGGCGTCGAAAGGGTGCGTTTTCAGGTACTTCGAAGGTCTAGCCACTTCCTTTCTTTTCAATATAATTACAAAATTCTCCCTTCCCATATCACGTTTCCTAAATCATAGATTCCTTCTTATAAAGAGAGGTGATGTTGTTTGATGAATTGTGGTATAAGAGTGTTATATTTGAAAATGTTGACACTTATTTGCCGCAGGTGGTTGGTAGGGATGACCCCAAGGAGGATGCAGAAATTGTAAAAGAAATACTACAAGTAAGAAATAAGATTGGTGTTGAGATTGAATTGCGTGTGGATGATAACCGAAAGTGGACTCGGTCTCTAACAGAAGGCTGGCTAAAACTTCTGCAAAAAAAATCTGACAAAGAGAAGGTAAGTTGTGTTGTACATGTAGAAGTATTTTTGATTTCAATTGCTTTTGTTGATATATTATTTCAATTTATAATTACATGTATTATGATTCATACACCCCTATCACAAACAAGAATTTGTGTACATTATTATACATTTAGGTAACTAATGTAGCATTAAGTACATTATTAATGTACAACTATTAGTATGTATGTGTGTATCTATCATCTACAAGTATGTATATAGCGTACTTACATCGTCTCCAATGTTGTCACCAGAATTAGTGGTTGGGATAATGTCACTAAACTGATTGTTATCCAAGAGCCCAAAATCCATACATATTCGTTTGACTAAATTCAACGACGTAGCAAGTTCGACTATATAATACTCCTATTTATAGCCAAAAGAACTTTATTTTTTTTTTCGGTCATTGAAATTCAATTGGTACCTTTTCTTTTTAGTCCGTATTTTGTACCAAATTATTCTTACTCTATTAGCTGGATAATTAAGTGCTAATTTTAATATTATCTAAATTTTTTTTAATCTATGCGCAAAAGAGAAAATGTCCTATTGGATATTAATAGAGGTTCGTACTATAACATAGTACATGGTCTACTTACAGATGAACAAATTCATATTTCCGTTGAGCAATTGTGTGACTGAATTTCACTAGGGTTGATTTCTAACAAAATTGTTACAACTTTTACGTATACCAAACAAAACAAGAAAAATATATTAAAAATGGTTAATTTGAATGGTTTTTAGGGGGAAAAAGTCGAAATTATGAGATGTATATGAATTTAACCCAAACTACCATATCCAAACCAGGGTATTTCGTCTAATTCAGGTATATTTCCAACAATAATGCTCGCAACCAAGTTCATTCATGCCAATACAATGTCAAAAGGTTGCCTACAGTTAGCGATATAGTCTCATTGAAGCAGTTAGAATTAAGTGATCTGCCATAAAACATAAGAAACACTGAAGCAGTAAGATTATCGTTTTGTTTAAAGTCCGTAATAAAATAGTCTTTCTCGATTATCGTAATATAATAAAACCGAGGTAATAATGGATAATTAACTATAATGTAAAGTGGGTAAGAGTAGGTACCGTTGACTATAGGTCTCAGGTTCGAATCCCCCTTCCCCTATATTGTAATGCGACTAAGTGCGCGCTTCGTTGAACAAAAAAAAATCTATTAAAATACGTAATGAGCTAATTAAATACGAAATCAACTATCTTAACGTGATTACCTAATTTAACGTAATCTTTATTTCCCAAAAGAAATTCATTATGTGTTTTATTAGAAAATAAAGATTACATTTTGATTCTTTGGAATCATAAGTCAAGCTAAATCGATATATCTAAGACGATTACGAAAAAATAATAATTACAATATCGTAAATTTTGTGATTAATATATGTAAGGCAAAACTTTTAATCAATGCTAAAAAAAATTTAATCTGTTTCTTTGAAAACCTTCCATAATTTGATTAAGGCTATATTCTTTTGGATTGAAACGAACTGAATTTAATTGACAACTATTTTGACAACTACAGTGTATAACATATCTCCGACAATACACCTATAAAATGTTTGTTCAATATATTTCTACAGTATAAGATCTTATTCATTCGTTATCGTCATGTTGATGATGCTGTTACAAAGGTGATAATGGTCACGTATGTTATGTTGTCCATCAAATTTATTTAGAATAGCTGATGGACAATTTGCCTTTTCGCATTATCTACGTAAGAGTTAAATTATAATACTACTTAGATTGTATTTACTACTCTAACATACTCCCTCCGAATTTCTATGATTGACTCATTTACTTTTGGATAAAAATATAAGGAATGGAAAATGAGTGGTTCAAAAAAAAAGAGGAAGAAAGAGAAATGGGTGGATGAATGTGAACTACTCTGTATATATATGGTCTAAAATGAAAAGTGTTTAAAAAATTAAACTCAGTCCAAAAAAGAATACGTGTAAATGATAGTAATGCAGAGGGAGTAGTTTTTTTGTCCATCACTTTATTTATCTTTTCTAACACCAACCGTGCAATTTGCACGGGCCAAAACTAGTTTTAATAAAAAATAAAAGATGAAAATCGTAGAAGAATACAATAATATACCTACACGATTCGTCATGTAATCCTATCTCTCAAAAAGTCAACATTCAAAAGGTTGACAATAATGCCGGCTTTAGCAATGTAATGATCTGTACGCCACCTTCATTCCTTATATTACCATTACTCCATTTTTATTTCCTAGACGTTCCTTATTCTACGAAAATCAATAATATCTAGTCTTCTTTAAAAAATAGAAAATTAAACTTTTTTTTTTCAACGAATAGCGCATTTAATCGCATTACAATATGAGGAAGGGGATTCGAACCTGAGATTTATTATTTCAGGGTACCTAGCCTTAACCATCAGGCTAAAACATTTTTTTTTTTTTTTTTTGAGCGAAAAGATCATTTCATTAATAAAAAATCATACGACATCTACAACTTATATCGAAATTGAACGGGTACAATACTACAAAATTTGAATAAAATAAATTCTCATTAAAACAAAGATCTCTCACTAAGATTTTGATCTCCGCTTCTGCACATCCTCTTTCAACATATCGCTGTTTAATGATACAGCCTTTCATAAGAGGGTCTTTGGATCTTCCAAGGTTTTGAAGAGAATCGATTTCATCTAACCTGATAGATTGTAGCCGCCAGTCTGACATAAATTGAGATATCATATGATGAACGATTGTGGTACTGATCTTCCGCGTCCTCTCCGCTATCATAGATTTAACATCTCTCCTAAAAGAGAGAGCGAAACCCATCAATTGATGGGGACGAAACTCTCCAAAAGGAGAGGACTTATTCTAACTAAAATAATAATACTAATATCAATACTAAACGATATAATAAGTAAAATTTGGGGGGCTTACCACCAATTAATGGTGGTAGCCCCGAGGTTTTTTTCTTTTTGGAAGCTAGGATTTTTAGGGAGGAGGAAGTGTTTGTTCTTTAGTTTAGAATATGTGTTCTCCCATCAGGCTAAAACATCTTCGATATTCTTAATTAAATTTTTTGGAAAGAAATCTCGAGTTTCAATAGTTCTAAATCATAACTTCACCTACTGGATATATATGTTTTCTATTTTTTTTATGGTATACCCGGTTATGATGAGCTGCTCAATTCAAATTGTACCGATTGTTTCTCTACGTTAATTGTATTTATCAAAACTTCGCCTTGAAAAATGATCGTCATTTTCGAAATGTGTAGTGTAGTCAAAGTTATACTCCATTTTAATCACCTATATATAACTCTTTATAATGAGTTCTGAAAATGATTATATATCTTCTTAAGTTGCATTGGTTTCTATTACGAAATCTTCGCTTTGAAAATGAATTCGATATTTCTAGAACTCATAGGTGAAAGTTAGTTAATGACGTTAAAGCTATTTTTTCCGTTTTAGCATGAGACCGTAGGACTAAGTATTAGATAAGTAAATACTTACTTAATAATACGGCTAAGCACGATGAGGTACGTACGTACGTACGTACGTAGTCTATACGTGACTACCTTATTATTGCTAAAAAAAGTGTATAAATATACATTTGAATTTTGCTTAGGAGAGAGAATATATAGTATCAAATAATCCTCTTAAGAGATATAATCAAGGTCATTATCTGAAAAATCAAAGATTAATTAAGAAGTAAGGGATGGATTCATCATCTGATTCTTGCAAAGGTATAATAAATTCTCGATTTTTTCTTATATGGAAATTATTTTTCGAGTATGCTTAGCTTTATTTAATTAAGGTTCAACTATATAATCACACTCATAATTATTTAAAATAAATAAATTAAAATAACCTTATTTAAACACCATCCCATAATTTTCTTATTTAACTACTAGTATTTCTTAGGGCTCGTTTGGTTACTCGATTAATTACCGGGAAGTATATTTTTAGGGAGTTGTTTGGTTGTCCATTTCATGGGAATTGCCACTTCCTAGAAATTGTCACTTCCTCCATTACTCGCCAAACCCCCTTGGCGGGTAGAACTTCCCGCATGAATCCATTTCCTACCTGTCAACCAAACAATATTTTTGTAATTCCAATGAAATACAAATTCACGTGAATTTAAGTTTCCAGTAACTTCATCTTCCCATGGTGAACCAAATGAGCTCTTAGTTTAATAATTACGATGGTGTAAAATCCTTAGCAAGTAATTTTTAGCTCTAATTTTTCGGTTCTTTCTTATTACAGAATCATTTTTGGAGTATACATAACTTAACGAGGAGCTATATATATAATTATGTACTTCGTAGTATATTATTTCATATTCATATTGATTCAATACTAATTTTGGTGATCATGAAAGTGTCGATTTTAATGCTAACGGCGAATAGGTAAAATGTGAACGTAACAGGGAAAAATGTGTGGCCGGAGCTAGTAGGAACAGATGGGAAGGTGGCAGCAGCAATAATCGAAAAAGAGAACCCCCTAGTGAACGCGATTGTCCTATTGGATGGCACGCCCGTCACGCTAGATTTTCGATGTGATCGGGTTTGGGTTTGGGTCGATTCTTGCAATGTTGTGGTTCGCCCTCCTGTCATTGGTTGATCGATCGTTCATTTCTTAACTCCGGTCTACAAGAAAATGTCATATAATGTATGATGTACTACCAAATATAAATAAAACTCGTGACGTGTATGCTCGATTTTTATTATAATAAGGAAGAATTATACGCTACAATGTTAGATTTTTTTTTTGGTGCTACGAAGTGGGTTAAGTCCTAAGAAGAAAAAACGAACAAGTAAATAACAAGGAAACTAGAAAGCACGAAACGGAACAAAACGCGGCCAAGACGTTCCACCCATGTCCGACTCGAGCAGTTCGAAGAGGGGGGCCGGGGTGTCCGTCGTTTCCAATATGATCAGTTGCTCCTGTTGACGAGTTCCTCGATTAGCGAGCCAGTCAGCACATTTATTAGCTTCTCGATACACGTGATGTACTTCCAATGTTAGATAATGACAAGCCAACTCCTATAGCTTCTCGATACAGGTGATGTACTCCCAATGTTAGATAATGACAAGCCAACTCCTATTCCACATGCATTATGCTTTTTGTCCTATATATACTACTTGACCCATTACAAAAAAGAATTTGTGGTCGCCAGTGGTTATCCATGATTTTTTTTTATTAAAAAGAACGCGCACTTAGTCGCATTATAATATTGGGGAAGGGGGGTTTCGAACCTGGGACCTATAGTCCACGGTACCTAGTCTTAACCACTAGACCAAAACATCTTCGGTATCCATGAATTTTGGGATGGGGGTGACAAGAAACGTAAACTGTTGACCGAGTAAAAGAAAAAAATGTAAACCATTCACTTAGACGAAGGTAGAGCCGGCAAAAAATAACATGACCAGAAAACACGACACGAACCCAACACGAAATTAACGGGTTGAGTTGAGGGTTCATGGTCCATTTATGTAAGTGGGTCGACACAAACACGACACGAAATATAATTGGGTCGGGTTTGGGTTGAGGTCCCAAAACACGAACCCGACACGAATAACCTATTTATTAAATTAGTCGAAGATTTTTTAATCATTTTTAACATAAATATGTTAATACTTTCCAAATATGGACATGACATGAAAATCCGACACGAACAAATTAATGGGTTTGGAGTGAGGCTTAATGACCCATTTATGTAAGTGGGTCAACACGAACACGAACCCGAAACTTAAATGGGTCGGGTTTGGGTTGAGGGATTCATGACCCGTTTACCTATGACACGAATACGACACGACCCGATCTATTTGCCATGTTCAGACGAAGGTAATAAAACTTTGTTAAATCGCTAAACTCTTTGCGTGAACAAAAATTAATCATAAAACCGTGCGCGGTTCAGGGGCGGATAAGGGTGAGGCCGTGAGGGAATGGGGAGTCACGTGCCAAATTAAAAAAAGAAAAAAAAAATGGAAAAAGCAAAACACGCGCATCAGGAGGAGAAGAGAGAAAGATGAAAAGATTCAAAACTCAAAAGAATTAAACCCCAAATTACACAACCCCACCCACCCTAAACCCCTACCCTACCACCTGGGCTGCCGCCGTCGTTCCTCCACCCTGCTGACGCGTCAACATTGTGACTCACGGGTCGGCTCATCCTTACCCGTTACCAATTAAGTACTTTATCAATTTCTCCCCAAATTTCAATTTTGATTGATTATTCTACAAGATTATAAATGTATGAAGTAGTAGATCTGTTAATCTATTTGTTATTATTAAGTTGTTCATTTGTAATTGCTACTTACTTTGGTTTATAATTACTTGATTATCTCATATTTTAGTATTTTTTTCTCAAACCCTAATATTATTTTGAGATACTTAATTAAGTTTAATTTAAAGCTCGTCATTCTCCTAGATTTTTGAAAAACATAAGAGTAAAGCATAATTATAGACGGAATTCGGAGAAAATAACCAAAGTTGATTGATTGATTGATTGTTGAGAGATTTTGCAGAGGAGTTTAATTAATTTAAATGAAAGCTTTAGGCAATTTGTAAAGGATTTGATTCATGATTAGTAGTTGATTATAGTGGTATAGTTGATCGATAAATTGTTTGCATTTCTTATATATACCGAGAGTATCGTCTTTTTTTATCGTAATTCATTTGAAAATTGTATCTGTGTGTTTCAAGGACGATTACTCCGCGTAAATTAACGTTAATTTGTGAACTCGATTTTTTCGAAATGGATTGAAGGTAATACTAGTACGGAGTAATGGAGTACTAGGGAATAAGGATTGTTTAAATCGTCTAACCGGGTGCATTATGAATATCAAATTTTTACCCCTCTTATTTTTATTTATCTTCCTTGTTTTCTTATTGAGCTGAAACACTCTTTCTTCTCTATTTCTATTTTGGGCCATCGACATGTGGTCTAGAATTGCCCTTACATTTCTTTCTCATCATTTTCTCTTTTGATCCACACATTCCGAGGGAGTATATTTTTTTAGTAATATGGAATTAAAGTTATGGACAAAAGAAAACGGGCATTGACATACGTGCATAAAGCAAACGTATGGAATCAAATGGAACGGAGGGAGTAATATATAATATTGACACTGAAATATTAATGTTTTTATGTACTCGTATTTTTTTTGTAGATATTGTCCATAAAATTACTGTATTTAATAGTTGCTCTCCTATCCTCAAATCCTTGATTCGCTCCTGCAGAAGGTGTTGGGTCTCCTAGTTTCCGTATAATCTGGCGTGGCGATGACTGTGGAGGTAGAAGCCTTAACTGAGCAAGAGACCGCCCTCTATGATCGCCAAATTAGGGTTTGGGGTGCTGATGCTCAACGAAGGTATTCCATTCATTCACTTTTTCACACCTCTTTCTTTATGTATTTTTATTGACGATTTTAGTTTGCAAATAGATTGAGCAAGGCTCATGTGCTGGTGGCTGGAATCAAGGGAACTGTTGCTGAGGTTACAATTTCTTTCCATTATTATTCTGTTAATGCAACACGCAACACGCAAATGCACATTGTTATCATTACTAATCCAAAGAATGCTGCTGCATTTCAGTTCTGCAAGAACATTGTATTAGCAGGTGTGGGAAGTCTTACTTTGGTTGATGATAGCCCCGTGACCCCCGAATCCCAGAACGCTAACTTCCTCATTCCTCCACACCCGACTCTCGATAATGACCACTCTGTTGCACACATCTGTTGCCACTCTTTAAAGGATTTTAACCCAATGGTTCACGTCTCTGTCCAAACAGGTCTGTATCACACACTTTCAAACCCAACTCCCCAATCACGATTTTTGGGTATGATTAGAAATAGGATGCATAGTAGCAGGCTATATGATTTTTACGTCTCCCCTCTTGGCTGTGGGTGTGTGTGCCTACGCGATTTTGGTTAAGCTAAGCATAGACTCATTTATTTCACTTCTATTTACTTCAGCTCCATTAAGATAACCACAAAAGATAAAGCCTTTTAGGTGGAAATAGAAGTTAATTTGTATTATCAATCCAATGACAATTTGGAGAAGGGAGTGCTCCCTTGAAAAATCTATCTCATGCTTATCCATGTCCTTGGAACTTTCTCAAAATATTACGGCATAGTTTGTTTAATTTGCTGAAAACTGAATTTGGAACCACTTAATCATGAACTCACTCAACCCTTATTAAAATTTCATAAGTTTTTTTTTTTTTTTTTTTTTTTTTTTTTTTTTTGTGACTTCTCGTCGCGGTTCATATTTTGTTTTCCAGAGATTTTGAATGGTGCCATCTTTATGATTGTAGGATTTGAGTTGTATTAAATGGTCTTGCAGGAGAATTATCAAGTTTTGGTACAGATTTTTATGAGAAGTTTGATGTCATTGTTGTTAGCTGTTGCTCACTAAGCACAAAGGTACTGTTTATATTTTCTTTTCCTTAATTTAGTACCGTAGTACTTTCATAGAATTTTCAGCTGTGTACGCTCTTATGATGCCTTATATTTTTTTCTGGGTTAAAACAGAAATTGATCAATGAGAAATGTCGAAATTTATTGAAGCCAATTCCTTTCTATTCAGTTGATTGCCGAGACTCTTGTGGGGAAATATTTGCAGATCTGCAGGTTCATTCTTGGACAAAGGTACATAATTGTACTAATTTGTGGGGCATTATTGTGTAGTTTCTCGTAAAAGCCACTCTTTGAATCTTTATAAGTTCACTTCGCCCAATGTAACGTGTAATTATTGTGCGACCTAATTTGCCACATTAATTAGGATTCTTTTTCTTTTCTCTGTACATGCTGTACCCGTGCCTTGGTCTTTGTTCTTGCCAGGTGTTTCTGCCCACCACATCTTTGTGAAATACTCCCAAGCTGTGTGTTTGCTTCCTACCTGCACTTGTACATGTTGATACTTGTCATCTAGGAGTTTTGGACCCTTATTATACATTATACAACTATACAAGGGGTGTTATATGGATACATTTCTTCGCCATTATGATACTCAACAAGTTTTCTGTGGTCTTCTACTTTGTGCATATTTACTGGTGCGGAATTGTCTATGTAGTAGGCACTTGTATTCAGTACTACAGTGGGAAAGTAGCGCATCACCTATCTACAAGTACACTAGACTTCTCACAACCCCTTTTATGCACTCAGTGTCATGTGGGATTTAGATAATCTGTTCTGCTGCTAGTGCTCTTTTGCGACATTTTTTGCACGTTTCATTAAATCCTAACAACATATACGGAGTATTACTTTCCTTTTCCTTAAGTAACTCTATTTTTCTTTACTCCTGCAGAAACAGGCTGACGAGGCTGTTGAATGCAGCTTGCAGTACCCTAGTTTTGTGGTATACTTTTGATACTCTATGTGTCCAAATTTATCTGGGTCACAACTCACAAATTTTACACACACAAATTTTAAAAATGGCAAGTGGAAAGGGTATACTTCCTCCGTATCTATATGTTCGTCCCCTTTTATTAAAATACTCCTCACATATATTAGACAAAGGGGGACGAACATATAGATACGGAGGAGTATTTGCTAAAAACATGGAGTGCAAATGGATGGATATTAAAATCCACCTGTATATATAAATTTATGCCGAAATGGAAATAAGTCAATTGATTTGGTAAATGTTGTTTAGCAAAATGAATGGAGGAAGTTTTTCGTAGCCTTAACACGTCAATACTTTTGAATTGGGTTTTCAAACTCTGTCCACTTCCTCCAAAATTCCTGTTTCGAACTCGTGTATTTTTCTGGCTAATATAGTCTCATACAAGTATACAACAATATTATGTTTACATGGCAGGAAGCAATTGCAGTTCCTTGGAAAACACTTCCTAAGCGAGTTTCTAAGCTTTACTTGGCCATGAGGGGTATGAAAGCAATTCAACTCATTTTGATATGTGTTTTTTTCCATCTTTTGCTCTAGACTCCAGAGTCATGCACCCATATAGTAGACGCTAGGGTAAATTCTTTAATCAGACACTTATGTTACCTTTGCTTACTCCATATACGGATTTTTTTTGGCCGGTGGTGGGGGATGGGAAACAAGCTTCTGTTCTCAATTCTAGTACTACTTTGATGTTCTTCCATGTGGTGTAACTGATTTGGGCCTTGGGCTAGCTGAAGTGTCTCCTGGTCAAGAACTTTTTGTTTTGCATCAAATACCGTGGGTCTTGAGCACCCACTGACTTTATAATTCTTCTTCTCAAACAAGATGATACAGCTATATGCTTTTTGGTAACTGACATGACTTTCATGAATTCATGTTTATTATCCTTGATCTTCAGTCATAGAAAAGTTTGAGGAGGCAGAGGGGCGTAAACCAGGTGATATCTCAGCTGCTGATCTTCCCGCTGTTCTGAAGATGAGGAATGAGCACTGTGAGGCACAGGTAAGTACAAAAGTGCAGTTGAATTGTTTATATGGCCTATCAAATTCTTATATGAGACGATCTTAGAAACTGTTTATTTATTCAGTCTTCCTGGATTAATGCCTCAATGGGTTAGGTCATGCATTATATCAAAACATAAGACATCAGTGGCGGAGTTCCCCACAGTGATCATACCAGGCTGACCAGTTGTCGCTCATTTTTTTTCAGTCGTTTGGAGAATCTCAAATCCCTGACTCACTGCTTGGAAGATTAGTGTCAAGTACAATGGAGTTCCCCCCAGTTTGTGCCATCATTGGTGGTATCCTTGGACAGGTAATCTAATCTTGTCTCTCTCGATTAACCTTGTTTGCTTTCTTAGATCACATGTAGTTGAACCCGTCCATTTTGAACCTCGGCATCTTGTTTTTGATTTTTCCCGTCATCAGGAAGTGATCAAGGCTATATCTCGCAAAGGCGAGCCAATCAAAAACTTTTTCTATTTTGATGCTATGGATGGAAAGGGCGTGATAGAGGACATTTCAACTCCCACTCCTACAAGCTGAACAGTCTCGTACTCTCGTCTTGGGCAGTTTAACCAAATCATCTAGGACATGTTTGCTATAAGATGCTTATTTTGCACTGTTAGATCGGGTAACGTAATAGGCGGGTAGTAATCTCAAAAATATTTGGTTAAGTTAGTTTGATCTTTGATTTAGGTCAAAAAATCATCGGGTTTTGATTATGTTAAGAAGATGGAGAACAGAACATGCTAAACAGATGAAGTTGCTTGATAACAAATCAAGGCCTAAATTATCGTATGTAGTACAAATTAAACTTTATCGTATCCTTTATCGTTTATACTTCTAATTTTTTTGGCATATATAATTATATATGGTCGAAGCTTCAAAAGGTTGACATGATATTTCTCAAAGGTGTCTCTATAGATGGACGCGGAGCAATCCCAATTAATAAATGGGTTATATTTGGCCAAATGTTAATTAGTCGACTAGATTTCGATATTGAACTATTCATTTGCATAATAAATGGTCATGGATTTAGAAAAAGAAATGCAAATATTTATTTGTATAAAAAATAAGATCTGTTTGCAACATATAGCCAATTAAAAGAAGATTTTACTTAGACATCATGTAATAGAAGTAATACACAGTTAAACTCAACATAAAGTTACGGTGATCGAGCAATTAGCTAGACCTCAGTTGACTTACGTATTTTTTTAATTCAGCAGAAAGCTATGGTGATCAAGCAATTAGTTGGACCTAAATTTGAAATCTATGGCGGCTGAGCGTGAGTCGTAGCCAATTGAAAAATGCTTGTAGTGTCCATGTTTAACGAAAATTCTTGGAATATGTTCCTATCAAGCCTCTAAAAATCGCACTCATTTAAAATAGTGCCTAAATCACTTCTCAAGGTAAAAGAAACGTTAACAGAGTCCAACATCAACTAAATACATATGTCAAAGGATCGGAACAATAGTTATACACGAATTACCCCATGCGTAACGCGCGGACAAACGACTATAATGTGTTTCATATATGAGTAATTATTTATTACAGTACTAGATTCATATAACTAATGCAAAAACAAACTTATTACTTTAAAGTAGATTATCGATGGATCATGCATAGATTAGGGACGTACCTAATATCAAACTAATAGGAATGTTATAGTATGCATGACTTCTTTCTCGATGAATTTGTATTGGTTAGAGTTCGTGCTGATAAGATATAATAAATTAATAATGAGAGTGAGAGGTGATAGAGAAGTATATATAGAGTATTTCTTATTAGCAAAAGGGTATATAAATATGAGTACAAATGAGAGTTATGTCCACAATAATGTAAAAGAACTAAGGGGGCGTTTGATTGGTGAAGGGGTAAGGGAATGAAATCAACAAAGGTAATAAAAAGGAAAGGAAAGGAAATGAAAGGAAAAAGTTACCATTTGATGTTGTTGGTTGTTTGTTTACGAAATGTAAGGGAATGAGAAATAAATCAATTTCCGACGCCTCATTTTTTATCAATTAAAAAATTAACTTTTTCTTATTCATATTAATCATGTTGAGTATTCATAATATTATTATGTTAATCAAATACTTGTTGAAAATAAAAATGTTAAACAATATATATATGCGAGCTTACGAAGTACTCCGTATAATATTATGAAGTATTTATGAACATTTTATTACTAAATGATAGTATAAAAATAATAATTCACATAACTTTTTTTGAATTAATTTTTCAAACATGTTAAATAATAACTTTTTAATTATTATTTCAAATATAATATATTAATGGTTCAAGTCTCAATCCTAAATTAATGGATTATTTCAGGTTCGGGTCAAATGGGTCACATGTCAAATATTTTAAGTCTCTAAAATGAGTAGGTCGAGTTTATGATCGGGTCAAAATTTATTAGGTCTAGTATCTAACGGTGAGGAATTGAGGATGGTGATGGTGAGGTAACGAGGAATGGAAATCTAAACCCTAGGGAGTGGGGGAATGAAGATGGAAGATTTTGGGTTTTGGAGAGGAATGGAAGGGGGAAAGGGAATGGAAAAATTGTAAAATAAACGACAACAAAGGGAATGAAACAAGTTGATTCCCTCTCTCTTTCCTGTAGATCCCAAACCAAACGGCCCCCTAACTCTATAATCATCCTACATATCGCAGTCACTTATGTACTTGGTCTTGGCACAAAGATATAATGTGGAACGATGAGACCATTTGTAATTATTGCTACTCAACTAAAATAACCCAAAATATAAAAGATAAACAAATGATTGAGACGCCTAAAAAGAAATTGGTAAACAAATGATTGAGACGTCTAAAAAAATGGTCTCCTGAGAGACGGTTTCTCATTAATTTACTGAGAGACTAAGTACAAATGAAAGTAACAATGGTACCAAACCTAATATAAATATGTACGATTAACATAAAAGAGTATACAAATATAAAGATGGTACGCTTCTTATAAAAATAGGTACAAACAAAGTTGTCATTTAAGAATAGTACGTAGTGGTATTGAAGAATGATCTCCGTCTCTTTCAAGATTTTATGTAAAAAGAAATAATAGGACTACTTTTATGGACATCCAAATTAAATTTTCGGTAACATGTTAGAACTGTTTTTATTTTCACATAAACTTAAGAGAGACAGTCTCTCAATAACGTTATTAAGAGATCTTTCCCATGGTAGAGAGATAAAGTTATTTGAGATCCATTTTCCATGTTATGTTTACCACTAATTTAGTGGGAGTCTGGGAGATGTCTTTCAGAATAGCTACTCGCCTACTCATGTATCTTCTTAGGTAGACCCGACAAATAGTTATATTATGTCGAGTTTGTGTTTGTTCGTGTCAAGTTAAAGGGCCGTTATTCACTAAACCCAAACTTGACCCCTTTACATATTTGTGTCGATGGACTCAATCCTAACCTGACCCAATTTTTTATTATAACCCAACTCGTCTTGTCAAACCTATTTATCAAGTCATTTTGAACCCACTTAATCCATGTGAGTTGTAACCCATTGAAAGCGTTAACCTCACTGATTTTGGGAGTATATGATTAATTAACCCCTAAAATAAAATGATGTTTCCAAATATTTTAGGTTGATCACGGACCCATCCCACCCAATTTTGACTTATTTAGAGAATTAACGAGTTACTCTGTATCATCGTGTAAGAAGACTTCGACCTTAAGATAATGTTCTTTTTCAACTTTTTTTTAACTAACCTGAATTCAGTTGAACTGACATATTAACATGACCTAACCCAACTCGATAAAATTATCGGTGGTGTTGGTGAAGGGTGAACCCAAAAGTTAAACCGAAAGCGCACTAAAAAGTGGTCTAAGAAGTCGAGACTGAAGAAGAAGGTCACATTACATACTCCCAATTCCAAATCTCCGCAACTCGCAAGCGCAAGGGCAAGGGCTAGGCAGATAGACAGACAACTTCCTTCTTCTTACCAATAGAGTACCTTCACGAAAACAATGGCGGATGCAGCAGAGGCCACCACGGAGGCCACATCACCCCCGTCACCCGTGGCAGACGACCATGCGGCGGTGGAACCCACAACCGCAACCGCAACCGCAACCGCAACCGCAGCCTCTTCCAAGTGGGCGGGTTGGCCCGGAGACAACGTCTTTAGGCTGATTGTTCCAGTTGCTAAAGTCGGAGGCATCATTGGCCGAAAAGGGGAGCTCATCAAGAAGTTGTGTGATGAGACTCGTGCCCGGATTCGGGTCCTCGATGCTCCTCTTGGTACCCCTGATCGTGTGGTTCGTTCCTCTTCCTCCTCCTCCTCTTCTTCTTCTTCTTCAATTTAATGGGTTTGGTTAGTAGGTATGTGATTGTATGTTGTTAGGGTGTAATTTCTGGGGAAAAAAGGGTTCAACTTTGTAGGGTTTTGGTGATAGGGGTTTCATTCTATCTAAGTGCAAGTGCTAATTTGGTTAGGTTGATGGTAATTGGAGCGTGCTTTTGTCCTATTTTGGGGGTAATACACGCAATCGCTTATGAATTTAGTTGGAAGAATGATACTCCCTCTATTGACTATCTTTTGCCCCGTTTCATTAAAATACTGCTTACAAATAATGATGAAACGGTTCAAAAGATTATGAACGGAGGGAGTTGTCGGGCTTTCTTGAGCTGAGCTATTTGGTTTCCTGAGAAATGTAGTATCAGGATGATTCTCAGTCAATGTGCTAATCTATCTTGGGCTATGGCGGATGCTACTTGGACCATTTGTTTTGCTTGCAGTACATATATCAACTTTTTGGGTATCGAACTTGAGGAAAGGGGAAATAATGTCATAAGGTATGATGTGCACTTGTGGGGTTTCTAGTAGGCTGGCTAGTTTGCTCAAACAAAAATTATTTGTGAAAATCTTCGTTAGTGAAGAGCTTTGAACTTTGAATGGAGGAGAAAGTTATTAGGGTTTTAGCTTAGTGTTGAAAGCGGAAAGTATTCTCAGAAGATGAGGCTGTAGAGGTAGCCTGCTAAATGCACTGTTTTCTTGTGTGTTATCCCATATTATTATTATTATTCTAACTGCTGTTCCTTTGTGCCCTGAAACGGATGTCAATCTGTAATCAAGTTGTTCTTGTTGAGCTGAAACTACGTGTATGATTTTTACTGATCTAATAATCTAACTAGATCTGTTAACTCGAAGTTGTAGAGTAGGATTTGAAGAAGTTCGAGGCACATTTATAGGTTAGGCAGAAGCCTATGTATACAGTAGCTACTCTAGGAGTTTGTAGAAATTAACATAATATCAGATCTTGCTGTGACTATATCAGCTGTATAATTTTACCTAATAATGTGGTATACAATGTTGATAGCACTCTTGTACATTTCTCTTCTATCTTTTCATTTACCTTGACGAACTACTCCCCTAGTTGGCTAGTCAAGGCTATGCGATTCAGATACTTACATTATTGAGGTTTCAGCTAGATTTGCAATCTTTGTATTACTATATGTCGTATACCTTCACTAATGAGCTCTTGAAACTTAGATACCAATTAGTCCCTGACCACTTAATATTTATGGTTTTTGAAAATGGTCCAAGTGTTAAAATAATTTTTCGTTGTCATGCGTTCCTATACGGCCAGTGGTTAGAACTTAGAAAGTAGTAGATACTCAAGGACTTATAGTTGATGTTGGTGGGCATTTTTTTTGGTTTAGTGTGATCGTTATTGTCTTGTGATTAAGCTGGAACATTGATGTTCGAGTACATACTATGTGTATCTGGTTGGCAGTGTTTTTCTGTATATGTGCTAACATATTTCCCTTACACAACACATCATTACTGGTCTAGAATTGCCCTCGCTAATACCAAGGAAGAGGAGAGGAAGTATGCAGCTTTACTCTTGTGGTCTATGCTCACAATACTAAGCGGTTGTTTTCGCATAAACCAATAATGGAAACTGTTTGGGAATTGGTAGAGTGATTGCTACTTCACAATAAATGAAGAGCATGCAGTTTTTTGAACCGTCTCGCTTTATTTGATCTTGTCCTTAATTAACTTTTCAACTAAAGATTGTATTTCCAATAAAACACACCGAAGCCTCAGATGCCAAAAGACAAGCTCATTGCTTTTAGTGAAAAGTCGCTCCCCACTCCTAAAGGTGGTGACTATGGTTGATATACCCCCCCCCACGAATCTCCCTCCTCTTGTTGGTAGTCCGTAGTCCTGATAATATTGCTGTTCATAACCTTTTTTAGGTTTTGGTATCTGGGAAGGAAGAACCGGATGTTTCATTGTCTCCAGCTATGGATGCAGTTATAAAGTTGTTTAAGCGTGTCACTGGTCTAAGTGAGGGCGGTGATACTTTCTCAACCCCTGATGCAGCTGCTTTCTGTTCAATAAGGCTTTTGGCAGCATCCACGCAAGCTATTCATCTGATTGGCAAGCAAGGATGTACAATTAAAGCAATACAGGAGAGTAGTGGTGCTGTTGTAAGGATTTTATCCGAAGGTTTGTGTTACTCATTCTGCATACTTTTGGCTGTGCACTCTTTTAGATACATATTTCTGCTTAGTTGTTGCCATTCATGGCTCGCTTGGGATGGGGGAAATGATTCCGGGGGTAATAGAACTAAAATGAACTAGAATTGGAGGAGAATGTTGCTTGGTTGTGGCATTTTGTGGTGTAAAAGAGATAGGAGGGAGGAACAATTACCCATTGGGGAGTAATGTATTACTTGGGGGGTAAGGGGAGTAATTTTCCCCCCTCCAAATAGGCTAGATCATCTTCATTTTCTACATTTTCGCTTAACATCATCGCTACTCTCCGCCATTTTCTAGTTCATTTTTGCTCTATTACCCCCGGAATTATTACCCTCATCCCAAGCAAGCCCTCAGTTGTTATATTTCTTGATATGTCCCCTTGGTTTTCTTCAGACTTTGTTGTTATCTCTTCTCAGTCCTCATTCTAAAGAGTGTCCGCATTTTTGTGTCTTTTCCTTAATTTTGCCCCTTTGTTTTCCCCCTTCCTATCTTGCTTAATTGTACGATTTTCTCTTTGTGTTACTATTTTGTTGCTTTCTATTATCGCACTTAACAAAGCTGTTTCCTTTTGATTTATGATACGTGACCCAAATTCTTTTTGGTGCTACGACCTTTGTTGCTGTTGTGCCTTTCAGTAGCATTCAATAGGATCTTATTATAATCAAACAGTTTCGTTGGACTGGATGATGCATTGTTTCATCTTAAAAGTTTTTTATGGGGAGTATTATACTATTATCTGTAAAGTAGCTCTCAAATCACTGAAATTTTCGACTCAATTTTCACCATAACATCCAGAAATAGGGTAAGGCTATGTGCATTCTATGCACTTCCTTTTGCCAATTCTGGGGACCTTAGGATCACTAGGCTAGCATTGTTGCAGTAGAGGAGATTTTATGTGTGTGTTGAGGGTTCTAATTTCTTCATGACACTTCCACTAACCTATGTTACTCAGACGACACGTTAAATATGGCCATGTGTTGTGTGTAGACACAGCACAATGCAGAAACTGTGACACAACACAATGCAGACACAACATCTACTTTCATTTTTTTTAATCTATTTGACCTTGTGAAAGTACTTGATGATTGATTCATGGTGACCTTCCATCGTATGCAATGAGCTTTCGGCGGAATCACAACACCATCTGGTGTTTGATTCAAACGCCTAATTTCCCATTTATCTATTTGACCTTATGAAAATTCTTAAAGGTTCCATTTCTACTTCAATTAGATATCGTAAAGGGAAAATGTTTCTTGTAGGTGACCTTCCTTCTTATGCAACTTCTGATGAGAGGATTGTTGAGATCCATGGTGAGGCCTTTAAAGTTCAAAATGCATTGGAATTAGTTCTTGGTCACCTGAGAAAGTTCTTGCATGATCACAGTATTGTGGCTGTGTTTGAGAAAACGGTAAGACATTACTCCTTTGTGACCGTATTTTACCTTTACATTTTTTTGCATCCATAATCCATATTGCACTTATATTGTTCCCATTTGACTTTGGTGTTCAACTGTGTTTTCTTACAATATATTTAGGTCGCTATAGCTTTTTGAATACAATGATATGAAAATGATTATTTCAATAAATTGAACATATCGAATTTTATATTGTATTTGTACGTATCTTCAAGAAAGTACACTGGTTAAACCGTACACTGGTTGTCCACTCAAGTCTAATGTGACAATACACATAGGTTAAGCAATATTTTCTTATTTAATGGGGTTAATCTGCCTTATTTTTTCAGTACAATGCAACAATCTCGCAGGATCGGGCTACTGATGCATGGGCTGACAAAACCCAGAATTTGCTGTCGACCACTCTGCCTCATCCATTGAGTGGCAGTGACCCTTCGGTTTCATATAAGCGGGAATTTTATTTTGACCGTGAATCAGACCTGGAAACAAAACTAACCCGGTCTGCAGTGTCACTGTACGGATCAGATCCTGTGGGGCTACATTCTACAGGACTTACACGTACTGCTGCACCTATCGTCACTCAGGTATTTTGATATTTTATTTATTTTTGTTTGTGTGATGTACTAACTGTTACTCCGTATAATGTTTTCCATATGGGTCTTCAGTACGTGGTAAAGATGAATGGTTGGCTCTTCCCATGTTAACATCCTGCTCTATCTCCCATGCATTTTTAATTAATTTGCTGCTGTGTTGTCTGTTGATAGTAAATACTGTATAATTATGTCTGTCTGCCGGTGGATGTTTGAGACGAAAGAGATTTATGATGCTTTATCGTGGGTATTGATTGTGGGAAGCTCATAAGGATTTCATTTGGGTTAAAGAGTTAGCTCACCAGATCATTAATTGATCTGCGTACATCCTTATCGCGTGAATGGTTACTGGTTTCGCTATGAATACGCCCTCACCGATTCGCGATTCGCTCTTATAGAATATGTATTGTATGTATTTTTACTTAGCAACATGATGGAATTCGCTCTTAACGATTCACGATTTGCTGGGTACCCAAGGGAATCCGGTGACCGCAATCACGTGTCTGTATCGTGGTGCTTGATTAAAATCTGTGCCAGATACTCTATAAAGCTTGTCTCACGAATCGGTGTTGCATATTCATATCTGCCATATTTGTAATGTGGCAACACGAATCTCACTTTGAGTGTGTTTAGCCAAGCCAAGCTCAAATTGTTAATTGGGGACTCCCAAACTTTCTCTGCTGTTAGTTTAGTGTGCTGAGTGCCTATCAGTAGAAATTTTGGTCTGACTGTATTGTCACTTTGGAGAAGAAAGTACAAATTACAGTGACTTGGTTGCAATTCCAGCAATTCCAGAAGTTAAATAGACCTATCCTGGAATTTTTTTTCCCTTTATCAGAAACGGTGAATACCAGAGTGGAATTTTCGTAGAGTTTAGGGGTCAGCTCAGAGTGTTTTGGAAGAGTTCAATTTTCACAGAAACTGTTTGAAGATGTGTCTTTTTGGTTGCTTTTGTGTTTGTCTTGAGAATACTTATTTTCTACTGGAATGTCTCATCATCTGAGCATCATTCAGTTGGAGCGGGGGATGGTGCTGGCTCTTTGGGGGCTTTGGGCATCTATGGTATAAGGCAGGCTGTATCTATGGCTCTAAGGGGGATCCCATCTACAGATCCTTTTCTGTTGCACTATGAATAACCAATTTCCATCATCTCTTATCTGATCAAAAGTATTCTCTGTGAGATTCATGTTAGTTTCTTGTTTCTCTAGATGAACTACACTTAGTAAATGGTATGTGACATTGCAACATTACTATTAACTACTTTATCCAATTTATGATTACGACTTAGAAGATTAAACAAACTCCACTCCCACTAGACTGTCTTCGTTTAGGGCTAGTTACTATGTACTCTCATATGAGACTGTCAAATCTTGGAGGTTTCTATATGATGCTAGAAAATTTCAGATTTCATAACAAAATGATGTTTTAGAAGACGAAACCTTTATTCTAAAAGTTGCCCCTAATGTTTGGATCAAGGGATTTAGAGAGGAATGAAAGGGATGAGTTTGGAGGGAGATGAAATCCTGTATTTGGATAGCAAAACTGAGGGAGATTTGGAGGGGAGGGAAAATGGGTCCGTCTGTTGCCCTTCAAACCACATTATTTCTCCTATAGCTGGCTAGTTTGACCTAACCCGACCCAAACTCGAGCAAAGCAACCCACCTGAAAATTTTGTAAGCTAAAACCGGCCTAACCTGAACCGACCCGATGACTACGTGTAACGTGACACAACCTAATCAAGGTAAACCCAAAACCGAACCCAACCCGACCCAAAATGATCTGTAACCCAAGTCAACCCAATACCTGGTCGACCCGATCTGCCCGACCCAATAGCTGACCATACCAGTGACATGATAAAAACCAAAATATAACTTGTAAAAACTAAAGAGAAATGTTTAAAAAAATATTAAAATCCTTCCATAAAAAAGTTCGGTGATTGTTTGCGATATTAACAGTAACTATTCTCCGTGGTTATTTTTAGCAAGTATTGACACTGTCATGTATTGTGAACGGTGTTAATATAAGTATTTAACATTAAACTTATAATTTCACATGATAATTACACAAATTCAATTCGGACTCGGCAAAATAAGCGAAAAAGATCGACTCAATAAAGAATTAATGAGCCAAGCCAGTCAAAATCCTAACCCAAATCCAATCCCATAATGCCCTACTTGACCAAAACCCCAACCCAACCTAACCCGAACTGAGGTAAGAATTGACCCCGTCTTATAAAGTCATGACCCGATATCCAACCTGGCACAAACACGACGTGATCGTCACCTCTATATTTTCCTCTCTATGAAAGGGAAGATTTTGGAGAGAAAATCATCTCCTTTTACCTCCCCTTCCCTCTTTCCCCTCTCATTTTCTTCCTATTTTGATATCCAAACACACCTGGAAAAACACTACATCTCTACATCTCTGACCATAAACTTTGGTGTGGTGAGATCAGATTTTTGTTCAGCCATGTATCAACTTCCAGACACTATATGATTAATTAGTGCTTCACATCTAATTGAATCAGGTTACACAAACTATGCAAGTCCCACTTTCATATGCCGAAGACATCATTGGAGTTGCTGGAACAAATATCGCTCATATTCGCCGTTCTAGTGGAGCAGATCTAACGGTCAAAGAAAGTCATGGTCGTGGTGATGAGATCACTGTAGAAATCAAGGGCACCTCAATGCAAGTTCAGGCTGCTCAACAACTTATCCAGGTTTGCAACTTCCCTCATATCTTTCTTGTTATCCAAAGGTCTCTGAAACTGCGCTATTTTATTGCACACATTCTTATATGAAGTGGCGTCACGATAATGCTGTCATGAAACTTGACTTATCTTTCCTTTTAAATGCATTTCATATTCTTTGAAACAGTGGGTAAAGGGTTATTGTTATATGAAGCTACTAGTTTCATACACAGAATATAATGAAGTCTGGCAACTTGTTTGTGATTGAATTCGTTCCAAGATGGATGTTTCGGCTCAGACTTTGGCTGTTTTGAGGATCGGCCAGCCAAAACCCTCTTTAACTGTTGTTGATTTACTTTATTGTTGAAAGCCCATGCGTTGCACGGGTTAATTAATTTAGTTATATCGAGAAAGAGTTATAAGGGTTTAATATTTACATTCGATGTCTAATCGTTTGTTTACATATTATTAAAATCATTTACAAAGGAAAAAAAACAAATACTTGAGATGAATGTGGTAGAAAACACTTTATTGATAGTGAGCATTGAATTAGTTTAGTGATAAATTGAAATCATGTCATAATATACACTACATATATTGTTTTATTGCTAGGGGTACTTCTCTCTTTTTAAATAAAAACTTAAATTAATATTGACCATTTTATCGCTCTTTTTCCCACATAAAAAAATGTTAAAACTTGGAAAATTAACATTTACTTTGACGGTACATTTAAATTCTCTTATATAATAACTATAGTACTGCTGTTTATTCGTTATTTAAAAATTTCTTGAAACATGAAAAATAAACTCACTGTTATTATTAATAAAGTACAAAATTTGAGTACAAAAGGAGATGACATAACTATATGTAATTAGGGTTTAGGGTTTAGGTTTTTATTCAAATGTTATGAGGCATAATAATTACTATATTTGTAAGTTTAAAAAAAAAAAGATTAATGTTACCATTTATCAAGGTAAATAGCAAGTTATTGGTTTGTTTGTAGATTCGCGATCTTTTTATATAACATATGATTCTATTATAATTTGTAAATTTTCTATTTTTAGTAGAGATTATCATTATTTGTGACTCTTTATATTATTAATAACCGACATTTTATTTTAAATGATTGTCTTAATAAAGTTATTATACTATTACTTGTCTTAAAATAAAGATATTATCATCCTTTGTTAAGATCACTAATATGTACAAGTGTCTTTATAAATATTTACGTGAATAATATTTGTATGTGGGTTTGGCGAGTGTTGGTGAAGGGTGGTGGGTAGAGGCTATGGCTAAGTAGTGGTCCTTTTGGGTACACAAAATATGGGTCTAGATACACTTTCTTCTCCAAGTTACACTTTTGAATATATCGATAAAAAGTGTAATTGGAGCCTTAATAAGTGTAACCGAGGAGTTGGTATGGTTCACATCCTAACTTAGGTCGCAAGGGTTCCCGCCCCTATATATATGTATATTGATGGTTCTCCATTTTTACAACACAACACCATGTTTCCAAAGTCCTACTATTTCTACTATTCATTTCGAGAATTTGAGAATAATTTTATTCGCTTTGCAACTTGTTATCATTCTTTGCAGGAGTCCATCAATGGTTCCAGGGCACTGGTTGGGTCTAGCATTTACGGGAAAAGTGATCTGGGTTTGAGTTCGGGTGGTTATTCGCAGCTGTCAGACAGCACATATTCATTGTACCCAAGCAGAACTCTTGGGGAAGGGTACAATCCCTCGAGTTTAGGAGGCTTTAGCAGTTACAGGTTCTGAAAGATGTAACTGTATGCTTGCTTTTGCCTTCTTTTCTTTTTCTTTCTTGTTCGATAGTACAGTATGTGTTTACTAGTCGTACTTTCTTGAATAGTAGCTCTACAGCTAATAACTTTACTCGTTTTCAGATGGAGTACATTACTTTACTGATGGAATGCTCCATTGTATTATACATCATCTATTTCACGCCTTATGTCATTTGTGTATGTTTATCCCTTCTTGGTTACCTGATCTTTCCGTGTGTCGAGAATTGCATGATTATTGATAATCAGCCTCAGCCGATAAAGTTTGGTATGCGGAAAGTCTGATGATGTGAAACTGCCATTCTTAAATTTTTCCTTTTAATAATTTCACCAGCCAATGCCGCAGCTGTTAAGCTTCGATTAGTTATGCAGGCAGGCAGGCAGGCAGCTACCTTGATTGTACGGTTGTACCCCTTACAAAATGACCGCAGTCATAAGCTGAGGGTAAGGGGTGGACTCAGGTTCGGTTGTTTGGAGGTGGATATTAGCTCAATGAGTACTAAAGATAGCCAATTAGTTCATGTCAAATGTCATGGGTATCCAAAAAAAAGGTCACAACTCACAAAGCAAACAAGGATTTAAGTTGTTTATTAAACTAAAGTAGTGAAGGAAAGTGTAACAAGCAGTAGAAAACGAATCTAATTTAAAAGTAATAAGGAAAGAAATCAAGTATAAATATAAGAAGGGAACTAGGATTGTCGGTTCATCATGATTCGCCTACGGTCACTGTCTAGTCACAGATAATGGTCTAAGGTGTAAGGAAAAGGTCATCTCGGTGAACCAACTCTTACGGTCTGGTTTGAGTTTACCAATTCAATCATGCACATTAACTGAGTAATCATGATTAAATGCTACGGGGCACAATAAACAACATAAGCACAATATCATTGATCAACCTATAATTTAATTAGCAATCGTAAGATTCATGACTCTCCTGATTATAACCTAGGTTGCACCGATACGGACACGGACACAGGACACGGTGCTCGGATTTTTTCAAGACACGGGACACGACAAAAAAAGACAATATATATCGAAATAAAGAAATTTTAAGCTCTTTATAACGAACATTTAAATTTTGGTCTAATAAGGCCACAAAGAAAGAAGTAATGAACTAATACATCACCGTCAATTGTCGCAGAGGCGGACCAGTCAGGGTCGCCGTCGGCATCGGAGTTGGGGTCGGCGTCGGGTTCGAGTGAAAAAGGTCGTTGAAACTTGAATGGAGGTAATAAGGGGATGGTTGGTGGCGGATGCGTTTGAAAAGATGAGAGTTTTTTTTTGTCCCGGTCCGTGTCCATTTAAAAAAAAAACCCAGACACGATTTTTGGCGTGTCCTAGACGTGTCGGTGTCCGACACGGATACACCACAAATGAGGTGTGTCCGTGCAACCTAGATTATAGCAAGAAAATTAGCTACTCATAACGGAATTAATAACAATGATAACTAAATGAAGCATAATGAATAAATGAGCACAAATTCTTGTTTATATGTGACGGGTCAAGTAGTACATATAAAACAAAAAGGTATAGTGCATAGGAAAGAGGAAATGCATGTGATTACTTTATCAAGTGATAAATGAGAGAAGTGATTAAGCATAGACTATTACTATTACTAATAGAAATGAAGAGAAACAATCAAGAATCAACAAATGATGAATTAAAGGAAAAACGAATCGAGTTTAAATAAGTAACAAGAGAATTCCGGAATTCTAATTTTTTTTTTTAAATAAACAATTTTTTTTATTTTTTTTTGCAAATGATTAACTCTTTATTCGTCTATATCGGTAGAGAAAAGTAATATAATACAAACTAATGAGAATAACAATTTTTTTTTTAATATATCATCAAATAAAAAATACATTTATTTTAATTTTATACAAGTAACTTAAACAAAACTTATCAAAAAAAAAAAAACTTATCAGTAACCCCATAATTTTCCGCGATTAAAAATACTCGGTAATTAGTTTTAAAGTGGTTAAAAAATGAAAGAGCAAAATTGATAGGATTGGAAAAAGTGGTGGACATTGGAAACCCGACGAAGGCGTATCATCAATTCCAAACCCTACCATCAATTACGAACCACGCTCATCTCCGGCGACTCCCTCTCTCTCCTCTCCGTCTCCGCCTCCGCCCGTCCGTCAGCCGGTAACTCTCTCTCTCTCTCTCTCTCTCTCTCTCTCATCTCATTCGTCTTCGCAATTTCTGCATCTGTTTTCATCAATGGAGGTTTTAGGGTTTCGTGGAATTTGGCAGTTGTTATGGAGCCAATGGACATTGTTGGCAAGGCAAAAGAAGATGCTTCTCTTCCTAAAGGTCTCGATCTTATATGATTTCTGATACACACCTTTACAAATGTTGTTGTCTGTGTATGTGATTGTGACTTTGCTGTTGTTGTCGTCGTTGTTGTTGTTGGTGTTGTTTCCAGCTACTATGACTAAGATCATCAAGGAGATGCTGCCTGCCGACGTTCGAGTCGCAAGAGATGCACAGGATTTATTAATCGACTGCTGTGTTGGTCAGTCTATTAATCCACTCACGACTCGGCTGCCGCATTCCTTTTTTGTTTACTCACTCTTGCTGCCTCTTTGTTTCAGAATTCATCAATCTTGTTTCTTCTGAATCAAATGAAGTCTGTAACAGAGAAGATAAACGCACAATTGCACCTGAGCATGTACTCAAGGCCCTCCAGGTCCGTCGTCTGTCTCTTTTCTGGTTTCTAGTGGTAGACTCTTATGAAGCAGGTCACAATCCGTAGTAGAGGAATGAGAGGATATTCTTTAAAAGACCCCAAGGGATGTTCCCCATTCACAAAAAAAAACGAGTGACACCCGTATATTCAGGTCACCCAGATGCCCTAAGCTTTTAAACTCTCATGATGATGACGATGTATAAAACCACTTCCATTTTAATACTTGCTGTGCAAGTTGCATCTGCTCTTTTCTCGATGCCTGCCGAAATTTTGCTTCAGAAGATTGGTCGTTGTAGCGTTTGAGAAATATAGTGGCTTTGAGAGGCTGTAAAATGGTAGCTCAATTATGTGCGTCATTTTTGTTGTTCAGTTACATTTTAATACTTGATATCCAAGTTGCATCTGCTCTTTTTTCCGAGCCTGCCTAAATTTCGCTTCAAAAGATGAGTCGTTGTGGGTTTAAGAAATATAGTGGCTTTGAGAGGCCGTAAAATGGTAGCTCAATTATTCACATTTTTTGTTGTTTTTTTTAAAAGAAAAATTTCAGTCACATATTAATACTCGCTATGCAAGTTGCTTCTGCTCTTTTTTCGATGCCTACCAAAAATTTTCTTCAGGGGGTGAGTTGCGGTGATGTTAAGAAATATAGTGGCTTTGAGAGGCTGTATAATGTCTGCTCAAATATGTGCTTCATTTTTTTTTTTCTTAATCTCTTTGCCAGCAAGCCACAGGTGCACCTCACTAGTTGCGCCATAGGTGCACTCTAGGCGTGCCTTTTGTATCCCATGTGCCTCAGACACCATGATGCGATTTGTCTGTTGCCTCACTGCGCTTAGGCGCGCTTCACTAGGATTTCAAACTAAATAAGGAGGTGAAGATTGAGGTTACAGAATGCTTCACCAGTTGAAATAGGAATGAATTAATTCAGAGGGAGGTGTATCATAGATGTAAAGCTTCAGGTAGATTTCAAAAGTTGATTATGAGTAATTGAATTAGATTTCACTGCCATAAATCTTCCAGTTGTTGAGTTCTCTCACTTCTCTGCCCCGCTGGTGTTTTAATGTTGAACTTTCTGCTAGCCTCTAATGTTTGAATTCATTTTCAGGAGAGCTTTTTTTAAACATCGTGCTAATTCATAGACTGTATTTCGAATAATGAGAAATGTCCAACGTATGAAGCATTGCCTTTATACTGGATTTTGTGGCAGTACTTGTGGAATTGGTGAGGTGAGTGGCATCATATGGGCTAGATGAGGGGCCAACTATGAACTGCAAAGAGATCACAGAATGTGAGAGCGGGATGTAAAAAGTAAAAACCACAAGAGGAACCCTGAAATTTTGTTTCTCCTACAATCCATTTTCTCTTTGGATTGTCGTTCTTCTGTAGGTTGATTATTGATTGGATGGTTGCTGATTCTTCACTTTCTATAGCTGGATTGTGCTAGTAGATTATTATCCCTTCCTGATCTTGGTGCTAAAATATTAAAATCTTTTTGTTCTAAAGAGTGCACTGGTAGCTCTTTTCAGTATTCCCCAACTGTTCCAATAAGTGATCCTTATATTTTTGTGTAAGTTTTATAAGTTGGAGGAAGGCTGCTCAATCATTTTTTCCCGAGTTTATGTTGAGATGCTTTTGCTTTACCTTTTTTATTGGATCGAGTTTTGGAGGAGTGAGATGAAATAAATAAATTATTCCACCAAATCCCTTTTACTTGGATATCAAATATGCACAAGCAGCGATTCCGACTAGCTGCAGTGCACATAGCCACGTAGTCACATACTGCCTGTGATGTCATTTCAAAAACATTTGAATAGCTGCACTTGATAAGAATATCATGGTGTGGGGTGGATGACAGGTTAAGCATTTTCCTATGCTACAGTCTATCACTTGCCCAACTCATGTCCTATGCTGCTCAAGCTGACACTTGTCGTTTGAAGAAGCTTGTATATTAGCTTTCCCTTCATGTACAATTGAAGTTCATATGACATCCCAGTTTGTTTTTGTTTTTGCACGTATTTACTCTTTTTAGTACCATGTTTACTCAACGCAGCACAATACTATCCATTATATGCACGTACTGCTTTTATAATGCAGTACCTTTTATAATGCAATCAGCAACATTCAAACAAGGGAAGTAGCGTAGTACCTACACATTATTCTTTTAGAAGCCACAACTCGTGACAAAGATGTTGAAAGTGTGTCAGTCTAATATTTAGTGCTAACAGAGTAACAGTGGTTGTCGCACTGATTCAATCCATTATTTCACGAATCACATTTCGTTTACATATATATGTAGGTTCTTGGATTTGGAGACTACACTGAAGAGGTCTATGCCGCATATGAACAACATAAGTTAGAGACAATGGTAACTAATCTCTTATTAAACCGTCATTGAAGTTTTCATTGAATAATTGATCCAGCTGCCTTTTTTATTGCATCCCTTTTCTGAAAGAAGCATGATACATGTCCAAACTGAACCCCTTCCATTCTCATTCTGCTAACATCATCCACCATTATATTTTCAGCAAGATGGAGTACGAAGTGGTAAATGGAGCAATAGCGGGGCCGAGATGACAGAGGAAGAAGCTGCGGCTGAGCAACAACGGATGTTTGCGGAAGCTCGTGCTAGAATGAATGAGGGCGTACCTGTGGCCAAACCTGATGCTGACCCAACTTCAGAGAGCTAACTTTGGAAGCTTAGATCTTACGTAGTTGGAATCATTGGCAGAAAGCACGAACAATTAACATCTTAGCATCTAGCCTCCGCATATTTCATGTACAAAGCGCATCCTAAAGGTGGTGGGAGAGCTCTAGCTTGTGTTTGAAGAAGATTCCATAGATTTGTATTTAACCTGTTATTCTGTTCATAAGTGAATGTAATTAGCTGGAGCATTTCATCTACAGTACTTGGGTGACCAGATGCTGTTTCCTAGAGCCTAGAGGCCATATATTCTTATTGTTATCTGTACCTGATTGCCTAAATCTAGAATTTCGCTCTAGATATAATCGGATTGCACCGTCTTGTCTTTTGTTATTTGTTAGTTGTGCTGAGCAATCAGTTAAACTATTCCAAGTGAAAAGGGTGGACAGATAACTCAAGTCTGGCAAGCTTCTAATGCTAACTCATGTGAAGTGCAAGAATAAGGCCCCGTTCTTTTCGGATGAAACATGGCTGAGCTGAGCTGAGCTGGTTTGATAGATAAGAGCTGCCATGTTCTTTTCGACTGAAATAAGGCTGAGCTGGTCTGATAGAAACTGAGCTGAGCTAACCTGAACTAAAAGAGGCCGAAACTAATAACTACTTATATAATAATATTTAAAAAAAAAAAAAAAAATAATAATAATAATAGTAATAACACCAATGATTTCTTGCCTGGTCGCGTGGTCATTGATGTTGCTCAACGTAAGTGCGTCAAGTATGAAGATTTGTGCACTAGGATTTGGTATGGGTTCCTGCCTTTCTCCTTCTCGTCGTTGGGGGAGCTTGATGCGCAGAGGCTGTTGCATTATTCAAACGGATTCAGAAATTCTCTATCTCTCAGGATACGGGACTCGCGCAACTTCTTTTATTTTCACTAGATTTAGCTTTGCTATTGCTAAGAGAGTGAGTGCCCAAATAGTATCTCGGCTACCCACTAATTTCTTGTAATATTTTTTATTCTTAATGCCCATCTTCTTTTATTTTCACTAGATTTAACTTTGCTATTGCTAAGGGAGTGAGTGCCCAGATAATACTTCTTTTATTTTCACTAGATTTAGCTTTGCTAGTGGTAAGAGAGTGGGTGCCCAGACGACGACAAGGAGTTCATTCTGTCCAAGTCGATATCGCACTTAAATTATGCATTTTGATGTCGTCAGTCCGACCTAAGTGGATACTAATTCCACGACGCGTCCACCATTTTCACTCCAAATGGTGTACAAGCCTTACTCCTGTTTGACTCAGTCAAGGCCAACTCGTCTAAAATACGTAACGTCCACAACTTCAACCTCAATTACTAAAACACCTAAATCGAATTCGAGTAGTCGTTATAAGATCCGTTCTTTGTCGTCTACACATCGTACTTCGTTTTGTGTACATTCTGAGGGTGCAACTCCTCATACAACATGATTTACTTATGTTTCGCATTTACCGCTTTCGTATGATTTACCGCTTTTATGACCATAATCGCATGCTAAATCACCTAACACGAAATCAAGATGTAAACAACTAATGAGAATCAAAATGAGCCGTGGTCTAGTCTCATATTAATCTAGATGCTCACACCTCACATGTGGTTTGACGCATCTCTATTAATGTCGTACAGACGCACTTTACGCAGAATACCAGGTAAGGTGTATCACGAGAATGACTAATATCTGTATTATCATGTTAAAACTGATTTGCTAATATGTATACTATCTAGTACTCTCTACTCTCCTATGTGCATCTTAATATGACCTACTTGTCACATGAAATCGCATGCAAAGAATGTAAAATACTTACTTCGACGACAATTTACTTGTCCTTAAACCAACCAACTAGCTAATACACTAGGCTTACAACAATGGTTGTTATCGCATTTACATCACATTAGAACGAAGTTATCCGCCTACCGATTGATTAGTAGAGGCCGCTATGTGCGGGCGGGATTGGGTGTGACGTCTATCTGATGTTGGCTTCCCAATACGTACCCTCACCCTTACTCAGAATCTACGGTTTCTGGATGTTCGAAACCATTGGCAATAAGAGTCATTCTATACATGAAATGCTTAAGGGTACAAGTCTTTATCTATATGTCCCCATGTCACTCAGCTTTGAGCCAGCTAAGGATTAAAGTTGACTTCAACAGTTTCTGAGCATCCCAAAATCGCTCGGTGGCGACTCCACAAATCGACAACAAATTTGGTTCACTAAAACGTTCGCCAGACCCAAATGATCCGGCCTTTAAACATTTACAACCACATCTCGATCGATTCAACGACAACATAGATACGCTAGTACATCTATCTAGTACAATTCAAATCGTCAACAAAATCGAGGTCCGACACATCGTCCCGAATGCGGGATCAAACCGGCTCAGACCGCATAGACAGGTCGTGTGGGTGACCGCCGCGACGATCCGCATGAGTGGCATCATCCACACATTCATCACGATAATAGTTAAGACTACAAACATTTCCTTCTTGTGTTTGTTGCTGCTTTTACTTTGCTCACGAAAATAACAAGTACTGCAGAATTCTGCCACTAGAACAGTCTAATTGATTGGCCAGTTTACAGCAGTATTGATTGTAGACGTTGTTACCCACGTCATCCGCGGTGGCCACACACACGGTCGAGATCGCGTTTTGGGCGAAGTACCAGACCCGATTTAGATTTGTACTCTGTGAACGTACGAGCGCATTTGCATTTCCGTTTAATCGGTATATGTTTGTAAATGGTTTTTAAAGGCCAGATCGTTTAGTTTGGTAACTCGTTTAGTGACCCGAATTTGCAAGTGATGTTGGAGTCGCCACCGAAAAATTGTTCGGTGTTCGGAAAACGTTCAAACCAACTTTGATCCTTAGTCTGGGCCAAAGCCGAGTGACATGGGTGCCTAAAGATAAAGACTTGTGCCCTTAAGTATTCAATGTCTAGTTTAGGATCACTACAAGAAAAACAGTCCCGGGCATCTACTTGGCGGGCATCCTCAGCATATGTGGACGCCTATATGGCGTCTGAAAATACAAACGGGCGTCCACAGTCGGACGCCAAATTTGGCGTTCGACTGAACTTGGGAGGCAAAATTCTGGGTGGACGGGCGTCCACAAGCGGACGCCATATTCCCAAATTGGCGTCCACTGTCAGACGCCATTTAGGGTATATGGCGTCCACTGTCGGACGCCAATTTGGCTGGATTTGGCGTCCGACAGTGGACGCCCGTCAACCCAGATATGGCCACTTATACCCGCCCACCCCCCTCTCCCCCTTCACTCTCTAAAAAAAAACCACTCTCTACCTTCATCCTCCCTTACCCGCCGAGCCCCATCTCCAATCCTCTCCTCCATTTTTCATTCTTCTATTCTATATTTTGGTATGTTTTCTTACTTAACTCTATATTTTTCATTATAACTAGTTCTTGTATTTGATTGTTATTGTTATTTATTGGTAGTTTGGTAGTTAATAGTGTTTAGGTCTAAATTTTGATTAGGTTGATTAGTTTAGCCCAAAATTCGATTAGGTAGATTAGTTTTGCCCATCACAATTTGAAGATTCTGGATTAGGGTTTGATGAATTTGGATGAATTGAGATAGAATGACCTATAGGGCCACCCTTGAGGTTTTGTGTGACTTAAGACGGACCAAAAGGTGTACTGTCGAAATAATGTCGGATTTTCACGAAACCACTTCTATCGTGATCGGGGTGGTGAATAGGTGTTATCGGTGCTTTCGAAATTATGATATCTGTATCCGAAAATTTGACCTTATATGACCTGTTTAAGCTGTTTCTGTGTGACCTAAGCCATGAATTTTTGTGTTTTGTTCGGTCAAATTGGAATTAAATTGATAAATTACGTAGTGTTTTCGTAAATTGGGATTAAATTTTGAATACATTTGTGATTAAATTCGCTGACTAATATTCGTAAGGTCAATTTAAAATTAATAAGACATTTGGGTTTACTTTAATGTATTAGTGATTAAATTGAGGAAACTCAGTAACGGAAATTAAGTTAGAGAAATTAAGTTTAAGTTAGATGGCGATTACATTTGTGTTTAGCCAGTTCTAAATGAAGTTAGGAAAATTAAACTTTAATTTGTTATATATATTTTTTGAACATAGAAAATGAAGAGAATTGAACGGAAATGGATGTATGAGGGAAGACTTGATAAGAAGAGACGTCCCACCGTCGAATTTTTGAGGGGCGTTGAATCATTTGTCGAGGTAGCTAAAAAGTCAGTAGACTACGCATCGAGGGGGGAGATTAGGTGTCCGTGTACTAAATGCAAAAACCTAAAATTTTTGGAACCGTTAAGGAACATGTCATCTATAATGGTTTCTCACCCGATTATTATAATTGGATTTGTCATGGTGAGCCATCTCAGTCTGAGGAACCCGAAAACCATCAAAATGAGGGAGGGTTGAGAGGTATGATAGTTGACGTTGTGGAGTGCAACTTGTTTAACAATGAGAACCCACGAGACTCACCCAACCCACAAGACTCCCCTAACCTACAAGAGCCTAACCCACGAGTAATAACTCCGTTATTGACCGCTTTTCTACACCCTTTTGACGTTTATTTAGCCTCGATTAATCGTATTTTCTTTGGCATTTTGACTCATTTCGCCTATATTTTGTATTACACGGGTTTTTGCGTTTGTTGTTCGTTTTTAGGCATTTCCGTGACGAGAACGATGAAACTTGAGCATGCCCGGGTAAAAGGAGGTACATGGACCGAGTTCGAGCCTAAACAAGCGCATAGAAGACAAGAAACGGGAAAATGGGCATAGGAAGAGAAACGCACGGCCGACCGTGCGAAACGTAAACAGGAGGAAGTCACCGTGCGATTCTCACCGTGCGTAACGCATGTTCCGTGCGTTACTCCGGTTTTGCCATTTTACTTCGTTTTCGACCGGTTTTCTATGTAACCTAATTAGAAGTATAAATACTCTAATTCTTATTTTGCCTCTCAAGCTTTCATAACACATTAGTTCTACATTTTGAATTCTTTTGGGTTTCTAGAGAAAGGTTGTAGCTTTATTGAAGATCTTCATCTTCTTTGTCCAAGATTCAAGCTTTTTATGGTTATTATTACTCCCTCCGATTTTTATCTATCTTCCCTATTTCTTTATTGGGCTGAAACACCCTTTCTTCCCTATTTCTATTTTGGGCCATCAATATGTGGTCTAGAATCACCCTTACATTTCTCTCTCTTCCTTCTTTTATTTTGAACCACACATTTCTACACCCTTATTTTCTTCCCCAAAACCAAAGGGGAAGATAGATAAAAATCGGAGGGAGTATTATTTATTCTTCTTAATCTCTCCATCCTCTTTAAGTGGGTAATTTTTACTTCCTTCTTTGTCTTAATTTCATCTTGTTATCTTTTCTTTTTCTTACTTTAACTTAGTTCTTGTTATCTTTGTTTGTTACTCTAGTTTGCAATTAGTTTAGTTTTCTCTCACTTTGTTCATATTTATGAATTTCATGTTAGTATTAGAAATCCCCAATTAGATTCCTCCAATTTGACCATTTTTACATAATTGGTAGTATAATTCAATTCACAACAATGTTCATAGTTAAAGACTCCACCTTTATGCTTAATTCCACCAACTTAGCCATGATTAGTGAGTAGTCACCCACTAGGGGTCGATGAAGCCTAAATCCGCCTAAATTGTGCCTCTTGTATATTTTGTATCGATTGAATTGGGTAATTGGGTGAAGTGGTGTTGAGGATTTTGGATTGCCTTGGTTTAGGAGTTTGAGACGGTCCCGATCCCTTGGTCATCGATGGGAGTCGATTAGGATGGGTAACCGGTTTGACCCTCTATCTTGCCTTACCGTACTAGATCGAACACGGGAGTGGTGTCTAGCGTGGTATCATTCACACTAGTATGCGTGTCTTTTTGACTTGAGTCGGTTTGGGATTTATCACGGGAGTGACCCTCGAATTTGACTTAGGGATTCCGCCTTACGAACCCGGGAGGGAGGTAAACGGGAAATTAAGCCGGACACGAACCCGGGAGGGAGGTGGCCGACCTAGACGATACAACTTTGCCCTTAATCCCGATTCCTTCGATACTCGATGTACTTTGGTGTAATTTAGGTGGATTGAAGCGACATCGTTCCCTAGTCCCTTTCATTCTTGATTAATCGTTATTCCACTAGTTATCATTTTTCCTTAATTTTTCATCTTCTTTTTAGTAGTTCCTTGTCTTAGTTAATATTCATTCACCTAGCTTTAGTCTCCTATCACCAATCTCTATCGACTTAGATAAACAATTAGGATTAAAACGACTAGGAATCACCACGCTCCTTGTGGATCGACCCTCTATTGTGCTATGATTATATCGTGCGCTTGCGAGGTATTAAAACCCCAACAACGAGCAAAAGCATTTTTTGACATGTTGAACGCTTCGGAGAAACCGTTATACGAAGGGTGCGATGTGACTTTGTTAGAAGTCGCATCTATGGTATTTAGCCTTAAATGTGAATTCAACCTACCCTTCGCTTGTGTCGATGGCATTGCTGCCTTGATCGAGAAAGTTATCCCAAAAGACAATATCATGACCCGAACTTTCTACACAACCAAAAAGGTTGTGAAGGGCCTTCAACTCCCGCATGAAAAGATTGATGCTTGCCCAGATGGGTGCATGTTATTTTGGAATGACGATGCGATGCTTGATGAATGTAGGAGATGTGGTAAGGGTAAGTATAAGACGGTTGAGGGGGACATTGTTTTGAGAGGTAGAAAAGGGAAAAGCGGTGTTAGGAGTAAGAAACCAATCCCAATAAGTCAGCTTACGTACTTCCCTATCGCACCTAGGCTTCAAAAATTGTATGCCACAAAAACCATAGCGGAGCAAATGAGGTGGCACCAGGAGGACACTAGGGTACCAGGGAAGATGTGTCATCCGAGTGACGGTGAGGAGTGGAAGCGTTTCGATAGACTACATCCCCACTTTGCGTTAGAACCCTGAAATGTAAGGCTTGGGTTGTGTACCGATGGATTTGCACCTTTCGGCCAATTTGGGAAGTCGTACTCATGCTGGCCTGTGATGATCACACCTTATAACCTACCTCCTTGGTTGTGTTTGAAGCAGCCTTTCATCTTCCTATCTCTTATTGTGCCTGGACCCAAAATCCCGAAAAATCATTTGGATGTTTACTTGCAACCTGTTATTGAGGAATTGAAACAACTGTGGGAGGTAGGGGTCGAAACTTATGATGTCTCCCTGAGACAAAACTTTCGTTGAAAGCAGCTCTGTTGTGGACTATAAACGACTTTCCCGCGTACGGTATGCTCTCGGGGTGGTCTACTGCGGGTCAGAAAGCATGTCCTTGTTGTATGGATGAGAGCAAAGCTTTTTATCTTCCAAATTCTAGTAAAATAAGTTGGTTCGACTGTCATAGGCAGTTCCTACCAGAAGGTCACCCATATAGAAAGAATAAGAAGGCGTTCAAGAAGGGTGAGGAGGTGCTTGATGACGCACCTGATCGACTCCCAGGAGATGAAATATGGGAGTTGATTTCTGATTACCCGTCTACTGTCGATGGAACCGAGCAGGAGTTCAAAGACCTCAAGAAGTTGAAAATGGTTGGTTTAAACGTAGCATATTTTTTGACCTACCATATTGGAGGACTTTGTTACTTCGTCACAATTTAGATGTGATGCACATAGAGAAGAACTTCTTCGAGCAGTTGATTCACACTGTCATGGATGTTGAGGGAAAGAGTTGTGACACTACAGGCTCCCGGCGAGATGTAAAGCATTTTTTGTGACCGTCCTCAATTACACATAAAAAGGGATGGATGCAAACCGAGAGCCTTGTTCACCCTTGACAAAGCTCAGAGGAAGGCGTTGTTGGAGTGGGTGGGGAAGTTGAAGTTCCCCGATGGGTACGCCTCCGACTTCGTACGTTGTGTTGATCTTAAGAACCTAAAGCTGCAAGGGTTAAAGAGTCACGACTGTCATGTCTTCATGGAGAGGTTACTTCCGGTTGCACTTAAGCAACTTCTGCCACCGACGGTGTGGAAATCTATAACTGAGATATCTCAATTTTTCCGAGACTTGTGTTCTTCTACAGTATCAATTGAGGACATGACTCGGTTGAAGGATCAAATTCCACAGATACTATGCAAACTTGAGATGATCTTCCCACCGTCGTTCTTTAATTCCATGGAGCATTTACCTGTCCACTTACCCTACGAGGCTAAGGTTGGAGGACCTGTCCAGTATAGATGGATGTACCCATTTGAAAGGTACATAAAATTTAATAACTTCATTTACAAATTTAATTTACACTTAGCTAATTTTTATTAATTGGAAAACATTACTTGTGTACTTAGGTTCCTCAATCATCTGAAGAAGAAAATTGGTAACAAGGCTAGGGTAGAGGGTTCTATTTGCAATGCATATTTGACAGAAGAGATTGCAAACTTCTGCTCCCTCTACTTCGAGAAAGATGTCCAAACAAAAACAAAGAACCTGAATATAGAACAATCGGTGCCCATTGATCCTACTATACCCGAGTTTTTCCAAAAGAAGGACGATGAAGGAACTTCATCAGTTGAGGGTTCTAGGACGCTAGATGAGAAAGAGTACAACCGAGCGCACCTTTACGTACTCTCTAATTGTGAGATCTTAGAGCCTTACGAGAAGCAATTTGTAATTGAATACGTCGCTGCAAACCCTGACGTGAACCCCGATGACGTTTGGAGTAAGCATGACGAACATTTTCCTAAGTGGCTCAAGGATCACGTAGTTGCCTTAGACATACGTGATGATTTGGTTAGAAGTTTGGCATACGGTCCAGTGAAAGCGGTTAAATATTGAAACCGGTACTCGGTGAATGGATTCAATTTTCACACATTCCACTACGGGAAGAACAAGGCTAGATGCAATTTTGGTGTGAGTGTGTCATCTCTTGATGGTGATGAGTACTATGGTATTTTGGAGGATATTTCCGAGTTATGTTATGCTGGCAGAGAACGGGGGTATAGAGCTGTGATATTCAAATGTGAGTGGAGAGACAGCTCCGTGAACAGGACCCGAGTGCATGAACGCTACAAGATTGTGGAAGTGAACCATACCAGGAAATATCCTACGTATGATCCGTTCATACTCGCGCATCAGGCGAAGCAAGTGTACTTCGCTCCTTTTCCTTGCACGAGAAATGACAGAAACCAGAGTCAATGGTGGGCAGTCTTTACGACTAAACACGGGGGCAAATAGACTGTTCTCTGTTCCAGGAAGATACGGCTTCAAGTGGTACACGCTTATCTCCTAGTGAAGAGGTCATATTCTCCGAAGATTATCAGAATGAAGGCGCAGAGGATGACAATGATGATGGAGAAGGAGATTACATGGGTAGGGATGTTCCGGACATCCCTGAGGAGGATGACGGACACGATGAAGAGAATTTGGAAGACGATCAAGTGGAGGGCGAGGAGACGGAGGAGGAGGATCAGACCGAGGAGGATGAGGCTGAAGGCAATAACGACAGCGAAGATGACTACTAGATTTGTTGCAGTAGGTTAATCATATTGATCATTGTGGTACTTATTTTGTGCATTATTTCAATCAACTTAAATTGTAATTGCTAATTGTTGCTAATTTGTTGCAAGGTCAAGATAATGGCAGGCGGTAGATCGACCAGGAGATGTGGCAGAGGAAGTAGGTCTGTGCACACATCCACCTCGCAGCAGGATGAGGAGGAACGGGTCCCCGAAATAGGACCGGAGCAGAATGACGAGGAGCAGCATGAGAACTAGCAGCAGGGGCAGGAGGATGAGATACAGAGGGACGAGAACGGTCGGGTGATTCTCGACCCTGGTCGCGTATGGTAATATAATCTACAATGTCCATTCTTTTGTAACATATGAATTTTTGGATTACGTACATCTTGTAATATTTCGTACATATATGTGCTTCTCTTCTCGATGCAGGTTTCTGCATGGGATCGTCACCAGAGGCTGTATTGCCAGTTACATGGCGGACAAAGGGCGGGGGTATGCCTGCTGAACTCAGGTCCCGACGGACGTACGGGAGTGGTGGTTTAATGCCTTCCGGGTACGTGGATTGTTTTGTGTATCGAGTTTTAAATTAATTATAATGTAGACTTTGTAAACAATTTTGGTACTAATTAATAATCCGCCTTGATTGTGTAGTTGAAGTACACTTGGAAGAAGGAGTTAGAAGGAAGGGTGGAAGGGTGTGGGACCGATACAACGAGACTTGCACCCGACGCTTCGCTGACGTAATGAACAAACGTCACGCCCGGGGGACAGCGCTCAATGACCTTAAAGGTGTAGTTTTTTTTATATTACTCAATTTTAACAAACAATCTAACTTCAACCTTTTACTGTATTAACTAATATATTAGTGTCGTCATATTTCAGGGGATGATTTGGAGAGGTGGGTTAAGTACCACAACGACGACGACTTCAAGGTCAGGTCGAAGAGGGCACAGGGAAACAAAATGAAGAACTGTGAGCATGAGGGGAAGGCAGACCCAACACATCATCGGGGTTCTCAGTCTTCGTTTATTCGTGCCAAGAGGGTACGATTTCTTTTAATATTGTACTCTTACTTGAATAATCGTAAGTTATATATTTTCACATAATATATATTCGACTAATGTTCGTACTCATTTAATAGCTAGCAGCTGAACTCGGGAGGACGCCAACCGCACCGGAGGTATTCGTCGACATGCACGGGAAGACCGACGATGAAGGGACTAGTTTTATGACGAGGAAAGATCAGGCGGTCTGGGTGAGTACTAACTATTTCAAATAAATCAATTTTATCTATACCTTAGGTGGTAGATAACTATCTTTAATGATTTCATTTCATAATAACTTGAATTGAAATCGTTGTTGTGTACGCAAGATGCCTACCAAGAAGAGCTGAAGAACCTCGAGAATGCTCCTGATGCTACCGACGTCGACGAGAACCAGATTTTTTTCAAGGCTGTCTCGGGTTACAAGAAGGGAAGTGTGTATGGTGTCGGAAATGCACACGGTATGTACTTTACACCTCCCCCAGCACGTCTCGGGACCTCCACACAGATGGAGTATACGCCGGCCGGATCTCAGCAGCCCGATCCGGAGAAGGAGCAAATGAAGGAGCAGCTGACAGCGCAACAACAACAACTGAAGGAGCAGGCAGAACACATCAAGAAAATTAAGGAGCATATGGCCATGTTTCAGGCCATGTTCAACAAATGCAACCAAGGTCGTCCACCTTCCCCTCCAGACGACAGAGACCCCTTTAGCGAGAATGACGGTAGCTCTAGTGCTTCAGCTAGCTTCTCAGTTAGCTGATTGTTTGTTGTTGTAACTGGATTTATGGATTATGTATTTTCGAACTAGTTTAGATTTATGTACCATCAAACCGTATGTTAAAAGTTTTTTATATGAATGTTTTTTCAGCATAAATGTGTCGAGAGATGAAGTCTTTTGGTTGATTGAGAGTGAATGAGGTTGAGGTATTGTTGATGGTCGACAGTTGTGGTTGGTTGGGAGTTGTGGATGTGGTTTATTTTGCAGGTTTTGGCTAGACATTGAACGCATGTTTACGACCGTGCACCAGCATAAATGGCGTCCATTAAAGGACGCCATTTCAGACGCCAAGGGAAGCTAAAATCAACCAATTCAGCAGCTATTCAGGGGCAACGGCGTCCGACTGTGGACGCCAGTGTTAGCCAAATGACGGTCGACTGTGGACGCCATCCATAGATGCCTGGCATCCACAGTCAGACGCCAAATTTAGCGTCCGCTGTCGGTTGCCAATTTAATTGGCGTCCAATAGTGGACGCCCGTCCAGAAATTGGGTGACCGGTCGTGGCTTCCGCTTTCTGGCGTCTGTTTGCGGACGCCCGGATCCTTATAGTGTCCACTGACGGAAGCCACTGGATGGACGCCCGGGGCATCTATTCTTGTAGTGGATTAAGTCATCCACTATCCAGATATTCAAGTACCGATTGAGGGTACGTATTGGGAAGCCAATATTAGGAACATTGACACCCAACCCCCTACATAGTGACCTCTACTAATCAATCGATATTGGATGTCTTGCGCTCTTATGTGGTGAAAAAGAAATTAACAAATAACCATTTAACCTTAATATGCATTTGACTATGTTAGTTCATTTATGAGCAAATAAACTAACGTCGAAGTCGAGATATAATGTTTGTTGTATGCGATGTGCGATAACACGTAACATATAGAATATCAAAAGTTGCACATAAAAGGGAGAATATATATGGTTTTTAGTTATTATGGATAATATGCAAATTTGGAAAACAAGTTTCACGCGATATCACGGATATTATTCATATTAAACCACCTGATATTCTGCTAGCTTGAAGTGCGTCTGTAAATCATAAGGAGGAACGCCTGGTGTCAGGCGTCCCAGTGCTGTCTCACCTGGTCTGGGGCGCTTCGGAACTGGAACGCCTGACTCTGGGCGTTCGAACTAATACAACATTTGACTTCTAATTGATTGACTTAATTAAACAGACTCAAAACAGACATAGACACAGTCGCAGACATAGGTGCCTCAGGTGAGGTGACTTTAAATTGAAAAGTCTGGTTATAGGTGTTTCAGTTCAACGACGCCAAGACCGGGAATGAGTTTTTGTACTAGTTATAGTTTCTAGTTTGTTCGTTATTTACGTATTAGTGCTTTAACATAGTGATTTCATCACCAAAACATTATAAAACATGTGGTTGAAAGCGATAAATATACAAGAACGTAAGTAGATCAATTAAATGAGTGTTAACACTCTCATATTGTACACAAAATGATTAAAAACGATGCGTAGATGATTCTAAAAAAGAACAGTCGAATTTAATGTTTTTGTTAGAGTTAAAGTTGTGGACTTGCGTAGATTGAACGATTTGATCTAGGGGGTATGGTCGGACTTGCACAATGACAGGAACCAAGCTATGAGCTAAGGTTGCACCCGTGTCTGGAAAACCTGGTGTGCGCGTCAGATTGGTGGATTATGAATCCATTTGTCTAACAAAATCGAAATGTAAAATTAAAGACCCTCATGAAATTAAATTGAAATAATTCGATAAATATGTTAATTGACCTAATGACGAATATCGACCTAGAACGGGATGAACGACGACTACATAACGTCTTTAAAATTCTCGAATTACGTAGCTTATTTTTTAATTATTCGATTATGGATCGGTTAATTTTTTTTTACTATTTATTGAAGATTTTAATTAATAGTATTGATTTTTGGACAAAATTACGATTTATCGTTAAAATCTTCCGTTTCACCTAAATGAAGTATTTTTCCAGCAATTTTGAAAATACTTAGCTTGAATCCGAAACTTTAAAAGTTAAATCACCCCTTATCATATTCAAAATTCGTTTAATGGTTTAATTAAATAAAAGACGTTAAAAGATTTATTTTTACATTTGCCGTCAAATCCTATTTGTGTTCGTATTGTCGAAACTAATAATAATTAGAGAATTTTAGTTTTATAAGTTTTGAAAACACCCTGATTAGTAGTATTAAAATATTTAAGACATTTTTAATAATCATTTTATAAATACTCATATGATATTTCAATAATTTCAAAAACCCAAATGTTCTCACATTATCAATTATTATCATTAAGGCCGAAAGTATTAGTTTATAAATCTATATCGTTTACTAAAAAAGTTGTATTAGTATGAACTAATATTCTCGATATTTTGATATGATGCTATTTTTAGTAAATTTTCTAAAAATAGAAGTTTGCTAAAATAGAAAGTTTGTAAAATAATGATTATATCTTTTGTACAATGACTTTGTTTTGGAGTTATGTAATAAGAGCAAGTCTGAGGTTAGAGTAATATATTCTAGGATCTACGTTTTTGTCATCAACTATAAGACTAGTGTATCAGGAATCGGTACATTGGTTGTTGAACCGGGTGACAAGTATCCCGGGAGTTGGGTACATTTTGACCTTAAGGTTAGGCCTTGCAGTAAGTCGTCGTCATAAGTTGAACTGGGTGAAAAGTAATCCCAGGAGGGGTGTGAATTATCTTAAACTAGGGTAATGCATTTATAAGTCGTCGCCCTATTATGCTTGAGTTTCCTAGTTAGAGATCGAAGTTTGATTTGTTTAAACTAAGTTCTCGAAGCTAGTTTTTAGTATTCTTCTAGTGAAAGTCTAGCCGTATACACTAATCCTATCTATAACACCATTTTGAATATTTTTATTATTATCGATATAATTTGGTTGCAAGTTGACAAATGTTTTATGTTTTCTTCGGAAAACTCATTTTTATTATATTGTTTCGATAATAATCTTATTTTTATGAAAGCTTATTTTTATGAATAATATTTTACGGTTTTCCGTTCTTGTACTATTTTTCTATAATAGTAATTACAGTTTTAAAATTATGTTATACGGCTGGGAGAACGTTGAGTTGTTCCCCACTGATTGTGGCTGTTGTGTTTTTAACATGGCAGTATATGTGTTTCCCTTCGTGTGGGCTAGTGAGCAGTTATGGATCCTGCTTGTTTGAATAAAATCATTGTATTATGGATTGTTAAAACCCTTTTTATGGATTTTATTTTATTTTTGTAGCCATTTTTATTTTATGGCTTATATGTATTGACTTTTCATTTTTATTTAATCAAGACATAGCTACAATATGTTATAATTCCACTTCTACAGTGTTTCCGCCACTGTATTGCGTTAGAATTTTCAGGGGGATTACATGCGTAGATTGAAACGATTTGGTCTAGGGGGTATGGTCGGACTTGCACATTGACAGGAACCAAGCTATGAGCTAAGGTTGCACCCCGTGTCTAGAAAACATGGTGTGCGCGTCAGATTGGTGGATTATGAATCCATTTGTCTAACAAAATCGAAATGTAGAATTAAAGACCCTTATGAAATTAAATTGAAATAATTCGATAAATGTTTTAATTAAGAATGACGACTACGTAACGTCTCTAAAATTCTCAAATTATGTAGCTTATTTTTTAATTATTCGATTATGGATCGTTTAATTCGTCTTTTGTATGCTAATAATCTTACTTCTCGCGAACTGTGAAATAATTCACAAAGGTTCGGGATATGTGTATGATTCCTAATAACTAGGATTTTTGATGCGTTTTTAATGGCCAATTCAAGGAATTTTGTGTTCATTTGACAAATTTTGAACTTACTCATAAGTCTCCTATATCTATCCTCAATTCGTCGATGGAAGATCTGTATTTATAATGATTTTTAGGTTAAAATATGGGCAGAAGCGCCTGGCATGAGGCGACTCCAGGTTGAGACGCATGGTTTGGGCGACCTAGGGTTAAGGCACCTGTGGGGGAGGGGACTGATTCTTAGCGCAACTTGCAAAACTTTCTTAAATGACGAGATAATTAATATTACTAATGAAAACATGATATTTCATAATATCAAGACGTGCGACTAGGTTCAGGGCTTCGTATGTTAGGCTATGTTTTCGAGGCTTTACCCGGATTTGAAACGGGTTTAAATTTGCATTTTGGGGTTGATTTGGGCCCCCAGAGCCGGAATTGACTTTATTTATTGGTGGCGCCACCATAACAACTCGACAAACACCATCTAGATATTTATTAGCATTTCAAACCGAACTATTGAAAAATCATTTGAAACATCGTAAAATCGCAGCGTGTTGCAGTCCGATCTTCATCGGATTTTGGGTGACGACTCAAATAAATACTTGATACAAATCGAGGTGTCTATAGAAGCCCCCCACTTTCACTGAGTCTTGGACAAGGCAAAACTCAATGTACAGCCGAGATCAATCGAGGAATACAACCTGTTGGCTATCCGTACGTGTCGTTTATGTCCACTGAGGTGAGGGTATTTGTATACAATTTCCCTCCAAATCCTTCCGATATTGGGAAAAAATTGATTTGCCTTGGTGGAAGGAAAATGGATCCATCCAAATTCTTCCCCCTCCATCATTATTTCCTAACGAAACAAAAGATTCTACATCCCTTACTCAGTTATTTCCAAACTATTTGGCAACTACTATCATAAGTTATACCCATCGCGTGGTCAAATGACACTCGTTTTTTATAATAAAAGTATATACACGACTAGAAAGAACATTCAAGATAAAAATTTAGTAAAAGTATATACACGACTAAAAAAAATATTCAAGATAATGACATGTAGGTTCTTATCATTGTCGCTCCCGTCGCATCGGATAGTAGATGCCTTATAAGGCTCATCCTCAAATCATGTGGAGCTATGAAAAACATATAGAACGCAAATAATATAAGATCAGCCGATGAGAGATTGGACCCAAGGAATCCCTCCCACATCCTGCACCCAAAATTTATTTTAATAAGAGATTAGTAATTGTTACGATGATGATCCAACTAATAAACGACATTAACCATGACCTTAAACTTTTGGTTGAAATCGTATTCTCATATGACCAATAGGTCACTTCTTTGAATCCTGTGACACTGTCCTATGTTTGTTCACATAAGACTAAATCATTTACCTCAACTATCAACTTAAAGTGTATATAACGAAATGAAAATTACTTATATAATAATGCTTTTAGGATAAAATATACACACATTCTTGATTTCAACATGTTTTTGGGATAGTAAACATATAGGGATAAATTCGGAAATAAAATTTTAGATGACACAGATTAAAGAAAGAATTATATGGAGATGTAAATTATGCTGCACGATGTAAAAACCTAATTCTCTCTAAACTCTTCTCCCTCCTCCCAAAAAAAACCTAGCTTCAAAAAAGTCCTTGGGGCTACCACCATTATTTGGTGGTAAGCCCCCCTCCCCCCCAGTTTAACGTTTTAATATTAGTATCAATATTAGTATTCTAGTTATAATAAGTCTTCTCTTTTTGGAGAGTTTCGTCCCATAATCTATTAGGTTAGATGAAATCGATGTTGAGAGCCTGTCGTGCTCTGTAAGTCTTTGGTATTTAGTCTGGTGGAGCTTCCACTCACTTTATTCATTACTCCCTCCGTTACAAAATATAGGTAGTTTTAGGGTATATAAAATTTTACTTTTTATAAGTTGTTTTACATTTTTCAATGCAATTAAACTTCTTTAATTGATCAAGAGAGGTTTTTCCAATTTTCAAAGCAGTTTAATATCCACTTAAAACACTTTCTTAATAAGTGTGCAAATATCTTAAACTATCTATATTTTGTAACGGAGGAAGTAATATTTAATATCAGACCTGTTATAAAAATGTAAGGTGTATGGAGTTGGAACAAGTGTAAAAATAAAGAGATGGATGCGGAAAAGTAAGCAAGTATGCATGTATTACCATTTTGGCACTCGAAAAAAGGTCCGGAAGAATGATCGTGTTCCCTCAATATCAAGCTGCACAATAAGCGCTAGCCCAAACAGGAAGAATGCTCGCTGCCGTTTCCTTTCTTGGGGCCAAAGAGTATTCCATGCTGCACCAATGGATAGTCAGTCCATTCAGTGATTTACAATTGTTTTATGTAACAAATCATTATGTGCCGATCATCAAAAGTATGCAACATGTTAATGAATCAACTCAACCAAAACCTTAAGGCGATGGTTGAGACTTGTTTATATTCTATTACTATAATTCTACGATTTATAAAAACAACCAAAGATTGCTGGCTACCAGTTGGAAAAAAAATCACCAAACACCATGTAATGGAATATAAGGATTTTCATCCTCTTTCCCTCTCCCTTCCTCTAGCCCCTTGCCAAATACACCCTTATATTCCTTTCGTCTCGCTCATTTGTTTGTCTTTGATTTAAATACTACTTATGATAAATATAAAAGACAAATAAATGAATAAAACAGAGAGAGTATGTTTTAAAAAATTAAATAAAAAAATGAATTGAAGGGTTTATAATAGATTACATCCAGACATGTATATTGTATATACATACCTTGCATAGCGATATTCTCCATACGCCTCTGTCGTAGAATTGTAGTTTTCGAGTAACCAGTCTTGACTAAATTTGCAATTGCAGAAGCATAATTAGGAGCTTCAGATAATGATCTCACAACAGAATACCCTGTCAAATCACATACAAGTTATTATTATTCTACTCTGAAAATGACATTGGTTTAATATAAGTATATCACTATGCAACTGTGATTAAGCTAACTTGTATCCTGCCTGTGGCTGGATGCACCATGCTTGCAGCAGCGCCAAATGCAAGGTTCCGTTGCTCTGTACTGGGTAAGGAGCCGCCGACAGGAATGTAAGACCACTCCTACATCACATATCTCTCATTATTTAGCGCATCACCATAAATACGATAAGGAATAATGAGGCAGACACTTCGCATAATGCATGAACTGTGACGGCAGAAGTAGAACAAACCCAAAATACATAACCTAGTTCCTACTCGTACTCATTTTGATGAGAAATTCGTAATCTGCCAACAAATTATTACTGTGGGTTTTATTGAAAAAGTTAGATGCAAATCGGCAAATGGATTAATTAAGGTCGTGTGTAGCAGGAGCAGTGTGGTATAAAAGTTGTTTCAGAAACATAGGAAAAGGCAATGAGGACATCTGTGTGATGTGATGATATGAGAGCAATTTGACCTTCTATCTGATGCAGTTCGCAGGAGCTCCTCAACAATGGTGGAGAAGGAGGTGCTCGAGTTAACTACTTCGCACTACTTGTAACATAATTTAGAGAGAGAAAAGATGGAACGAGAATGAGTTTTGTTTGTTATTCAATTGAATATCTTCAGTTGCGACACATGAAATACATTGTGTATTTTAGCTGATGCTGGTAATGCCAGTTTGTACGCCACCTTGCCCACTGTGTCAATCACCTGGAATGGTCCAAAGAACTTAGGAGAGAGCTTTTGATTACCTATGACCTGCACACTCTCCTGTATGTACGGCTGCAGCTTAAAAGCGCTCTGACCGGTGGGAATCAGCCTGCAACCTCATACGGTGTTGCACCTTTATTAATTGTTGCTTCAACACAGTAATCATAGCTTCTCTTCGTTGCATTGTTCTATCTACTCCATCCACTGATGTCTCACCAGGAAGGTACGGAAGATGAAGGGGAGGCGGTTGATTGTACACAACCTGATATGGCGTGAGCTGGGTAGATGAATGAAAAGAAGTGTTGTACCACCACTCCGCTAAAGGTAACCACATAGACCATTCCCTGGGCTTCAAACTACTCATACATCTTAGGTATGCCTTAATACATCTATTCACGACCTCAGCTTGGCCACCCGATTGAGGATGATACGCAGAAGACAACGTCAATTCAGTACCCTGTATAGTGAACCGGGCTTGCCAAAATTGACTGAGAAATATGGCATCCCTATCACTGACTATGCTCCTCGGCCACCCATGTAGTTTGAAGACATTATCAAGATACGCTTGAGCCACTTCTACTGAAGAAAAGGGATGAGATAGGCCAATGAAATAAGCATACTTAATTACTCAATTGATCAACAATCACCAAAATGACCTCTTTGCCCTGCGCCAGTGAGAAAATCCATCGAGATATCCATCCAAATCTCCTCAGAAATGGCCAAGGGTTGTAACTTGCCAAGATAAGCTGCTGCATCATACTTGTTTGCCTGGCAAATAACACAATGACGAATGAAGTGACTGACATGCTTGGTAAGACCCTTCCAAGTAAATAGCGTCCTCCAAAGTACCAAAGATCGAACCGGACATACTTGAGCTTTCTTCTTGTCCTAATTCTGAATGTGCCTCCTTGCTTGCACTTGTTGCAACCCCTCCTTAAATGGAGTTGTCCTCTGGTCTTCTTCCTCACTTTCACCATAATAGGGACTTAGATCACCTATATTGAAGGTACCATGTACATCATATTCTCCGGGTAACTCAACCTTGTATGCGTTTGATCCAATTCTTTCAATGATCTCAAATGGACTGTTTGCCCTAGGCATAAATTTGCTCTTCCTCTTAGATGGGAACCTTTCCTTCCTTAGATGAACCCAAAACAAATCCCCGACCTCAAATTCTTTCTTCTTCCTTAGACTTTTGGCTTGCTTTTTATACCTTTCATTATCTTGTTCAATTTGTTTTCTCACACTTTCATAGAGCTTTTGCATTTGTTCAGCCATTTTCTTTGCATCATGGTTGATCTCTTCCTTAGGCACACTTAAAGGTCTATAGGCATTAAAGGATTCACCCCGTAAACAACTTCAAATGGACTATAACCCGTGGCTAAAGATGGTGCCCTATTGAAAGCGAACTCAACTTGAGCTAATTTTGTATCCCAATCTTTGAGAGATTTGGTTACTATGCATCTTAGAATCCTCCCTAGTGTCTTGTTGGTTACCCCCGTTTTCCCATCTGTTTGAGGGTGGTGAGAGGTGCTAAATATGAGCCTAGTCTTGAGCAACCTCCAAAGGGTTCTCCAAAAGTAGCTCACAAACTTGGTGTCCCTATCTGACACTATGGTTTTTGGAACTCTATGTAGATGCACTATCTCCCTGAAGTAGAGGTTAGCAACACTAAGAGCATCCTCAGTCTTAGTACAAGCAATAAAATGGGTCATCTTGCTAAACCTATCTACAACCACCATGATTGAATCGTTTCCCCTTTGCGTCCTAGCTAGGCAATGCCACAATGAAGTCCACACTCACGTCCTCCCATGGTCTTGTGGGAATGGACAATGGAGTATATGGACCAGCCTGAAACGAGCTTTTAGCTCTTTGGCACGTAGAACACTTCCTTAGGCTGATTTGAATGTCCCCCATCATCTTGGGCCAATAAAAGTACTCTAAAAGTACGTTAGATTTAGATTTTTTTTTTTTTGGAGAAAGTCAGTTTACTAATTGAATTGAGCCATTTCCTTTTTAGAAGAAATCTCAAAATCACTGTTATCAGATCCTAGGCAAATGAAAATATAAAATGTGAAGTTGACACTAATTGATTTAGAAAAATTCATCTGACAGTTCCCCACGAAGGCAAGAATATCAATCAATTAAGTTATCATATACAATTTCACCGAGAACATACCTCTTCGTAAGTTTTGATGATCCGAACACCCATAGTTTTTAGACGAGCCAAAAGCTTTTCCTTAAGTAGATCAAACGGCATAGCATCAATTGAAGCCAAGCAAGTTTCCTATATACAATTAAGGGTTAATTGAGAACTTATACATAATATAACACCATATTTCAAATTTTATACCTAAAATAACTTTTTTTTCAAAGCTAATACCTTAAATCCTATTTTCTCCTATATTCAATACCAAATCTCAATAAGAAACATAAAATAACAATTAAACTCATGAGAAGGTGCAAATTACATATAAAAAACATTCCTAAAATAAAAAGGCAAACAATTCATTGAGACGCCCCAATATGGAATAGACAAACAATTCATTGGGACGGAGGGAGTAACTCATCATTAGCTCTTATCTCTACAAACAACCATATACACCTTTCTCAAAAATCTAAAACACAGGCCATCAACAGTAGCAACAATCTAACACCATTAACAACTCACCATTATACCTCCATCATCTAATCAACCCAATATAACCATACCCAACAATTCGACCCATCTGCATCCCCCACAAATCATCTTTGACTAATAGAATATAAACGGGCCTCAACCATCGCCTTAAGGTTTTGGTTGAGATGGTTCGTTAACAAGGTATCAAGGTTTTGGTTGAGATGGTTCGTTAACATGGTATCAGAGCCAAAGGTCACGAGTTCGAACCCTGGCAGCCCCCAATATCTCGAACTCTCAAGTGGAATCTCAGCACACGGTACGGGGAGCCGGTGCGCACTAACCACTCTTCAAGCCCAATGGGCATTCGAGTGAAGGGGTGTAATAGAATATAAACGGGCCTCAACCATCGCCTTAAGATTTTGGTTGAGATGGTTCGTTAACATTGACATTGTCATAACTCGCACTCCTGCACCACCACTTTCCTACTCGATCAAATTCGGGTGACCCGGAACCGGAACTCATTTCACCGCCTCTGCCTAAATTAAAGTCCCTACCACCTCAGCTTCTCCATCTTCTAACACATTTGTCGAGCCATGACTCCAGACCACCACGATGTCTCCCCACACCACCGGCTAAAGCTTCAGTCCAACTCCAATCTTCATTAACCGCACTTCACCAGAAAAGACTCTCAAAATATCACTAATAACAAAACCACCAGTAGTCGCACCGCACCAATTCAGCCTCCATTCCACCAAACTCTGACGTCTCCACGCCATTCCTTTGAGCCACGACCTAATTTAGGAGCCACAATGACTGTTGGATAAGTATCCCACATCGCTATTTAGTGGCTCGGTTATATGTTTCAAAAGAAGCTTCCTTACTTGTTGTCCCACATTGAGAAAATAAGAAAAAATGACACTTATCCCACATTGACAAAGTTTGGTTGTTTTTTTAGCTTCCATTGTGGATTGTATCCCACATTGGAAAAATAGGAGGAAGACTTGATGTTTATAAGCTTCCTCCTTCTTAGTGTTATCAACATGTAATAAAGTGTGTCTTTTATGGAGATGTGTGCGCCTTGCCTCGTCTCGTCTCTACTCGAGGATTAACCATATACAGTAAGTAATTAATTAGATAACTTTCCGAAGGATTGAACCAATATAGCACAAGATAGTGTTAGAGGAGGGTGACCTCAAAGAAAATTCTTGTAGGGGACATCGGCATTGCATACAAAAATGTTGGATACGTAGCCTCTTGAGACTGGAAGCTTTTTTTAGTGTAATCTCTATAATCCATGAACACCATCAGGTTTGGATCGTAAGGACTGCCTTCAACCTGAAATCATTCATTCAGAAAATAGCAATAAATCATGACTCATATTACAATGATAACTTCTTTTGCAAAACCCTCATCTAACAAGTACGGAGTATTTAAGAAAGAAAACTTCCAAACAATCTCTAAGAGGTTATCTTGTAGCTGAAATAAAGAGTCATCCCTTATTTTAATCGATTATTGTTGAGTTCAATTTCGATCATCACTCGAATGAAATACTCCATATATTTACAGAAAAGGATGGTTAATAAGGATGATATTCTACTCATTTAATGGTTACCGGATAGGCGGATACCTTTAGATATATATATTTATTTTTGAACGAATAGATCATCTCACTAATAAAAAGTCACACGACATCTATAACTTATATCGAAATTGAACGGATACAATACTCTAAATTTAGAGTAAAATAAATTCTAATTAAAACAAAGATCTCTAACTTTTGATTTCTCCGCTTCTGCGAATACTCTTTTAACATATCGTTGTTTAATGATACCTTTAGGGTGTTTGGATGGCAAAATGAGAAGGAAAAGGAGGAGAGGAGGAAGGAGAGAAAAAAGAATGGGAAGGAAGGGGAGAGGAGGGAAAGGGAAGTCATAGAGTTTTTCCTTCAAATACTGCCTCTTTAGGTAGGGAAATGATTTGTCTTTGAGGAGGAACCTCCAAATTCCCTCATCTCCATTTTCCTAACCAAACAGATGAATTTGCTTCATACTTTTTCCCTCCCCTCCATTTCACTTTATCCAAGTATTTTGGACCCACTTTTTATTTATTCTTTCGTAAGTCACCAATCCAAGCCAGAAGTAAATTGCTTCATAAAATTCTGGTAAATCATTGATTTGTCTGATATTTTAATATGTACTTCATTTACTTTACTAGAACTAGATTGAAAATTCAACTTAATTAAATTGCGAAGGGCCTACGATAATCACAGAACGACCGAAATAATTGACCCATTTACCAAGTAAAGTCTCACAAAATCGTCCCTTTTTACCTTCAATTACATCTGAAAATGACTTATAAACTTTATATGACCGTCCCTCATTGGTTGTCCGTGGATTCCATTATCAAGAAATGTATCCACAACTTCTTGTACCAATTTCATTCTCTCATAATTTGCGATCAATTCATTCAATACTTCAATATTTCCTTTCGATTCCCCTAACCCAAACAGTCAAACCCATTCAATAGGTATGTCATCAGGACCTGCTTTTTTTCGACCCCATTTTCTTTAATGCCAGACGTACTTCACCTTTTTGAATACGTCGCATAAAATCCCGATCAACCGAATTAGGTGCAATACTCACATCCTCAATATCTTTCTCACGTTGACTATTAAATAAGGTTTCAAAATATGAGACCCATCTCTCTCTTATCTCTTGATCACCGGTCAGAACTTATTATCACATCCTTCACACATATAACTCTCCCCACATCTCATGTCCTCCTATCTCTAATACGAGCAATTTTATAAATATCACTTTTTCCTTCCTTAGTATCTAATTTTGCATACAATTAGTTGATTAACCTTTGCACGAGCCTTGCGAACGACTTTCTTGGCTTCTCTTTTGGCCGCCTTATATTTCCCAAAATTCTCCTTACTCGGGCATTTTCTTAATACCTTGTAGCATTCACGTTTAGTTTTTATCGTCTATTATACCTCATCAATCCACCAGGATGTGTTCTTACCAAATGATTTGAATCCTTTAGATTCCCCTATAACTTCTTTTGCATGTCCTTAATGTTATGTTCCGTCAAAGCCCAAGTACGGTTGAATCTATATCCATCTCCATGCCCTCAAAATCCTTATTTAGCGACAACTTTATCATCAAAACCTATCGACTCTCCCCCGGTAACTTCCACCACCTAACCCGGGGGTCCACTTGCGACCTTCTCTTTTTAAAATGCACCTTACCTTGAAAATCAAGCACGAGAAGTCTATGTTGAGTCGCATTAATCTCCCCAGGTATCACCATGGGGTCCGTATACCTCTTCCTCCACATGTTTTTCAGTAGAAAAAAGTCTATTTGACTTGCATTGCCTCCACTTCTATAAGTCACTTAGTGAGATTCTCTCTTCTCAAACCATATGTTCATTATACTTAGGTCATACGCCCACGCAAAATCGAGAATACCACATCATGCTTCATTTCGGTTTCCAAAACCGAAACCGCCATGAACAGTCTTAAACCCATCTCGACTTAGCCCCACATGACCATTGAGGTTCCCACCAATAATCAACTTCTCTTCAATAGGGACTTGTTCGATAACCTCCTATAAGTATTGCTAGAAAACTTGTCTCACCGAAGCACTTAATCCTACTTGTGGTGCATAGGCACTTAGGATAGTTAGGACATCATCCCCAACCACAACCTTAATACATAATCCTATCACCCTTTCTATATACCAAAAGTATATAGGTACGTTTAATATAAAAATAGTACTCCCTCCACTCTGATCCACTGAGATTTTCTCACTTTCTTAAAAAGAAAAATCCATTAAGATTTTCCCACTTTAAACTTACCTTATTAGACATAAAACTCTTATTATAATACCACTATATATTATCCATATTTACAATAATACCGCTATAATTAAACTCCACCATAATATATAACCAAATACTAAAGTTGGTTAGCAATATTATAGAGTTATTTCATAGGAATAATACCAATTATGCGTGTACTTTTTAAATTAATACAAACTATATGTAATCTCATTTTAATATGAACTACACCTTCATTAACCTCGCTTTGTTACGGGTGACCGGCTACCTGTTGAACCTCCCTTTTTCAACTATTCCTCCAACTCTTTCTCTTCTTATTCACATTTCGTGTTCATTTTCGATCATTGATATAAAAAAATTAAAATTTCGGAAAATTCATCTTCCATTTCTTTTTCAATTAGCCTTATAGAAGCTATGAAAACAAATGTTTTTATTCTAATTTTGGCTTTCACGATAACTGGAACGGACCTAATAAAATCCTAGAAAGATACAACAAGTTACTATGACCGGTAATAGCAAGTCATAATTTCATACATAGCAAAGCGAGATTGATGAATGCGTAGTTCATATTAAAATGAGATTACGTATTGTTTGAATTATTTTAAGAAGTACACACATAGTTGAGATTATTTCCATGAAATTACCCTATTATATAAACCATGTATAATATACTATCCATATTTAATGTGATGTGACTAGAAGACATCACACTCAATATTTAATTTCATTTTTTTTTATGCATTTTTTTTTAAATATCAAAACAAAGTGGGAACATCAATGTGGAGTGAAGGGAGTATACTAATAAAAAATAGTCGCAATTTATCATAAAAGCGGTATGGTTGTTATAAACCAGTACAAAATGACATGATTATGCTACCAAAGTCGGGACCAAATCAGAATCATCAAATGGAACAAATGGTTTATTTAGGGTAGTGGTTAGCATATATATATACCTCCACCTCTAAACCATAGGCTGTTTGCACACAAACCCTTGGGCCACCAACTTCATACTCCAGAAGCCTTCCAGAGGCTGCACCAGATGCAACAGTCGCAAGCCTAAAATATCATGATGATAGTTTAGTGCCACTTAATATTCCATAACAATGAAACAACTAACATTGCATCTGTTTGTTTACTACCTGCAAGGAATATTGATACCACCTTCACAAGCGACAATACTATTTCCATCAACTCCTTCCATAATCTTCTCCACCTTCACACTAAGATAAAAGACACCTGACTCCAAACACCTAAAAAAATTTAATATCAAGTATGAACCTACACATATATATTTGGCAACAATAATATACAGTACTCGTTAAAGACCAAACATAATGTTTTTCTACCTTTTCACCAACTCTTCATGAAGTAAATACCGGCTGACTCGTCCATAAGCTCGACCAATCATAATAGGATTATCATCATCAATATACACGATGGTATCACGCCAAACCTGCTCGATACATCCTTCCAGTCCAAGAACTGAAATAGAACTAAAAATTATTGTACACCATACTAGCTTCTTGTTTGGATACTGAAATAGAAGGGGAAAAGGGAGAAACGAGGGGTGGGTGTCAAGAACCTCTTTTAATGATAGTTGAAAATAAATTTAATATGTACTAACTATTTCCATTGAAACCAAGTTGTAGCGTATTACTCCCTCCGGTTTTTAATGTTTGCCTCGTTTCAATAAAATATTCCACACATATATTGAGCAAATGGGACAAACATTAAAAACCGGAGGTAGTACGTAGTATTATTTATGCTGCCTATGGTGGATCTTCAAAGTACCTTTGAATTCATCTTCCCAAACTCCATAGTTATTGGTGAAAGGAAGATCGGGACCAACGAGGCCAACTTTCAATCCTAATTTAGCTGTTTCTGCGGCCAACGCTAGGCCGGCTGGACCACATCCAATGACCACCAAATCCAGTACAACATCTCCTACAAATATCTGAGGAAGCTACATAAAAACAACACGAATCATTCAAGAAAGTGAAATTTTGCACATATTTGTTTCGTCTCAAAGCATATATCATCCAGAGGACTACTCACAAGCATTATTGCACAAATGCTAAGAAAATTGTAACTGTCAAGTGCCACAACTCACTCACTGCATAATTGATCCTCTACGATGAATTCCTACACAACTGGATCATTAAAACAATACAAATTGTAATTCTAAGCCGTCTTAACTTCTTCAAAATAAATGACTTACTCCCTCCCCTCCACTAAGATTTTCCCACTTTCGTTAAAAGGAAACTCCACTAAGATTTTCCCATTTCAAAACTTTCCTTATTAATCCATCCTACTTTCTTCCTATTGGCTACTTTTTCTGATTTGACATCTTGAACCCCACCAAACAATTTACCACCTTTCATTACTCATTCCTTATTCCGTGTGCCATTTACAAATGGGAACATCATTGTGGAGGGGAGGGAGTATTAAACAACTAAACTAGCAACAACTTACATTCACGGAAAACAGGATTACACACCTAGTTGTACAATAGCATTGTACAACCAAGGCAAAGTTGTTGAACTTTTGTATATATTAATTGAGCTAATAAAAAGTTTCTGAGCTAAGTTGTAAGTTTTTGAGCTTAAACATGCAAGTGATTTAACTCGACAATTTTACACTAAAACTTAGAAAATTTACAGCAAAACTCGAAACCTTTGTAATAAAGTTCAAAACCTTAAAAACATTTGTACATAAAATTATGTACAACTGGTTGTATAATCCTCTTATTGCGTTCACATCAAATATAAAATCTCTAATGTGTGCGACTAAGCTTCCTACCAAGCATAACTGCCATTACTTGATCCCAAGACTCTCCCCATTTAAGGTTTTGTCATGACTCATGACCTAGGTTCATCAAGTTAATCAAAAGATTAACCGGTCATTAGGATGACCAAGGTCATATGATGACACCAACTTGATCTTCTTTATGACGTAGTACGAGAAATTGTTGATTATGTTAAAGTTGCTGTAATTAATCATGGTGATAATTGTGGATAATGTTTATTACTTTGTATGTGCTTAGTGGGTACATTATAGAAAAACCATAAGAGCGTCTTTTTAAGCACTCTCATTACTTCTCAACCAAAAAGGACAATATGTCGTCGCACAATTTTTTCGCGGATTAAATATTCATACAAAAATAACTATTAAACCAAACTTTCCCTTTCCCAAATAGTCATTTAACCTTTCCACATTCTTGTATTACTATTACATTATCAAATAGATGTTCCATATTAATCCTTCACAAAAAAACAATCATGTGTTGGCTTCAAAAAAAGAAAAAAATAATCATGTATCCACAAAATTGGGTAAATACACAACACTATTAAACCACAAATAGCATGAATCCACAATTGATGCAAAACATTTAATTTTACTCCACAATGTTTTAGTCTCTAATGGTAAAAGTAGAGTGGTCAACACTTTTCAGATTTGAATCTCTGTTTTATCTATTGTAATTTGTAGTGAGATAAATTGGACATTCGTTGGAAAAAAAAAAAATCTTACACATTCAGCTGCACAAAACAAATTAGCAAAAAAAAAAAAGACAGAAATTGAACATTGAAACCTTATCAGCAAGCTTGGACTGTTGATTCATGGCCTTATTCTGCTGCATTTGAACATAAAGAATTTCAGAACCTCCAGCTTTTCTAAAGTCCTCTTCGTCGTAGAAATCTTCTCGAGTAACTACGCAACTACCCTCGCCATTCATACTCTGAATCCTTCCGCCATTTCTATTACTGCTGCTGCTACTACTTTTACTACTACCGAAGCAATAATAATCAACATCACGGCGCTTCGAAAGCGTAGTAATCCTGATATTACAGAAATTAACAATTGGAGATACAGACATTGCCGCGAATTTCGACAGTCCAAGCGAACAACAACACTCCATTATTGTTACCACCGATTTGCTAATATCTGGAAGCAAATTGAATATTGTGAGCGCGTTAGTGCGGTTTAATAGAGGCTAATAGGTTGAAACGGTTAATAAAGTTGAGATTCCGCCATTGTAGATGGTGCTTGGCGGTGTACGTTGAACTAATTTTTTTTACCCGTGAAAATCACAGATATAGTTCAGGAAAATTAGGTTAACCTACGTTTAAATAAAATCTTGTTTGATATTAACGATTATAGAAATAAATAATTCAAGTAAAAAAATTATATTTCTAAATTATGTCAAATAAATAACAAATAAACAACATAATAGCGTTGTACTAGGTGAAATGTTTGTAACAATTAAATTTCAAAAACAAATTGTGATAATTCTTTTGCATATTTTTTCGATAAATTGTTCATTAAGAAATAAGTATTCTATTAGGGTGAAAATATGATAGGATAAAAAATTAATTCTTGTCGTTTTAATGAATCAATCCTTACGAGTTACGATGGAAACAAAACTACCCATGAGCCTTGCTTGTATGACATCGTCTTATACGAATAATCACATGTGAATCAATCCAGCTGATGGAAGTATAACTACTCTACCCCTGAATCTGGTTACTATTGCATGAGAAGGTCTAATAAGAATAATCATAATTTTTTTAACAAACAGTTATTTTACTCACCGTTTCCATCACAATCAGATTGTTGGGCTTGGTGGCTGGCGCATTGCTTCCAATTGCCTATTTCAAACACGAAGAAGTTGATTGAGTTTTGCAACGACATAATTACTATTCAGAAGATATGTAGTTTACATTTCTTTGCAATTGACTATCGTTGTCAAGTTGTCAAAACTCGCAACCCAAATATTCAATTTAAAACAAACATGCACTGCCAAGTTATTTTCGACATGGATTCCCACATCTATAACTGAGTAACAGGTTTGCAATTCGAATGAAAAAAAAAAAAAATACAAAACTGTCTACGGTAAGATGGTAATTGGTAAGAGGATAGTTAATCCTCTACAATGTGGATGCTCTTAAGGTGTCGATAAGCTTTAACCTTTTATAACACGTTAAAATTAAGTGGGCCTGTTTTGACATTAAAAATAATTGGGTTTATTTTGAAGAGCAATAGTTGAGATTAATCGTGAAATAACTCTTTAATAATTTGTTACAATAATCAACTAAATTATTAATTTTTATCAAAAACTTCAATATCATTATTTATAATTTTAAAATTATTAACTTTATTAATTTTTCATCATAAACATTTATTACACTTATCTAAAAAAATTAGTAAAAATGGTTAAATAACATTATTTTAAATTTAAAAAAAAAAAAAAATCAATTGTTAGGTTATTAATTTGTTTAAGCAAATATTAATCACATTTTTTTAATGACAAACTTTTCATTTACCTTTATCTAATAATTTGTTATATTATTATATGGGTTTTTACGTTTACTTTTTTTATGAAATTTATAATTAATTACATTATTAATTAATCACACATTTTTCAGTTACCTTTATTTAATAATTCATTATGATAACGGATTAAATTATTAATTTTATTTATCAAAAAAACTTTTCAGTTGACCTTACTATTAATTTAATACTAGTAGTATTATTAATTTTATTAATTATTCATTTTAAACATTTACTGAAGTTCATTACAAAAAGTTATTAAATGTTTTGATGAATTTTTAATTACTAAAACTTTTCATTCGATTTAGGTTTTTTTATCAAAATATTTACATCAAAGATGATTCATTTGCCATAACTATTAAATTTTTTATTACACCCATTATTTTATTTTATTTTTACATTTAGTATTTATTACATTTTTTTTACTTAAATTGTTACTTTTTTCCTAACAAACTTTTCAGTTATCTTTGTTGATTAATTTTTTATTAATTAATCTGTTATTAGTTACATTCAAAACTTGTCGTTTGTCTTTATTAATGTCATTATTAATTAAATTATACTCTGTATTATTTATTAATTGTTGCATACCAAAATTTTTACCTCTTCTCTTTATTAAAAAATTAACAAATCTCCAAATATATACATTCACAATTCATTTGCTTAATTTTTTTTTGCATATGCTCTTATTTATTTGCTAAACCGATACTCCATCCGATTCAGAAAGATCTTCCCCTTTGATTAAAATATACCTCACATATATTAAACAAAGGGGAAGATCTTTCTGAATCGGGTGGAGTATATTGTATCAATTACAGCACGAGTATTACCTATTCTGAATGAAACTTTAAGCTCATCATTGGTGTCCTGACAAGTCTGTTTTCAATTGAACCGCCATCATCTTTCGAGGTTAACCGGCTTAAGGTCATCATTTTTTCTGTTACGTGCCTATAATTTCAATTTCATCCTTAGTGTTGCTCTATATACCATAATATATATGCATATGTGCATATGTGGTCAAGATAAAAAATCGAAAGAATATTGTTTTGTTTATGAAGTTGGTGTCTACCTTCGTTTGGAAAAAAAAAGGTTGTCGTGTCTTTTATTATGAGATAAACGTTTGAAGGTCGGTAATTTTATTAGTGATTTTCATCTATAGTCCACTACGGAGTATCTTTTTTCATAATCTATTTATACCACATAATAAAACAGAAACCAAATCATGTTTTTTTGGCGCCAAAACACACCTTCCTAAATCATCACACTTTCCCTATTAATCTACATAATACTCGTATAATATAAATATTATAAAACTTATAATAACCATTATTTCTTTATTATAATAACCATAATATTTAAAATATTATAAATAAACCATTGTCTTTATTAAAAATCATACAAATCCCCTAATATTAATTATACCCTAATTATTTTTTCATACTACCCAATTATCCTTAAAATTTCTTAATTATTCATATACTCCCTTCTAGTTTGATTATTCCTCCCCAATTTTTTTTTGGGAAACCAAGGAAGGAGTAAAAGTGGAGTGTGAAGTGTTAAAAGTGGGTATAAAGTAAAAAGAATTTGGTTTGTGCAGGGGCGGACCTAGGGGTGCGCACAGCACCCCACGTGCGCACCCTTAGGTTTTCAAATTTTTTTTTTTAAAAAAAATACTGAAGCTTTACTACTTGTGTAATATGCGTGAAAGGGGAGCAAGAGAAACATTACTTTGCATGTCGTTGGCAGGGGTTCGAATCCCCATACCAGCATTACTTTGTATTTCCTACTAACTGTGTTTCCCACCCCTTTGCCTCCCTCAGGTTTCAAAAATTCTCTTTCTCAATCAATTTCGAATCATATTCTTATAAGTTATAAGTAGATGTTTTTGGGTAGTTGTTTATGTATGGGTTTTGCTTTGATATTGTCAATTAATTGTTAATTTAAATATAATTCCCAATTAATATTTCACATTTGTGAAACCCTAATATTGGGGGTTTATGTTATTTATTTATTGGTTGATCATTATTTCTCTAGTTGGACTATAAATTCATATTGTTTTAACTATTTCAAATTAGTTACAAGGAATCATTTGTTTTATTTTAGATTGATGAAGAAATATAAAACTACTTGTTTATTTGCTTCTAAAGCTTGCGTTGATATTACCGGTGGCCACGTAAAGTGTGGAAAGAGTATTTTCTTCAATGACTTTTGTGAAGAACAAATTGAGGAATAGTATGAGTGATCCTCTTTTGAATCATTGTTTAGTCCCATATATAGAGAAAGATCTTTTTATCAAAGTCAGTGACGATGATGTATTGAAACGTTTTCAGAACATGAAATCTCGTCGGGGTCTTTAAGTTATATTTAATATTTATAGTTTAACGGACAATGTGTAACTATGTGATGACACGATCAATTTCTATTTTTAATTAATATTTTATATTCTTGGTAATTCATTTACTTCCTCCATTTTCTTTTTATCTTCCCATTCACTTTTGGCACAATTTTTTTTGTAATGAATATAAAATGATAAATTTAGTAAATATTGAGAGTAGAAGGGTAAAATGTGTGTAAATAGGAAAGAATAAAGGTATAAAGTGTTGTAAATAGTAAGGGTAGTATGGTTAGTAAAAATTATGGATAAAAATGGAAAGAAATGAAATGGGAAGATAAAAAAAAAGTGGTCAAAAAAGGAAATTGGGAAGATAAAAAGAAAATTGAGGAAGTATTTTTTTAAAAGTGAACCCCTTATTTTAAAGTTCTGGGTCCGCCACTGGATTTGTGTGTGAAGAAAAAGAATAAAGAATTAGATGATGAATAAAGAATGATTAAAAGTAGATCTCATAAAAGGAAAGTGGGAAGAAAACTAACCTAAGCTCAAAAAGAAAAATGAGAGGAATATTCAAACTATGAGGAGGAGTATTACTCTTTCTATTCCAAAGAAATTTAAGTGTTTTATTATTCAAATTCTTTCTCAAACCTCATCAATTTAAAAGGTTATTTCATAACAATAATACAACTATAAATGTGTTGCTGGGAAGAGGCTAACTTTCAATCAAAGGACAAAGGGTGCGTGGTAGAAACCCAAATTCCTCGCTTCGCTCGTTCGTTTGTATTAGTGTTTTGCAATAACCAACCAAACCATGCTAATTGCACTATTCCATCAGTCTACCGTGTTAGAGTATTGTTTAGCTAATGAGTTAGAGAGGAAGACGGACTCTTTACTTACCCAAACTAATTTCATCTCATCCCATTTTTACCATTCCTACGTGTTGCTTCAATTATATGCTTCTATGCATCTACCCCTCCGTCTCAATGAATTGTTTGCCTGTTCCATATTGGGGCGTCTCAATGAATTGTTTGCCTTTCAATTTTAGAAATATTTTTTATATGCAATTTGACCATTCTCATGAATTTTTCCACATGTCACTTCCTTATTGGATCTTTATCTTTGGTGCCAAAAGTAAAGGCAAACAATTCATTAGAACGGAGGGATCCCTTACCCTTGGTACGGCGACAATTCATTGGAACGGAGGATAGATACCATTACAGGGAATCGGCCATGATATTGAGGCTCTAGCAAATACTTGGCCACTACTACATCTCCAATGCAAATGTAGTACGTTGTTAATAACAAATATCAATATCAATATCAATGGAGCATAAGCACAAAGACACACACCAAGCATCATATAAGATCTTTGATGACAGACACCAACCGGAACGAATGTCAAAACAACTAGTAGTGTTTCAATAATCCCATTAATTGGAACTACAGTAAAGAAAGCTCAGTATTATTCATGAATGAAACAAATGAGTGTCTTACCCTTTGTCTCTGGAAAATAGGATTATACTTATATAACAACATTTGTTTAATTATGCAGTAAACAAAAGTTACACAAAAAAAACAGAGACTGCGAAAGAACCTGGTGGGTTTAATAGAAGGAAGAGTTAAAGAGTGGGCAAGGGTGTGGAGGCATAGATGATGAAGAAGAGATATGGTGGATAATGCCAATGTCAATATGATAGGGTGTTGTTATGTTTGGTTATAAATATGTGGCAGAGCTAACTAAGATAAGGAAAAGATATACCACGGTGAAACCACCTCACCTCTCTCTAGTCTCTGCCGGTAGAACTGACAAAACGGATCCGATCCAAATTACCTCACCTAACACCGAACTGAAAATCTAGATTGAACCGTAACTCGAATTTGACCCAACCTAACCCGAAACTGACTTGAATGTTTTGATAGAAAGCTAGTCGATATCCCAAAAAAAAAAAAAGTTGAAAATAACATACCCGAAAAGATCCGAACCCCGAAATAACCTTATTGTATACAGTACGAAGTTAGTCTAATTTTCCTAACCTGGAGTGGCATGACCCGACGCCAACCCGAAGATGCTTGCATTCTTGGATTGAAATTTCACTTTCACACCGGTATAATCCTTCAGCGAAATGTACCTCTACGGGATGACGGAGGATATCAACATGTTGAGCAGCGATTTCCATAATGTTTGTTGGGCGTTTGTTACTCGACTTGTTGAGCCGCGGTTTCGATAATGTTTGTTGAGCGTTTGTTACTCGATGCAATAGTAGAGTGACCCGTGAACTTTCTCATTTTAATTTTGGTGTAGTCCGATGTTATACCTCCGTGTACTGAACTTTTAGTGATGTCTGATTTGGTTGATACAATGTCATCCCGCTTCATTTGTGTGGATGGTATTTGGGAGTCAGCAGCTGTGTTGATTATGTTGATGAAGACGCTCATATCCAAGCATCCGTGCACCAACAATTCACCAAGATCACCCGACACCTCCTTTTTATCGTTATTATCTTAGTTCCTGCTTGCAATATTTTTTTTACGTTTATTAAAGGATGTAATATGGGTTATGAGAACCCAAACAACATTTAATCCAATGCACTTTCTTCGATAGCAAAAAAAAAAAAAAAAAAAAAAAAAAAGTCATCCCGATTGTGGATTTCAGAAAAACTACTGTACTAAAATAGTGCCTACGTAATACTACTATAGCGTACCACCAAAACTAGTAAGCTACTCCCTCCCTAATGACATTTTTATGTGAGAATTGAAATAAGATCCCAAAACATGAAAAGGAACAAATACAGGCCTACAGTTTCTCTTCTAGGTGGTTCTTAAAAATGCATTATACATTCTTGAACCAAAACTCACTTTAGTTACAATCACTTGAAGAGAAGATGATTATCAACAGTTGGCAGCAGAAAAACCCCAGGCCTCATAATTCACTCGCATTCAATCAATCAGCTGGAACCCAAATCGACTGTGATTCGCCCGCCTTCAATAATCATAGCGGTATGGTACCCAAATCAACTCAACTCTCACACCAAAATTCTTATGAGGCGGATAAGAAGTAAACTACCAAATTTAACAAAGAAAACAGGGGACGCCTTGCGAATGACACAATTCAGAGATAATCTTCATCTCCACTGCTGAAAGATTCCAACATGTCACTGCCATCATCATCATCGTCATCACCTTCCCCCACAATCTCCACTCTCCCATCAAACCCTATTCCGTCCATGAAAAAGTCGCCATCTTCATCATCATCATCCCCGTCAGGGTCAGTGCCACTGTCGTCATCATTGCTGATGTCATCCGCATCACTGTCACCATTAAAATCCGCTCCCAAAATAGGGTCCAGGTTAATGTCGTCCTCATCATCATCATCGTCCTCCTCCTCGTCCTCCTCGCTCTCCACATCATCAGGATCAGAGTCGTCATCTGGCGGTCTTCTCCGACCAATCTCATAAACTCTGGCGGATGAGAACATCTCATCTTGGTCGTCCATGGTTACCAACCCGACAAAAGAGTCAGATGGCTCCCTCGCTAAGTCAAGAACACAGCGGTCCACAGGAATGGTCGCAATATCAGAGTAGCTGACAGCATCTAAAGTGCGGAAAGCTGAAAATAGTGGGTGTTTAGCACGGCGCGTGTGAACAGCAGACATAATGTCATCGATGTTCCTCCTTAATATTGCATAAATAGCATCCCCTGCACTGTTAAATGTAATCACTGTCTGGTCAAGAGAAGGTACACTTCTAAGAAGCCTGAATTTCCTTAAATCCCACACTTCGGAATTTATAATAACCTGTCACATGTGCAAATCGAATGACATCAATATACTATGAAGCAAACAATGGGAATACGTAAATGCAATAATAAAGCCATGTCATGCAAATCTTCAACGGAATCTGATGACATAGAACAACGTTGTACTCCCTTCATCCCATTTATACCGTCTTTGTTTCACTTTGATGAGCAAACACTATTACGCTTGAACAATAAATTCTCACCATATACCATGACCACTGCCAAGTTTTTGAAATTGATAATCTCAAAAACTTGTTTTGATAAACCAAGCGAGAGATTTTGCATGGCATTTTTACATATAATTGGAAAATTTAATGGTCAAATTTCACATTGATTAACCTCTAAAGTCAAATGAAAACAACATACTAATATAGGCAAACTTACTAAACTTTTCTTTTTTTAACTTGGAACCTGTAACCATTTTTTTAAAAAAATATTATTAATGCTTTCAACTTTATTTTGAGCTCGAAAGTGTGTATTTTTAGTATTCTCCTTATTACTATTACTACTATTATGAATTTTTATACTTCCTCCATTTTCTTTATATCTTCCCATCCCCTTAATATATGGGTGGGGTATTATATTAGGATGGGAAGATATAAAGAAAATGGAGGAAGTAACATTGTTTTATTCGAGACGACAACGAATCCGGATAATGATTCATGTTAGCCGCCCCAAATCTTTTTGGGAATAAGACTGATGTTTGTTGTTGTAATCTTGGCTTTAGTTTCAAAAGCTGTGAGCCGCACCGAATGGACTCGACAATGAGCGAACTTCGTGCACTAATTTGACTCTAGTAGGATAAGTGAAAGGGTACATAAGTAAAATTATGGGATTTTCTACGTAATACCCCTGAACTTTTTACTTTTCTACCTTATACCCCTACACTTTTTACATGTACACATGGTACCCTTGTACTTTACTAAACGTTTCTTTGGTACCCCTAAACTTTAATATTATCTTTATTGGTACCCTTAAACTTTTTTTCCCGTCAAGTTTTGGCAACAAATTACCCTTTTATGCTCAAGATTAAAAGTTAAACGTCATTTAACATACCTAATTAACCGATAATTGAACTTAAACTAACAATTTTGTACGTGTTTGCAGTTTATAGTCCAAATGTAAACAAATTATATTTTTGACGTTATATTGTCAAATCAAAAGATAACACTTAAATTAAGCTCAATTACTTGTTAGTTATCTAAGTTAAATGATATTGAAGTCTTGATCCTAAGCTAAAAACATAATCTAACGACAAAACTTGACGGAACAAAAAATTTGGGGCGCTAGTTAAATTAATAATAAAATTCAAGGGTACCATGTATAGAAATAGAAAAGGTAGGGGTACCATGTAGAAAAGTGAAAAATACAAGGATACCGTGTAGAAAATTCCTAAAATTATTGTTCAAAAGACACCACACCCCACTTATTTTAAGCACTATTTTTTTGTGCAAAAAATAAATGTCTAGATTGAATGATACTGAAAGAGTCTAACGTAGGAACAAATGGATCAAAGATTCAAAGGGAAGGTTATAATAAAAAATGGATATGAAGGGAAACTAAATACTTAGGTTAGTATTCTGCATATAATAACTGTTAATCAATTATCAAAAATATAATATATTCTACGAGTTATAGTAGTTTCTACATATAATAATGGTGGTAAGCCCCTAAATTCCTAATCTATTATCAAAACTATAATATATTCTACGAGTACAAGTTAAAATAGTATTCTACCAATAATAATTACTCTCTTTTATGAGAGTTTTGTTCCCATCTATTGGTGGGTTTTATCTCTCAATATGAGAGTTTCTAGATCCATCGGTACCTTAATTCTCGTTATATGGTACTACACATATCATCAAGATTATCGACTATAATCTATCGGATGAAATCGATTATATTCAAAACATTAAAAGATCCGAAGACCCTCTGGTGAAAGGTTACATCAAACCGATAAGGTAATAGAATAGAGGATGTGCACAAGAGGAGCAAATCAAATTTGGTAAGAGTTTTCTTTATTTGATTTGTATAGATTTGTATCCGTTTAAATTTTATATACTTTGTAGATATATGACTTTTTATTAATGAAATGCTATTCACTAAGAAAATACTTATGCACGGAGTACTGTGTTAAGGGCACCTTGTGCAATATGCACATTGGGGTGAGCCTTGCAGTTACGTGCCCTGTTTAGAACTAAGATCTGGACATGGATCTTCGGTCAATGACTATATATGCCTTTCTAAATACTTGACATACCTCATTTCCAGCAGGATGGAAACCACCACCACCATAATCTGTGAATTGATCAAATCTATGGACTGGTCCTGAAGCTCGTTTATCCCACAGGACTCCATTCCAAAGCAACATTGTATCTGATGGGCTAAAATGTACGAGAGAGTATGCATGTCCTCGACCTGAGGAGCCAGAAGAAGTGTCTGACAATGTTTGATCTAACTGGTGGGTTTGTACGTCATACAAAAGTATCTCCCTTCGGGATGTTTCAGTGGGCAAGGCTGCAAAACGAGTACCAGTATTGCTAAACCTAGCAGCTTTACATGCTTCAAAAGATTGAATTGGCCCCCCTGATATCGAAGATGCATCCCACAGCTTCACATCAAGAGAGCTTGACGAAAGCACGAGATTGGTTCCATCCAAAGGGTTCGACTGAACAAGTATTACAGGAGTCTGATGGCTGATGCAACTCTCTAAAATATTATTGCTACTGAGGTCAAATATTTTTAGCTCACCGGAGTGACCTCCAGCAGCAATCTGAGATGAACTCCCAAGAAACGTCATGCATGTCAAAAGAGCAGCTGCGTCATCCCGGCAAGTTCTCCACGGCCTAAACCGACTGTAAACGAACTGGCGATCCTTCTTACTTCCATGGACCCCGCCATACATGCTACGAAATTCACGGGTAGCAATCCGAGCAGTCACATTAGATGGGGCATCAAGGCTTCTTCGAGGTTCGGGACAAACATGAGGATGTAATAGAGATAAGGGAGGTAAAGTGGTTATGGGAGCAGGGCATTGACGATGTTGATGCTTCAAGTACTGAACAACAATGGAGTCCAGCGTTAACCTCTCGGAACTGGCAGCCAGATCAGCACCATGATTTTCATCAAAATTTTCAACCTGGCCTGCAAATGGTGTTTGCCGACTGTACAAATCCTTGACACTGGAATTTAGGGTACAATAGGCAGGGGCGTCACTTAAAAGGCTGCCTTTGCGACCATCGGTAGGAGTCTGGAATACAGGAGACTTAAGTCCTTGATCACCAGCATTCAACCGCTTTGCTGAAGATGATAGAACTCCCTCTTTCAGATCTGTTAACTTTCTTTTCAATGGCAATACTATTGGGGTTTTAGTAAGCTCGGTTTCAGCAGTTATCTCTGAAGTGCATGCCGATGAAAGTGGGTCCACAGGTGACAGAACCTTTCTTGAGCTACTTTGGACCTTGCTTATCGGAAGTGTTTGGAATTCGGTCACTACACGGGCCTTTATTCGAGAATTAAAACTAGGTGAGAATACAAGAGGCTTCTTTTTCAAGGAATCCGATAAATCACGATTTAGGAGGTCCTCATTCTGTGGAATCACCTTTGAAATATTGAGAAATCCTGCAGGGGTTCGTCCAGCTGGCCAGTGAAATTGTACAGAAGACGTTTCATGAACAGGAGCATGGTGAGTAAAAGACGAAGGGAGAGACAAGGATGGCAAAGGTGTCAACTGAGCCTCTTTTAATAGTGTAGCAGCACTTGAAGATAAACCACAGGCTTGTAGGTGCTCATGTATAAGCAACAAAAGTTCCCTGCCAAAAAAAAACATGAGAAACTAAAACAGTTATCCAAACCACCAGATAAGAGAACAAAAAGTCAACATACCTAGAGTGATATGAGATCGGAGTAGCTGCAGCTATGGCAGCTCTCTCTATACGTCTCAAAGTCGGGGTAGCTGCATCAGTAGCAGCTAAAGTGCTTGCACGGCCTGAATTTGTTACGATCTGTGAAACAAAAAGAAAAATAAGCATCCAAACTCGCAGAGAATATCAGATAAACAGCAAAACATATTTGACTTATAATATATGAACTGACAGCACAAAGACTACAAGATGTTTAGGCATTCAGATCCATTCAAAAAGTGTGTGGCACAAAAAAGGGAGAAAACTTGAACATCAAAGAGGTGTAGCCACAGGCCTCACGAGTGTTCATTAGTATAATAGTATAAGAAATTGTAGGCGTACAGCAAGAAAGAACTAGTCAAAACTAACAAGATAAGCATGCATGAACCCAGGCCATTGCTTACATGCAGCTAGAAAAGACCTTAGTAGTTTTCCCTACATGTAAAAGCACACATCCAATGAAACAATGATTTATGCACACATTTACAGTTAGATACAGGACTGTCATGTCTCACATATTCACTTACTCCCACAAACCAACATTCAATACAACCAAGGACTACTCCCTCCATCTGTGAAATACATTTCATTTTACCATTTGACTTTTTCACAAATACATTCCAATTTTAGGTATTTATTTTACAATTTTGGATATATAATCTCATTATTGTCCTATTTTTTTGCTAATATTACATAAACAGCCTCCACTTGTCTACTAACCCTTATTAAAGTACAACATTTTTGTAAGTTGGAAGTGTAGTCTGTATTTTTATTCCTTACATCATACTCCTGTCTCTAAAATACCTTCCATTAAACCAACGGAGTTACTCTTCGCAGTACGCATTTTACTCAACGCAGTACTTTTTACCCATGTTTTTCCATTACATGCCCTTCATCAGAAAACAAACCTAATTTTATTTCTCACTCACTCTACCCTAACCTAGAAACCATCCTATTTTTTTCAATTATCATCGATTACCTCCAAATCTAACTATACATTCATTGAATTTATCAAATTTAATAGATTATGGGTACGATTTTGATTGAAGAACATGTATTAACCATTAATTATCATTAACTACAAAAATTAGGGGTTTTTTTCAAAGTTAAATTAAATTAAACATGAGATTTAATTAAATTAGGGGTTTTTTAGTTTCAAAGTTCAAATTAAATATGAAATTTTGGTTTGACATCATTTTTTCTCTTCTCCCTTCCCCCTTACGTACTACATTGTTTTTTTTGGAGTTTTTTTGTTTAGATGTACTGCGTTAAAGTAAAAAAAAAATACTGCGTCAGCTGAAAAAACATATGTATTTCGTGACAAAATAAATGTATTGCATTAATAAAGGCAAATGCATCAAAGATTAAAATAAATTTATTGCATCAAAGTTAAAATTAATCTAATGCATCAAAGTTAAAAGAAAATATACTGCGTAAAAGTAAAAAAATAATATACTGTGTTGAGTAAAATAAATAAAGGAGAAGAGAAAGAAAAGAGATGATTGAATTTGAGGGAGGGGAAATGAGAGGGGCAAAATTGGAAAAGTGGTACTACGTCGAGTAAATTGCGTACAGCGAAGAGCAACACCCTAAACCAAAAGTGTACGATTTAATGTGTATTGTAAACATTAAGGACTACATATAATGATGCAAGTGGGTTAGGTAGGATAGATATGTGACTGAGATTAAATTCAAGTGGGATGTTAGAAAGTAATTCTGAAATGACCAAATAATGAAAATGAGAGGTATTTCAGAGACGGAGAGGGTAACATTTCCATATGTCGTTACGTATTTGTGAAACCAAGGGAATACAACATTTCTATTAATACCAAAGACACATAAAATAGCCACATGCTATGGCATTAAGGTGATAGAATGAAGCAACACAGTTTCTCATTACATGAGAAACTATACAAAAAATGTTGATATATGGTGGCTGGTAACTCAACATCTGAACGATATGGCAGATATATAACTAATACCAAATGCATGGCTGATACAGCCAATATTACACTGTTACAGTTATATTAGACTGATATAGCCAATATTTATCAATCAAACAAAAGATAAATTAAGCCACAAAATCTCATGTTCCATCAAGTAAGCGACCATGATTGATATATACCATGTCCCAGAAGATGGCTAGCACCACATGACAAGCATATTTGCAGTCTTTATGCAAGATAGTAAAGACATGACCAAAATTGCTCGTAAGAGTTATAAACTTATAGTCATACCGCAATCAACTCTATAGCAGCCTGTGTGAGCTCAGTTTGCCAGCGATTCTGGTCAGTTCCAGGCATCTGACTACCCAAATCTCTGATTAGTTCAGATAACTTTTTCCCAACCTGTGAAAACAAAGTACAAAATGAGACTTTTTCTTGAGGAAACAGCAATTTACATTATGTTTTGAATTCAATTTTATTATTTGAAACCTGTTCACCTTCTAAATTCCCAAACATATGACTAAGAATAACAAAAAGTTCAATCACCAATGTATTGTCTGAGAGAGAACAGAATAACCGCTTATACCTGAAGTTTAGTCAATATGTGAGCTATAGTGGCATCCCTGGCTAAACCGAGTAAGACTCGGCATGCAAGAGCACGCAGACAATCAAGAGTAGCTGGGGACATCACCACACGTGTTTGAAGGAGTTGCAAAAGAGACTTAATACCATTATTGGAACGGACAGCCTCTCTTGCATGACGATACCCTTGTTCCAACTGGGCTGCAAGGCCAGCACAACCTGCTCCCACACCCAAGGAAATTCGTCGATCACCAACTAGTCCAGAGACCATGCAGGATGCAGGACTTTGAATGTTATTGTTTGCAGAGGAAAATCGTTCCACGTTACTAGGTTCACCTATTTTTTCCTTTGATTCGCTCTGATTAAGCAGGGAAACAGCTCGATCTGACACATTTTTATCCCTTACCTCTGTATGAGGAACATTCTGGGCAGAGACCAACTGCTGAGTTTGAGCAAGAAGAGGTGATCTATTGCTGATTGATGGTGGAGGGCAAACAAGGTTGATCAACACATTTAGAGCCTGCTGAATAATCTGACAAAGATTTAAAAAAATAGTGAACTATTAATATGGTTGTAACCAAAAAAACGTCTTACAGCTCTTTGAAAGTACAACATATCATTAGCTTACATCAGGGTCCAGATAACCAGGGCCATTAGCTGCATCCAAAATAACAGCTATCCCAACACGACTATTGCTCAGCGTGGCAGTAACAATTAACTTCCGGCTATAAGGTACTAATGTAACAACATGCAAAACTCCCAACGCATATTGAAGCAAGTCGTGGAGATACCGCTCAACAGGAGGAGCCTATATGAACAACAATCAGTTAGTATTATTGCTCATATGCTGAATTTTAAGAATCCACTTCCCATAGGGAAAAGACAGTAACCTGACATAACTCTAGCATCGTCACATGTCCATTACAAGCTAGAAATCTGTCAACTGCTGGCCATTTAGCTCTTACTAATGCAGGACCAAGTTTCCGATCCTTTTGTATCTGGAGGAACACTACATCCATTGCCTCATTACTTATATCAAGAGGTTTATAGCCAGCTCTTACACTTAAAGTATGACGAGCGGCACTTCGATTGCTTTTGATTGGACGGATGCTGTCCACAAGCAACAGAAGTTGTGCTCTAAAATACTGTCGCAGAGCAACACACGTGTGATATGCTATCTGTTTCTCAGAAGACGTTAGAACATCACCATTTGGCCGATCATTCCTAAGTGTTCCAGGAGAAGCAGTACCCAGGGTCCCAGAATTAACCCCTAACCTTACAGAAGCAGCCTCGTGTAGAAGGCCAAGCACTTTCTGAACACCGTCCTGAGAATCAAAAGCCTCAAGAACAACTCTGAAGACAAATGCGGCTGCAAAGAACAAAGCTGCATTTTTTCTAGCCTGCTCCAGCTGGCACTGCAGGAGCTGAAGACCCAGCTCAACCACCTGTTTAATGATCTCAGACGGCAGAGCACATACACGCTCCATAATTCCCTGAGTAGATCAACATCAGCACAACATTAGAGATTTAGGGGAAAGTCAATCAAGTTTAACAAAAAAAAAGGGATTTAAAAATAAATAAATAAATAAATAGGCTATAATATTATACATTTATACTCCCTCCAAGTCTAATTTATCTTCCATATTTCCTTTTTGAACTAAGTCATCTTATCTTCCCTATTACCTTATTTGGACATATAAATTCCCAAGGTATGACAAGAATACCCGTTGTCCTCAATCTCCTCATGCTCTAAAAATATCGGCACATTCCTCTTCACAATCTCCCACCCACACCTCAATTAGACATTAATCCACCCTACCCTACCCTCACCACCACTACCACTGGCATGCCCACCACTTCACCACCACCACAGACGTGCCCACCACTTTAGCACCGACAACCACTCGACTTCACCACCACCACAGGCATGCCCACACTTTACCACCGACAACCTCTCAACTTCACCATCAGCAACCTACAAGCCACTCTCACCTCCATTACCCTTCCACTTTGCCGACCTCATAACACCCTCAACCACCTCTTAATATTCACACCACCATCCTAATTCCTAAACACCTTCCTCACTTCAGGAAAACTCACCCCTTGAATCAAAATGCCCTTCCTCCCACCCACCCCCACCCCCACCCCCCAAAAAAAGAACATAGATTTAAATTTTTCGAGGTTAAGAGAAAGTGATTCCGGTGGAGGGGGGTTTTCAAGGACTGAATTGGGGGTTTCAGAAGGTAGAAATAATTTTTAAAGAAGTTTTCATTGGAATATTAAGCACTTTGGGGGGTGCTTCGTGGTAATACTAACGGCTTCTGAAGACCATCTGCGAATTTGAGCTCAATCAGTGATATTTGAGGCTGCTTTGCAGTGGCTGGTGTTATGTTGGTGGTCTTAGGGCTGGTTTTGGTTAATTTGGGTTCGTTGAGTGGTTGTTTTGGCTGCGTAAACGGTATTGTAGGTAGTTGATGGTGGTGATTAGTTTGTGGCGGTGGTGATGAACTGTTGGCCATTGTTAATTTGTGTTGGTGGTGCACTGTAGTTAATTTATGGGTGGTACGACTAAACAAAGCTTGAGACTTGTGAGAGAAAGAAATTGGTTGGGTAATATGATGGCAAAAAGGGTAAATGACCCTCTTTCTTATTTTTGGTGTACAAAACAATGGGGAAGATAAGTCTGAATAGGAGAGAGGAATCTATGTTACGCACACTCTATGTTAATTGAACAGTAGAACACTAAGCCACCTTGTTGCACACGACACGAGCCACTTGTGTGATAAGGCAAAATTAGGCATGATGCCAGAACTTGAGATTGAAATTTCAAGGATGTCAAGAAAAATCAATAAGAGGAAGGAAAAGACAAAATAATGTAACAAAAACACTTCGAAGAAGAATAGAGAGGAGAAAGGCATGGGAGAGATGAGGGACCGGTTAAAATAAACAGGATAATTAAACTTCCTCTCGTTTATTTTCATGTACTATGTGGCAAGGGTACTTTATATAAGTGAAAAGTAAATTAAACTCCTTTATTGTTGTTCATTTTTTTTCCTTTCCAACGCATATTAGAAACTAGTTTATACTCTAGATACTTAACTCAATACCAGAAATGCAATAAGGTAGCGTTTGGGAACCTATATTTCATTTCAAATCATCATTGTCAAATTAGAAAAGTGAAATGATGAATTTTAGAATGACATGTGTTAAGGTGTCATTTTGAAATGAGCCTTTTTGTGAAGATATTGTATTTGGTTGGATTTGACAAAATCCAAATTCACAAATTCACTTTGTTTCCCAAACAAAGTATTTGTGTCAAATCCAAATTTTAAAATGAAATCCTTGTTCCCAAACGGATCATAAATATATTTTCATAAATACAAGAGTTGGGTTCATTCAAGTATATTACAAAGATGAGTTATGTCCAGTGTCTACATAATCGAGTCTGAATGATAGATGTCCAAACTATTTTAGCAGTATCCTACATTGTTCAATAGACATGTATAAAGCTTGACTATTCTGATGAAGTTTCACATACTTTAGGCTTAAACTGACGTGTGATACCCATGTATTGAGTCACCAGTGTCTTATGCGAGATACCAGAAAACATAGGCTATAACTGACCTGAAGAGAGCCGATGGTAAACAAGCAGGAAGAGAGGCCAGAGAATGTCTGCAGGACTCGCGGCACTTCAAGCAACTTTTGGATACCACCTCGATCCACAAACACAGCAGCAAATTTTCTATGAGCTGCCAGGGCACAAATTAGCTTCAATACATCAGGCAGGAATGACCCGATGTTTGATTTCGTTTTGTCTGTGGAAAATTGCACCAACAAAGCGATGCAGACATCCACCCCCCTTTCATGCAATACAGGGCCTAGAACTTCAACATACTCTCCAAGGATCTCAAGGCACTGAATGCAAAACTTCTCTCTCTGTTGTGAAAGGAATTCACTGTCTGGAATAGAAAACTCTACAGCATCCTCATTCCCTTCTGGTTCAGCAACTTCAGCTTTTGGTAATATCGCATTTACAATATCAGGATTCCTGTACACCATACAGTTAGACATTTATGTAGATGTATCATGGACCGATAGCTTTCGCAAAAAAAAAAAAGAAGAAGAAGAAGAAAATCACTTCTCAAGGATTTTTCCATACAGTTTTTCGGATTGTCTTTTTGGGTGGCAAGTTCACAAGGATTTTTCCACTTTCATTTCTTTCTATTTTTGGTGAAAGTACAGACCATACTATCCTAATTCTAAATAATAATCACAATATTACAGAAAATGCCATCAAATACCTTACTTAAACACAAATGCACGGGATGTACTACTCTAATAACTCCATTTACACAACTTAATAGAGTAGGTTTTAGTATTGAACAACTTAACACTTCGCAAAAATCAATGAGGAACATCGTTAAAAATAAAAGTTACTGTGGATATTTGCAAATCTCAAATCAAACTCAATACCTGGAAACTTCAATTGCATTAGCAGCATCAATCACTGTGGATGCTGCCCTAGATGCAGCCAAAACCGCAGCCTCTTCATTGTTAGTACTTTTAAACTCCTGTTAATGTACAAAAGATTAAATAAAAACAAGGGTTACTTTACCAGAAAAAAAAAACCCTACCCATCAAGGATGAGGGATGTCAGGAATGTCTTTCAAAGGTTTGCTTACGTCAATAGCTGCACTTTTGACCAGCTCAGCAGCAGCATCGCCCACAGCTTTTACGGCTTCTACAGGTGCATTGGCAGCCCTAGCTTCAGCTTCAGCAGCTCTAACAGCTGACTTGACAAGGTCTGAAATGTCTTTTGTGCCAATTTTGCACTCCTGGAAGCAGTCATCGCTATCTTCTCTTTCAGTCAAACTAACCCCAGCAGTCTCCCTAGATTTCTTGTTTTCCGTCACCCGTTTCCCATCAAGATTTCTTACTAAACTCCTGTCCCTACCACTACGACCTTGCCCTCCACGACTTCCTGACCCAGGAGATAAAAGTTGTTCAGACTCTGTACTATGTTCATTTACCCTGGTTTTGCCCCTAGAGCGCATCCATCCACGGTTTACTCTACGCCTAGAGGAGTCATCTCTAGAGCTTTCATCAACATCTTCATCATGAATTGATCTTCCAGGACCACCTCTCTCCGCAATTTTTAGTGTACCATCATGCAAGTCCCGAACATGCCACCGGTTGTCATCATCAATATCTGCTTCATAGAGGTCATCTTCTTTATCCAATCCAATAGATGCACGTGCATGCCAATTCAGGCTTCTTTCCTGGTCCTTCTCACTGCTTAGTTCTTCTAAACGACCATCTTCTAACGTCTTAGAGTCATCTAGAGAAGATGTATCAACAGTCTGGCGGAACCTAGCACGACTTTCATCTCTACTTCTTCCACCTCCAATAGAGACATTTTTACTTTCAATAGCACGACAAGGGTCTTTTTGACTAATACTTGTCTCCCCTAGAACCCGATTACGAAGATAACGCATCAGCTTTGCTGAAAGGCCAGATGTCAAGACGTCTTCAACTACTTGACTACCACTGCAAGCATTCACAAAGAGTCGATGTAAAAACATGCTCTGTAATCTATAGTGTAGGGCAGCTCAGCAATACCACTTAAATGTACGATGTTGAAGCTACCTGGTTAAACATACAGCAAGAAGGCCCGTAGAATAGGTTTTTCGCATATCGAAATCAGAAGGTTTATTTTCTCCAAATTGGCGTTGCCAGATGCCACCATCATCGGATGAACTCACACTGTCATCCAATACCCAGTTCTTAATGTTCTCTAGGACATCTTCTTCAAAGAGATGGGGATACTGCATGGTAAAAGCAAAATGTCGGCATTTTAAGATCCAACAAGGTGTTTACATATGGGTAAAGTGAGAGGTTAGATGCTTAAAACATTACCATCCAAGTCAATGAACAGCTGAGAAGAACCCTCACAGAGGCAGCCTGGACAGACATTGAGTATCTCGACTCGGACAGAAATTTTGATGATATCAATTCAAAAAAATCATCATTCTCCTGAAGAAGAGAAGAGACGCTTAAACACGTAAACGATTAATGAGGAGCAAAAAAGTACTTCCACCATACCAAACCAAAATGTTCTTCCCATTTGATTACTACTCCCTCCGTCCCAATGAATTGTTTGCCTATTCCAAATTGGGCGTCTCCATGAATTATTTGTCTTTCTATTTTAGGAATGCTTTTTATATGTAATTTGACCCTTCTCATGAGTTTGGCTCCACGTCACCACCTCATTCAATCTCTTCCCCTTGGCGCCAAAAGTAACAAACAATTCATTGGAACGGGGGAGTATTATACTACCTCCGTCCCTCCCTTAAAAGATTGACCCGTTTCATTTAAACACTCCTCACATATAATGACGGAATGGGACGGAGGGAGTATATTATATACAGTAAAAAAGAAAGCGTGAATGAGTGGCATAAGGGAGCTAGATTGCTTACTCGGATTAAATTACCCAAGCGTCCAATAGTATGGGAAGGGCGATTGTTAGCAGAAGAGGAATGATCGGATTGAGCGATATACCTGGACCAAAATAATCAATAATCAATAATCAAATCAAAGGGAGGGCATAAGAATGAAAACAAGAGTATGAGCGTAATTGCATCATCGTCGACTATGAAGAATTAGGGTTAGGGGGGTAAAAGAAGAGGGAAACCTGGATTCATGGAGTTCAAGAAGAGAAGCAAGGGCATGGAGGTGCTTAGGATTAGGGTTAGGGTTATCAGGCCACCTCGTTATCATTTCCATATACTTTTGCGCTTCCTCTAACACTGCTTCCTCCATCTCCGCTTCTTCGCCTCCGCCTCCGCCTCCGCCGCCGTCGCCATTTCTACTGGCTTCCGCCGCTGCGCCACCGCCATTGCCACCCTCGTCCATTCAAAACAGGAATTACGAGTCCAGATTATTACGTAATTGTAAAATGAGTATGAAGAGGCCGCAGACAGACTAAACTACAATCCTCCCGACTGTGCGTTAGTATACGGGGTAAATTATACGGAGTAATAAGTGGAAGCCATAGATTGCACTTGTGCGCTCTACTCTTCGGTCTTTCGGAGAACACCAATTTAAATGAAGAAGAAAAATTCGTGCTTACGAGGGCATGTGTTTACCATGATCCACGTGTTTTATGCGGAGTTTCTATTTTTATCGTTCCGACTATGATTTTGTCGTGTTTTTTTCATCGATTTCGTTCTGAGTTGATTAGTCCAATAATATGTATTTTTCTCAGATTAAATGGAATTGGTACGGAATATTATTTTGAAAACACGACCTAAAGTTGATGATTAAACTTTAATTAATTTGATTCATGGAAATAGAAGACAATCAATCAAGAGTATGAAATGGTTTTGGTAGATTTTTGTGATATGTGTTGTATGTCCTACATCAGTGCGTTTTTACTCTCTTTTAAGGGAGAGAGTTGTAGTTGTACTGCCTACTGGGTATTACCCATCATACAAGCATGTTATCCAAATGACACTTGCATTAGTCTAGTCTATTTTTGACTCTACAATTTATCCTATACATTGAGTTGTCAATTCTCCATCCTAGGATCCTCTTTTTCTTCTAGTCTTTGAGTATGTTGATGCTACCGTTGCTTTGCTTGTTCCCTTCTCCTAATTCCTCTTTACACTCCCCCTCAAGATGAGAGTGTAGTGACGACTTAACTCCCATCTTGGATAGTAGGTGACGTTGTTGCGAAATAGAGCATGATTTTGTGAAGACATCTACGACTTGATCTTTAGTATTAACATATGACGTCGTAAGGAGGCCTTGTTGAATTTTCTCACGAACAAAATGACAGTCCACCTCGATGTGTTTGGTACGTTCATGATAAACTGGATTTGCTGCAATTGCTAATGCGGCCTGGTTATCACATTTAAGATGAGCTGTGCCTAAGTGAGTGAGACCAAAGTCATGAAGAAGTTGAAATAGCCACGTGACTTCACAAGTCGTCATAGTCATGGCTCTGTACTCTGCCTCAGCAGAGGATCTGGACACAACCGACTGCTTTTTGGACTTCCAGGAGATTGGTGAATTTCCCAGAAGAATGCAATATCCTGTGGTCGATCGTATGGTGTATGGACAAGAGGCCCAATCTGAATCACAATATGCAGTTAATTGGGCTGCTGAATTGCTGGCAAAGAGTATTCCTTGTCCAGGAGCAGTCTTCAGATACCGCAAAACACGTCTGACTGCTTGCATATGGTCAGACGTGGGGTGTTGCAGGAACTGACTTAACAGTTGCACTGAGAATGCGATATCGGGTCTTGAGATTGTGAGATAGATTAATTTACCTACTAATTGTCTATAGATTTCGGGTTGTGGTAATGGTGTCCCCTTCCCAGGTTCAAGCTTAACCACTGGATTGAGGGGTAGTTGAGTGGATTTGGATTTGTCCATTCCAAATGTTTTTAGAAGGTCAAGAGTATATTTTTGTTGAGAAATAAATATACCAGACTTGCTCCTGTTCACTTCTAATCCTAAGAAGTAAGTGAGCTCACCTAGATCCTTCATATAAAAGGCGGAGTTGAGATGTTCTTTGAGGTATTGTATTTCATGATGATTATCTCTTGCGATGACCATATCATCAACATATATGAGTACCACTGTTGTACTGCTGCCTTGTTGCTTAATAAAGAGTGAGTGATCTGCGTGAGACTTTCTGAATCCATAGTTGAGTAGAGTTTGGGACAACTTGGAGAACCATTGGCAGTCCGTAGAGAGACTTGAGCAATTTGCACACCTTCCCTCTGAACTAGCACACTCCCCCTGTCTGCTATGCTTCAGAATTCCATCATAGTAACCTTGGGGTACTTTCATGTACACTTCCTCTGCCAGATCACCGTGGAGGAATGCATTCGATACATCCATTTTGCAAGTTTCCCAATCATTGATGGAAATAATAGCAAGCAGTGCTCTAATTGTTGACATCTTTGCCACAGGGGCAAACTTTTCATCATAATCAACTCCATATTGTTGTCTAAATCCTTGTACAACCAATCTGACCTCGTGTCTCTCAATGGTCCCATCAGGATTGAATTTTGTCTTAAAGATCCACTTGCAACCGATTGCCTTTCTTCCCTTAGGTGGTTCTGTGATAGCCCATGTGTTGTTGTCATGAAGGGCTTGGAGCTCCTGCTCCATTGTTGTGATCCACTTGGGATGTAGAACTGCTTCTTGAAAAGTAATCGGATCAACATGTTCTGGTTCAATGCTTACATGTCCTGCAAAGCCGGTTGGTTTTTCTAAGTGCAATTGAACAATGTTGGCTACACTAGAAGGTGCCATGACAGGGTTGTTGATGATAAAGTCCTTTGTCCATTCAGGGGCCTTTCTTTCACGTCTGGGTCGATCCACTGGTAAATGTTCTGAGTCTGATTGAGTTTCTGACTGAGAAGGAAGCGCATCAGGGGTGTTATTTGGTGGTATATCTGCTGGTGGGTTTTCAGCATCAAAGAATTCAGGGGAGACTTGTGAACCAGGTAAGGATAGGTTCTGAAGTTCTCCAGAATGCAAAGAAGAGATATGTTGTGCAAAATTCTTGATCTTGCAAGGAAAAACTTGTTCAAAGAATTTCACATCCCTGGATATAAATACCCTTTTTCCAACTATGTCATACAACTTATACCCCTTTGTGTTTATGGGATATCCTAGAAATATACATGGGATACTCCTTGGTTGGAATTTGTCTCTTTCTCTGCTTGGGTTGTATGCCATACTCAGACATCCAAACACCTTCAGCTTATCGTAATCTGGCGGTTTATGAAAAAATACTTCATATGGTGTTTTATTTTGTGTCAAGGGTGTTGATAATCTATTAATTATGTGTGCTGCTGCAAGCACACAATCCCCCCAAAAGGTTAATGGCAAACCGGAACTGAACCTGATTGCCCTGCTGATCTCTAGTAGGTGTCTGTGCTTCCTTTCCACTACTCCATTTTGTTGTGGTCTGTCTACACAGCTAGTTTGATGCACTATGCCCTTGGACAGTAGGAATTTCTTGTTGTCTCCTTCAGTAATTTCAAGAGCATTGTCTGATCTGATGATTCTAATTGTGGTTTGGAATTGAGTCTTGACAAATTGATAGAACTGCACCAGCAGTCCAGCCACCTCAGATTTGTGTTTCATAAGATAAACCCATGTAGCTCTACTGTGATCATCAACCACAGTTAAGAAGAATTTGTGTCCATTTCTTGTTTCTTTCCTGTATGGCCCCCAAACATCCACATGGACAAGGTCAAAGACCGCCGCTGCTTGTTGAATTCTGAGAGGGAATGACATTTTTGTCTATTTTGCCATTGGACAGACCATACATACTCTTCTAGCAGTAACTTGCATATATTTGGATATTTCTGGAATGTGTTTCAATTTACTGTCTGAAGCATGCCCTAGTCTCAGGTGCCAAACATTAGCATCTTTTTCATTGAAAATTTGACCTTCATTACATATATTAGCATGGATACAATCAACATTAATTTTCTGTTTGCTTGATTGTTTCCTTTGATTTATCATACTAGAGGCCATAGTGGCATTACAAACATTGGATTCATTACTTAACAGTTTCTCATTTCCTACCTTAAGACTTTGTTCACCACTAACATTATTTGATAAGTAGTAAACACCCTTGCTCTCTCTTCCAATTCCTCTAGTGGTCTTGGTTTGTGAGTCTTGTATAACACACATTTTATCAAAAAATGTTATATGGCGGTTTGTATCCTTTGCCAGTTTTTGTACTGACAGCAGATTGTGTCTAAACGAGGGTACAAAGAGGACATTCCTCAATGTTAAACCATTTAGGAAGGTATAGGAACCAACGTGTGATACTACAACAGTATCTCCAGTAGGCAAATTTATCTTTGATTTATGTTTCAATTCTCTGAGATTTTCCAAAATAGATGCCTCAAAGACCATGTGATTAGAGGCTCCTGAGTCCACAATCCATTCATGTGGCTCTTTTAATGCATAATTGCAATTTAAGTAAGCCATACCTATAAAGTTTGTCTCTAATTCTTCCTCTATATCATGAGCTGAGAAAACTGCTGAGTTGTTAAGGTGATGGACTCTTCAGATCCTCCTTGCTCTTGTCCTGCCATAGCTTAAGGACAATTTGTTGAAGGTAGTGATTTGAGATTTCAGTGAAGATGAGCTATAAATAGCCACTAATTTAATGTTGGTTGAGTAGGTAGAAGATTAGTTAATGTAGTGCTTTAGGTGGTTATCTGTACATTGAGTTGTCAATTCTCCATCCTAGGATCCTCTTTTTCTTCTAGTCTTTGAGTATGTTGATGCTACCGTTGCTTGCTTGTTCCCTTCTCCTAATTCCTCTTTACAAAAGTAGTTATTCTTTAATCCTATTAAATAGTCCCATATACTCTCTCCATTTATTACTCTATTTATTAATGTTCTTCTCATAGTTTTTATACACGTTTCTTATGGAATAAAAATAAATAATAAAAATGGGAGAAAGTTTATACAAGTGGAGCATAGTAAATGTTTTGACAAAACTTATTTAAAATGAGGTTCGAGTTTAAAATATTCAAGCTTACATGAAAATGAACTTCGAAATTAAAACCGTCGAAACATAAATTCGATTAAAAATTAAATGAACAAATAGATTGAAACGAATATACTTAGGAGGTGTTTGGTTCATCGAAGAGTAATGAAATGAAATCAACAAAGGGAAAGAGGGATGAAAAAATGAGATTTCCCCAAATTTAGGTTGTTTGGTTTTCAATAAAAGAGAATTCTTTTCATCCAACATTAACGGTTTGCCATCGTCAAAATCAATAAAATATTATTTCGTAATATTTATACATTATATCTGATATAATATTTAAAATTTATTAATTTTAATATTAAAATTACAAAAATAAATTTTGTGTAACTTTTATATCTTTTAATGATAAAATGTTTATAAAATAATACTCCATAATTTTTAAAAAATTTTAATTCTAAATACGATGATTAATAATTTTACAATATGATTAAAATTTTAAAAATGTTTTTTTTAATTGGTGAATTAAGGGGTTAAAAATTACAGTATTTTTTTACCCATATTTTGACCTAAATCCGACACGTATTTGACCCGACCCGATAGTGTGGTGATGGTCATAGTGGTGGTAGGTAAGCAATAAGTTTTTTTAGACATTTTTATTTTATAGAACAATAATTTTTTTAAAAAAAAATTGTAATCTTATAAAAAAAACATGCTTTTAACCCAAGATATGCTTTTAACCCAAAACAACCATTGATTTGATACCAATGTATCAATTCTCATACTCACCTCCCCTTGGGCATGACAAAATCATACATGAGTTTGAAGTATGTGTATAAAAACTAATAAAATGTCAAACAAATGAAAGGATGACGGTATAGGTAAGCAGAAAAATCCGATACGGTTTTATAATCTGTATACGATACGGTATACGGTTACAATTATACAAATTTCCAGATATGCGATACGAATATCCTTAAAACCGTAGCGAATATGTATCGGGAAAAATTGAAACCGAATATCCGATTTCCGATCTGGTTTTTAAATCAATAACCCTTATAAATGTAGGAAGTTAGGAAACCCCTCCCCTTACTGTTCATAACAGTAAGCCCCTGTTTTTTCCCCTGCCTCCCCTGCTCCTTCCTTTGTCTTCCTCCCCTGCTCCTTCCTCTGTCTTCCTCCCGGTTCCTCTGCTTCTCCTCCTTCCTCGTCGGTCTTCTCTCATTCTTCTTCTCCTTCTCCTATTCTTCCACCGCCATCAATTTAGGTTTGTTTTTTTAGCCTTTTTCTCCTTTTTTCTGTGTGCTCCGTGACTCGGGTTTTGGCTAACATCAAATAGGTTTTCGGATCTTGTGTTTGTAAACCGATTTAGGGTTTACCAATCTTCGACGGTTTTCGAATTCTGGTGAGTTTAAGGGAATTTTTATCGATTTAGGGTTTACCGATCTTTGACGGTTTCGATTTCTGGTGAGTTGAGGGGAATTTTTTAGGGTTTGGAATCTGAATTTGCAGTTAATTTGGGGATTTCTGGTGAGGTTGAGGATGTTTTTGTGGACATGACGTAGGTCCACCCCGACGCGGCCACGCGCGGGTTTGGGTTAGGCGAATGCACCTCCATATGAGAATGGATCGAATTGAAATTTAAGTCGAAATGGAGTCGCCACCGAATTTTATGGTTATTCGGAACCATTCGAGCCCACTCTATATCGCTATGGACCATACACAAAGTATGGCCCATTTCGGTTTTAGAGTTTATTGGGCTCGTCCCTTTGCATTGCGATACCGATACCATCTATACCGGTAATCGTGTAAAGAATGACTCTCGTGCGCCAACGGTTTCGGGCATCCGGAAACTGAGGTTCTGAGTAAGGGGTGAGGGTACGTGTTGGGAAGCCCACTAAGGACACCCAACCCCGCCCGCACTTAGCGGCCTCTACTAAGACATCGTTTGACTTTCTAATATGCGCGTTAGTGATTCGGTGAAATGATATGCAAACAGCGTTTTTGGCTAAGCATGCGAATTAAATGTGAGCTACGTCAATTTAATGCATCTAATTTATTGTCGAAGTGATTTAGCATGCGAGGGTTCATTTATAAACGGTAAAACGTAAATAAATAAAACAAAGCAAGATAAATCGGTTACAAGTTACACGGGCGGAATACAACCCGGAATTCACAATACAACGAGCAATAAAAGATAATAGCCGAAATATACAATTGAAATGGCGAACAATAATTACAAACGGACCCGTGTGTAAACTAGACCGTGAATTTGTGTAGATGGACGAACTTCAATTAAATATGTATTGTTTTATGCATTAATCGAAGGACGGGGATATAGGACCTAGGCGTGGTGCTAGCCCGATCCCAAATCCCGATGCCTTGTCCCAACTTATCATGTCGGTAAATTGGAGCCTAAATTAATTATGCGTCGGATGCGACTACGGAGTCGTCAACGCAAGATTAATAGTGAGACCGTCGATCAAAGTTGTTTACGTGCGATGATATGCATGTATTTTGAAAAGGAGATCACGTGATTGACTTTACACGTGTCGACTAAGTCTCTTTTAAAAAGACGAGGTTCGAATGCTATAAAAAGAGCTCTCGGTTTTCTGGGCTACAGGACCCACTCGATCGAGTCGGGGCTGACTCGGTCGAGTGTGTCCTTAAAAAAGGTTTCTGCCCACGATTTGGGGTGCTACTCGGTCGAGTAGCAGGTGTACTCGGCCGAGTGACACCTGTACGAGTTATGACTCGTGTGATTTTATGCGTTTAAAATCGATGATTAGCCGAGTTAAATAAAAATATTGACGATTTAAATTTAACTCAGTTTTTCGGTATTATAGTCATGTTTTATATGACTATAATATCGTCATCGTAATTTTATAAAAACGTTTATTAGTTTGAAAATTTTGATTAGTGACGAAATTGTGTCCCTCTACGTCGCGACATTGAAATTAATCCTTACGGATTATGAGATGTCGATTTTCGTATCAACGGGTTCCGTACCAATCTTAGAAATGGATGTATACGCGTTCAACTACGAGTGATCGGGATCGTGTTAATAAACAAACCATAAAAATGATCATCGTAATTAAACGTGTTTGGATCCGAGCTTTGAAATTATTACGTAGAAATATATATATATATATATATATATATATATATATATACACATATATATATATATACATACATATATATATATATATAATAAAATGATAATAACGATAATTAAATGCAAAAATTAAAAATATTAGCGTTAGTAATGTCGTTACTATCGACTAAATATAATACTATAAGCATAAGTATAGATATACATAAAAGATCGAGAAAAAGGATGAAGAAGGAAAAGTCGGTGTTGAATTGTTACACCCTCAACCTACATGTTCTTGCTTCTCGGGATACGGTTCGTCAAATGGCGGCAATGGCACGGGAACGTCGAGATATGTAGGAGGAGTTGATGGTGTGTATGTATGACTCGGTTTGTGTGGGATTTTTACGAGTTTGTGCTCTCGAAATGCATGCAAGGATGACGGCGTTTATGGCTGAAAAATGTATGCAAAAGGGTTGTGTAAGAGTTGATGATTGTGTTGGAGGTAAAAGAGTTGTCCAGAAGTTGTTGTTTGTGTCAAAGGTTGACGGGTATTTATAGGGGCCTCGACATATGGGTCACTCGACCGAGTGGCGCGGGTGCACTCGGTCGAGTGCCCTCGTGGATGCACCTGGACTAGTTTTTTGAGGCTTCACTCGATCGAGTGGTCAATCCACTCGACCGAGTGGATCAATTTGGCCGGGTTTATTTTGGGCGTGATTGCCTTGATTTGCTCTTGATTGATTGTGATTGATTTGCATTAATTTGGGTTGATTTGGCTGATCTTTTGGATTGTGGCGCAAGTTTCGAGACGCATCGGGTCGCTTTTGTGTGTCGGGTTTGTCTTGACCGGGTTTTGACCCGGTCGCTAAAAGATGGGAATTATTTTTGGTGTCGGTTTTGACCCAAATTAGTCTCATTTTGATCGGAACGACCCACTGGGCCTGAATTTGAGGTTGGTTTTGTGAGATTTGTATCCCGTTAAGAGCCCATGCCGGACATTATTGATTTCGAGCCCGTATCCGAGCGCGTTAGAACATGTTAGCGTCCGATCATCATCGGGTGTTTTTTGGAAACTACCCTAGACACCTGGCAGTCAAAATGCGGGTGTCTACAGAGCCCCCACTCTGACTGAGGCTTGGACAGGGCGAAAGTCAGAGTAGCTACCAAGCCCGTTAAGACCCGGTAGACTTCCGATCGGGTCGTTTATAGTCCATTAGACTTGCGTGAAGGGCTCGCCAGCCATAAGATAAAAATCATACCTGAGCTGATGATGATAACTCCGTGGGGAATCAGACTTGTCGCAAAAGTCCTGGGTGCGCCTATATGTGGGCTCATCCCGTACCATTCCGGGGAAAATGCCGCCTTGGGCTTCCGCTGGGGAGATTTAGAGGGTTGCATGTCCCTGTTTGAGTCGTACCTGTATAAGTCACATAAAATGTATGCAACACGTAGGTAGTAAAAATGACTCGCGCTGGGGAATAAAAATTTGGATGATTGAATTTTTTTTTTTTTTGAATAAAAAAAGAATGTATTTTTTTTGAATTTTAGAATTTTGACAGACTGCTCGGGATGACTGAATTCCTGTGTCTGTGGGGAGAGTCATGGGTCGGGCCTGTATGTCTAGGCCCGCTTGGGCCAAGGAGGCACAGCTGGGTGGACTCAGCACATACTCAGGCAGTATGGGTGGACTCAGCGCATCCCGGAGAACGAGGCAGTTGTGAGTGCACCTACCCAGCTGACCGACATTATGTGTGACACCTGGATTCAGAGATGGTATACTCGAACTACTTGGTCCGTTCCCAAGTCGCTTGATTCTACCTGGGTATCTTATTCCTATGAAAGGTAGACCAAAGCCGAGACTGACGAAGCTCGTGCTGCTTTAAAGGTCGACGAGGCCTTCGACTTGCTTCGGCTCGAGAAGGTCAAGGATAACAGAGACTTTTTTGCTGAAGGGGAAATTCAAGCTCCGATAGTCCATCTGAGGCCAAGTCAGAGGAGAGGAGCTAGGACTCGAGCTAGGGGGTCCGATGCTAGAGGTGCACGGGGGGAAGTGAGCCACCAGACAAATTTGGAGAGGAGACCTGGGGCCAGGCCTTTAGTCCAGGACCGACTTGGTCCTAAGGACAGGTTGCCAGAGCACATACGGGCTCGACTTGGGCCCGTGACAATAGCTGAAGATCCTCTGTCGAAGAAGAGGACTCGGGCCAAGGAGGTTCCCGTGGTTATTCGGGAACGATCTTCTCCCACCCCGGCGACCTCGGGCTCCACAAGACTCGAAGGACAAGGGCAAGGGCAAGATGCCCGGATACTAGTCTCCTGCTATTATTATTTAGATATTATTACTATTTTTGTGTGTTGTTTTTTTGTGGCTTTTTGTAATTTTTGAAATACCGAGTTTATCGGTGTTTTTTTTTTGGAATAATAAAAGTATTATTTTAGTGAAACCGCTTCTGTCTTTTTTCGTTATTGCAGTGGTTGTGCCCTTTTGAGGGGTTGCCTACGTATCCACAGTTAGTGGAATCAAACCAAACGTAGTTCAGGCGTAGATTTTTTGCAATTTCAAAATACACCAAGACTATGAGTTCAAGATGTGCGCCAGTAGGATAAATAATCCTAACTTATTGACTTGCTTATAAATTTTGAAAAAGATGTTTTTAAATAATTTTTGCAAATGACATTTGAGATAAGGTTTAGGGGTAGTAGCGCTTCAGCTGTTCTAGGTTGGTTGGGTTGACAAATTCGTTCTCGTCCAGGTCCGTCAGCATTACGGCTCCTCCTGATAGAACCTTTTTGACTAAGTATGGCCTAGCCCAATTGGGTTTGAATTTTCCTCTTGGGTCAACCGGTAGTAAGGCACGAACCGATTTTAGGACCAAATCCCCTTCCTTGATGTTCCTGGGCCTGACTCTCTTGTTAAAGGCCCGCTTGATTCTTTTTTGATATATTTGGATGTTATTGAGAGCCCGCGACCATCGTTCGTCCAAGAGAATTAACGAGTCATATCGAGCTTGAACCCAATCCGCTTCGGGCACTTGGCTTTCTAGTAGAATTCTGAGAGACGGTATCTCCAACTCGACTGGCTGGACTGCCTCCATGCCATACGTTAAATAATATGGAGTTGCCCCGGTTGCGGTTCGGATCGACGTTCGGTACCCCCATAGGGCAAAGGGTATTTTGTCGGGCCAGTCCCGATAATTATCAGCCATGTTTTTAAGTATGGTGACAATTGTCTTATTAGCAGCTTCTACCGCTCCATTTGTTTGGGGACGGTATGGCGAAGATGTATGCCTCTGGATTTTGTATTTCGCTAGCAAAGTAGCGGTTTCGGCTTGGAAGTGGGTCCCGTGATCACTGATAAACTCATGTGGGATCCCATATCGGCATATAATTTTATTCTGGATAAACTTGGCTACGTGCTTGGCGTTCAAGACACGGTATGATTCGGCTTCGACCCATTTGGTGAAATAGTCGATAGCTACCAAAATAAAGCAGTGACCTCCCGTCCCGGAAGGGTTCACTTTCCCAATTATGTCAATCCCCCATGTCGAAAATGGCCATGGCGAGGTCATGGTGTACAGTAGGGACGATGGCATGTGTTGAACATTACCGAAAATTTGACAATTATGGCAGTGTTTGACATATGATTGACAGTCGGTCTCCATACTATTCCAGTAGTATCCGAGCCTCATGATTTTTCGGGCTAGCATATGGGCGTTCATATGCGGACCATTTTCGCCGTCGTGTACTTCGGCCATTACTTTTTCGGCCTGTGTTTTGTCGATACATAGGAGTAAAGCCCCCTGTGCCGTCTTTTTGTATAACTGACCGTCGTCCGTACGGATGAATTGGGTGGCCAGTCTTCGCAGGGCTTTCTTGGCCCGATTTTCAGTTCCTGGAGTCAAATAGGTTAGAACAGCCTGATACCAAGGTTCTGGATCGGTGATCTCAATATCTTGAATGGCGTTGAAATACGCCGGCTCGGACCGTCTTTCGACACAGATTTGCATACTGGGCATATGTTCCGGGATGTTTAGTAAGGATGCTAATTTGGAAAGTGCGTCCGCGAACTGATTTTCTTCACGCGGCAGATAAATATATTCTACCTTCTGGAATTGCTTCTCCAGAACCCTTACTCGTGCTTGGTAAGCCACGAGATTGGCGTTCCGAGTTTTCCATTTTTGAAGGGCTTGATTGATGACTAGGGACGAGTCCCCGTGAACCCGGAGATTTGTAATTCCCAAATCAGCAGCCGCTTGCAACCCGTGGATGCATGCTTCATACTCGGCCGCATTGTTTGTCACATCAAAGTCTAATTTGATGGATAACGGTGTGTGCTCCCCTTGTGGTGATATAAGGAGAATACCGACTCCGAACCCTCGAAAGTTGGATGCTCCATCGAAATACAGGTCCCAAGTTTCGGTGTCAGTATGGAATATGTCTTCGTCAGGAAAGGCCCAAGTGTCGGTATAGCCCTCTTCAGATATTGGACTGTCGGCGAGGAACTCGGCTACTACCCGGCCTTTGATGGCTTTTAATGGTACAAACTTGAGGTCAAACTCAGCTAGCATTAAAGTCCATCTGGACATTCTTCCATTAAGAATGGGCTTTTCGAACAAGTATTTGATTGGATCCATTTTGGACAGAACATGTACCTCGTGACTGAGCATGTAGTGTCTGAGCTTTTTAGTGGCCCAAACCAGAGCTAGGCACGTTTTCTCGAGCATTGTATATTTGCATTCATATTCTAGGAACTTTTTACTGATGTAGTAAATAGCCCGTTCTTCTGAATTGAATGTCTGGGCCAGCATAGCCCCCATGGCTGTCTCAGTCGTTGTTAGGTATAACGACAGAGGCAAACCGGGTTGAGGTGACATTAATACTGGCGGAGCAAACAGGATCTCTTTGATTTTGTCAAAAGCTATCTGACATTTATCGTCCCATAGTACCCGTTCCCCTATCTTCAGTTTCTTGAAAATGGGCTCACATACCATGGTTAGCTTTGAGATAAACCGGCTGATGTATTGAACTTTCCCGAGAAACCCCCTTATTTCTTTTTCGGTCTTGGGTGGTTGCATCTCGGTGATGGCTTTGATTTTAGCTGGGTCGACCTCGATGCCGCGTTGGCTAACGATATGGCCCAGTAATTTGCCTGATGTTACCCCGAAACTGCATTTTTGAGGGTTCAACCTCATGTTGTACTTACGTAAACGGGTGAAGAACTTTCTTAGGGCAGCAACATGCCCATCGCGGTCTTTAGACTTAACAATCATGTCATCGACATAGACCTCCACTTCCTTATGCATCATGTCATGTAACAGGGTCGTGGATGTTCGTTGATAAGTGGCCCCGGCATTGATGAGCCCAAATGGCATAACTGTATAACAATAAGTACCCCATGGTGTAGTGAAAGTGGTTTTACCCATATCTTCTTCTGCCATCTTGATTTGGTTGTATCCGGCATACCCGTCCATAAATGATAGAAGAGCATGATCCACCGTGTTGTCCACCAATATGTCGATGTGTGGCAATGGAAAATCGTCTTTTGGGCTAGCCTTGTTAAGGTCTCGGAAATCTACACATACCCGAACCTTGCCGTCCTTCTTGGGTACCGGCACGATGTTCGCAACCCAGTCTAGATATTCAGACACTTGTATAAAGCCTGCTTTGAATTGTTTGTCTACTTCTTCTTTGACATTGAGAGACCACTCGGGCTTCATTCTTCGAAGCTTCTGTTTTACCGGTTTGCATCCATCTTTGATGGGTATGCGGTGTTCAGCTATTTCCCGATCTATCCCCGGCATGTCCTTGTAGGACCATGCGAAGACATCTTTGAACTCTTGGAGGAGGTTTGTGAGTTGTTGTCTCTCCTCGGGACCTAAAGATAACCCTATCTTAAGCATCTGGGGCTCTAAGGTTGTTCCCACATTGATAGACTCAGTTTCTTCAATTACCGGATCTCGGGATTCCCTCTGTTCTAGCTGCTCGATCAGATGTGGAGGTAAGGATACCTGTTCATCGGGTTTCTCAATGTCATTGCAAAAAATATTTTTGAAATTGGAAATATTTTGAAAATAAGACAAGTCATAAGCGGAACGGTATTCGTTATTATTGATAGAAAATTTGGAAAACAGCTCGAAGAGAGCAGCCATCTGATCATTGGTCAGAGGCGGGATTGGGAGTGCTTTCGGGACAGACCCCGAGGCTCCAGTGGCAGTGACTATAGGGAGGGGGGTTACAGTTTGGACTCTAGCACCAGACCCCTTAGACTCGAATACAGACTCAGACTCGGACTCTGACTCAGACTCAGACTCAGACTCGGAATCGGTGTCCGGCATGTCTCCTTCCCCGGTGGTCAGCTTGTAGACTCGACCCTGGCTGTCGGTCCACTTGATGGTCTTCTTCCAGCTTCTTTTCCCAGTATCAGCGCCGACTTCCGAGATCAGCTTTGAAGGATCGAACCTGTTGCTTCGAAGGATCAGGTTCACCAGATCTTCCTTGGGGTTCGGAATAGCTTTGTCTTCCCCAAACAAGAGCCCCAGCACGGGCTCGGCATTGTCAGTACCCTCCTTGGATTCGGATTGGATGAGGGCAAATATGTCATCTGGAATGTAGTTGCATTCCCGAGCTAGTTCAGTCTCGGGATATGTGATAGTTGGTTGATATAGGCCAACTTGGATAGCCCCGAATACCGGTGTGACGAAATAGTCAGCCAACCTTGGGCTATAAGGGCCCAAGTAAGTACCCTTGATGATGTTGCAAGCTTTCTCAATGCCTGCTCGGACCACATTCCCCGGGGTTATAGCATACCCTAAACCGAAGTGAGATTCCCCGTCATTTAGGACTTCAATAATCTTCCCAGCTGGAAGATATGGCCTCGAAGTAGCCCCCGGTAAATACCCCAAATTTTGCAGCATTGCGTCAATGCTTGTGGTGAAATAGGGCCTGAAAAGGTACTCTTCTTCAATCATCCCCACAAAATCGAATCCCCATAGGTCGGTGCGGTCCGTGGTGTTACAGCTAGCCACAGTCATAGAGGTTGCTTCTAGGGTGATGATGCCGTCTTGCAAGGACATTTTGATCTTTCGGTGAAGAGTAGAAGACACCGCCTTTACAGCATGAATCCAAGGCCTTCCTAGGAGTAGATTGAAAGAGGAGGTGACATCGATCACCTGGAATTCTAGCTCCTTTTCAATTGGACCCGTTGTAATTGCTAGTTTAACGGCCCCAGAAACCGCCTTTGGGCTTCCATCGAAAGCTTGGATAGTGTGGGCGGTTGGTAGGTAGTCAGCCTCGGTGATACCGAGGGCTTTGGCAGTCCTTAAAGGGAGGACATTCACAGCAGACCCGTCGTCGACTAGGGTCATTGGTAGATACTTACCCCGGCAAATTACCGTGATATACAGAGCCAGATTGTGAGAGGCCCCAAACGGTGGTAGGTCAGCATCCGAGAAGGTGACTACTGGGCCTTCTTCTTTGGACTTGCCCTTGAGGTAGGGCAGGATAGTGGTTACCATTTCAGTAGGGGTAACCTGGAAGTCGACCTTAATCTGATCGAGAGCCTTTGTAAGTGCCTCTCGGTGTTCTTGTGAGCTAACCAAGAGTTGCCATATAGTGAGGTCAACTCGGGTTCTCTTCAATTGTTTGACAAGAGCCGTATCGGTATTTGGCTCTTCAATGGCTTCTTCCGTCCTGGCAAGTTCAGTGACGGTTGCTGGGACTGAGATGTCCCTGGAGCTAGTGGCTGAATAAAGACGACCGGCGGTGGTGAGGTGGTTACTGGCTAAGGCTTTGGACTTAGCCTTCCGGATTTCTTCTTTGGTGAGGTACACATCTTCCTCATCATCGAACCAGATTCCATTGATTTGTGGGATGAAAGGAGAGATAAGGTGAGAACAGTCGATCACTTCACCGGTGAAGATAGCATGAGAGCTAAAGGGGTTGTCCTTGTTGCTCGGCTTGTCCCCGGGTAACGGTATTTTCCCGCTCTCAATTAAATCCTGGATCAGATGCTTCAGCTTCCAACATTTCTCGGTATCATGCCCATTGCCCCGATGATATTGGCAATAGGCTTGGGCATTGTAGCTTTTGGTGCGTTTTTCAACTGGGACTTCAGGAATTGGGCCTATCGGTTGGATCAGGCCCTTGGAAGATAGCCTTTGTAAGGCATATGTATAGGTAGTCCCTATATCAGTTAATACCCTAGAAGGAGTAGTTCTTTTGGATGAGGCATGCAAGAGATTAACCGTGTCGAAGATGCTTCAAGTTGCGGCCGGAGGCTTGGTAGTGGATGAGGAGGCTCCCTGATATCCCTTGCTAGGGGCCTTAGTCAGGCTTTCTAGTCGTAGATCATCTTCAATTCTCATGCCCATTTCAGTAAGAGTGGTGAAATTGGGTATGACAGCATACCGGAGGTGGACCCGGTAGGAGGGGAGAAGGTTCTTGACAAAAGCCTCCACTAAAGTCTTCTCACTGGGCTTATCGACCAGTTTCACACTTTCGGCCCTCAAACGTTGGAGGTATTTGGTAAAGCCCTCCTTAGGTTCTTGGGCCATAACCTCTAAAGACCGCATTGTGGTCTGGATCTCGGTGTTGTCAGCATAGTTCCGAGCAAATTCCGTAGCCACATCATCCCATGTCGAGAACTTCTTGGGATCTAGCCTGTACCAGGCCTTTGGGTGTTTCTCTAGAGATGCAGCGAAGAGGTTTTTGAACATGGAAGAGTCCACTCCCTTAATAGCCATGAACTCCTTGAAGGCCGGTACATGTAGTAACGGGTCTTCAGTCCCTTCGAACATGGGTAAGCCCGTGAGATTAAGGTTTGCGGGCAGTTTGTCACTTACCGGCGAGTACTCCCGACTGTTTTCCCGGTGAATATTGTTACTTCCGGTTAGGTGGACTTGTTCTTCCAATCGGCGAACCGAGCTAACTTGTTCAGCTAGGGGTTCCGTGACCCCGGTATTTGGAGTCCTTTGCTCCATTGTAGCCAGACGAGTGATGATAGCAATTTGCCCGGCCCTCATTTCATTCAGTTGGGCCTCGATCTCGGCTTGTTTGTCGACCATGGCGTCCACAGAGGTTTTCAGACTGCCTAAAGTAGCTTCCATCCTACGAGTATGCCTGGTTGCCGGTGGCCTGTCTGTAAGAACACCGCGTAATCAGAAACTGAACCCGGGCCTTGGAACCAGAATAGTACATCCCGAGCAGGGAAAAGACTAAAACGACTTGAAAGAGACTCTTAGACGGGTGACTCGTGGATGACGGCTTCCCTCAGGACTCGGCGGGTGGGCCGAATCCTATTCGAAGGAAGGTCAATGTGAGATGTCCCCAGACTTTGGACTCGAATGTGTAGACGGGCTCTCTTTTGTAGGAGTATGTCCTACATAGGTGGGCCTTGCCTTAGTCTAATAAGGCGGACTGGGATAGGGAGGAAACTCGCGATGTAAGACCGACAGAGTTTCGACGCTAGAGACCTCGACTACTTACGACATGACCCGACACTGCTAAATACGGGAAGTCCTAAGGAGAAGAAGGTTTGAAAAGGATTATTTTTGGAAAGTCCGAGAAAGCTCGGGGAAAGGCCCGATTTTTTCAAGAAAAATCGAAATGGACATCGGGCCTCGGTTTTGAAAGTTCGAAAATGTTTTTTGAGTTTTGAATTGGGCAGCATACCGACTAGAAAGTGGGCTATTTTGAGTAAAATCATAAGTCCTAAATTCGGTATGTATCCCGGGTTTTGAAATTTGAATATATTTTGAAAAGATGCATTTTTGAAAATGACGGTTTTTGAAAAAACGACACGGAAACCAAGTAGCACATAGTCACGCAAACATTATAATGACGCCATGTATGCTTTACATTAAGTCTCGGTCGGTCTATAGAGGGTCTATACCAGTGTTCATAGTCTAGACGAGAAACGGGACGGACTTCCTAAGTCGAGTTGAGCTTAGAACATGCCGCAAAGTCCATACGAATTGACTATGAACACCTTTAACGTATCCAAGGCGGAATACATCGTGGTATAGTGGGACGTCGGTCACCAGTACCGGCCCAGGAAAAATAGGGGTTATGCATGAGCCGTAAAACTAAAACGCATATTGTATTTGTCAAGCGATTTCTATTCGAGTCTCACCCTGAGGATGCCGATGGTTAGGCACTCATCGGTTAATCCCCAGCGGAGTCGCCAAATTGTGGACATGACGTAGGTCCACCCCGAAGCGGCCACGCGCGGGTTTGGGTTAGGCGAATGCACCTCCATATGAGAATGGATCGAATTGAAATTTAAGTCGAAATGGAGTCGCCACCGAATTTTATGGTTATTCGGAACCGTTCGAGCCCACTCTATATCGCTATGGACCATACACAAAGTATGACCCATTTCGGTTTTAGAGTTTATTGGGCTCGTCCCTTTGCATTTCGATACCGATACCATCTATACCGGTAATTATCGTGTAAAGAATGACTCTCGTGCGCCAACGGTTTCGGGCATCCGGAAACCGAGGTTCTGAGTAAGGGGTGAGGGTACGTGTTGGGAAGCCCACTAAGGACACCCAACCCCGCCCGCACTTAGCGGCCTCTACTAAGACATCGTTTGACTTTCTAATATGCGCGTTAGTGATTCGGTGAAATGATATGCAAACAGCGTTTTTGGCTAAGCATGCGAATTAAATGTGAGCTACGTCAATTTAATGCATCTAATTTATTGTCGAAGTGATTTAGCATGCGAGGGTTCATTTATAAACGGTAAAACGTAAATAAATAAAACAAAGCAAGATAAATCGGTTACAAGTTACACGGGCGGAATACAACCCGGAATTCACAATACAACGAGCAATAAAAGATAATAGCCGAAATATACAATTGAAATGGCGAACAATAATTACAAACGGACCCGTGTGTAAACTAGACCGTGAATTTGTGTAGATGGACGAACTTCAATTAAATATGTATTGTTTTATGTATTAATCGAAGGACGGGGATATAGGACCTAGGCGTGGTGCTAGCCCGATCCCAAATCCCGATGCCTTGTCCCAACTTATCATGTCGGTAAATTGGAGCCTAAATTAATTATGCGTCGGATGCGACTACGGAGTCGTCAACGCAAGATTAATAGTGAGACCGTCGATCAAAGTTGTTTACGTGCGATGATATGCATGTATTTTGAAAAGGAGATCACGTGATTGACTTTACACGTGTCGACTAAGTCGCTTTTAAAAAGACGAGGCTCGAATGCTATAAAAAGAGCTCTCGGTTTTCTGGGCTACAGGACCCACTCGATCGAGTCGGGGCTGACTCGGTCGAGTGTGTCCTTAAAAAAGGTTTCTGCCCACGATTTGGGGTGCTACTCGGTCGAGTAGCAGGTGTACTCGGCCGAGTGACACCTGTACGAGTTATGACTCGTGTGATTTTATGCGTTTAAAATCGATGATTAGCCGAGTTAAATAAAAATATTGACGATTTAAATTTAACTCAGTTTTTCGGTATTATAGTCATGTTTTATATGACTATAATATCGTCATCGTAATTTTATAAAAACGTTTATTAGTTTGAAAATTTTGATTAGTGACGAAATTGTGTCCCTCTACGTCGCGACATTGAAATTAATCCTTACGGATTATGAGATGTCGATTTTCGTATCAACGGGTTCCGTACCAATCTTAGAAATGGATGTATACGCGTTCAACTACGAGTGATCGGGATCGTGTTAATAAACAAACCATAAAAATGATCATCGTAATTAAACGTGTTTGGATCCGAGCTTTGAAATTATTACGTAGAAATATATATATATATATATATATATATATATATATACACGGTACATAATATTATAATAAAATGATAATAACGATAATTAAATGCAAAAAGTAAAAATATTAGCGTTAGTAATGTCGTTACTATCGACTAAATATAATACTATAAGCATAAGTATAGATATACATAAAAGATCGAGAAAAAGGATGAAGAAGGAAAAGTCGGTGTTGAATTGTTACACCCTCAACCTACATGTTCTTGCTTCTCGGGATACGGTTCGTCAAATGGCGGCAATGGCACGGGAACGTCGAGATATGTAGGAGGAGTTGATGGTGTGTATGTATGACTCGGTTTGTGTGGGATTTTTACGAGTTTGTGCTCTCGAAATGCATGCAAGGATGACGGCGTTTATGGCTGAAAAATGTATGCAAAAGGGTTGTGTAAGAGTTGATGATTGTGTCGGAGGTAAAAGAGTTGTCCAGAAGTTGTTGTTTGTGTCAAAGGTTGACGGGTATTTATAGGGGCCTTGACACATGGGTCACTCGACCGAGTGGCGCGGGTGCACTCGGTCGAGTGCCCTCGTGGATGCACCTGGACTAGTTTTTTGAGGCTTCACTCGATCGAGTGGTCAATCCACTCGACCGAGTGGATCAATTTGGCCGGGTTTATTTTGGGCGTGATTGCCTTGATTTGCTCTTGATTGATTGTGATTGATTTGCATTAATTTGGGTTGATTTGGCTGATCTTTTGGATTGTGGCGCAAGTTTCGAGACGCATCGGGTCGCTTTTGTGTGTCGGGTTTGTCTTGACCGGGTTTTGACCCGGTCGCTAAAAGATGGGAATTATTTTTGGTGTCGGTTTTGACCCAAATTAGTCTTATTTTGATCGGAACGACCCACTGGGCCTGAACTTGAGGTTGGTTTTGTGAGATTTGTATCCCGTTAAGAGCCCATGCCGGACATTATTGATTTCGAGCCCGTATCCGAGCGCGTTAGAACATGTTAGCGTCCGATCATCATCGGGTGTTTTTTGGAAACTACCATAGGCACCTGGCAGTCAAAATGCGGGTGTCTACAGTTTTACACCAGTTAGTTTGGGGATGTCTGTTTTTTTCTGAATTTGTATTGTTTCCATTTGTTTTTGGTGTCGTAGCGTCGCGTTTCGGAACGGACTTTATCAGTGGTTTTTGGATGCAACTTTGGTTTTAAGTCTGGATCGTTTCCATTTGTTTTGGTGTCGTAGCGTCGCGTTTCGGAATGGGCCTTTTCAATGGTTTTGGAAGGGGATTTGTTGAGGATGTTTTACACCAGTTAGTTTGGGGATGTCTGTTTTTTTCTGAATTTGTATTGTTTCCATTTGTTTTTGGTGTCGTACCGTCGCGTTTCGGAACGGACTTTATCAGTGGTTTTTGGATGCAGCTTTGGTTTTATGTTTGGATCGTTTCCATTTGTTTTGGTGTCGTAGCGTCGCGTTTCGGAACAGGCCTTTTCAATGGTTTTGGAAGGGGATTTCTGGTGAGTATGTTTCTTTGTCCCGTTATTTTTCAGCAGACACTCATTTACTTGCTCCCTTTAAATCATGCGTTTGTTACTTTTTGTATGTTCAAGATTGGAGAATCATGGTTTGGACCCCAACGTAGAAATTGTTCCCAAGTAAGTATCATAGCTAAAGTGCACATATTCATACTTAATTCAACAGTACAATTAAATATGATTTACAACATTTTACAAATGAGTTTAAAGTAGCTAATGTTATGATTCAAATTCAGAGGTACTCTTAGTTGGGGCAGCAGACCATCATCTGGCAGCTCAAATGCCTGTGCTACAGACGGTGGTAGCTCTTCACCCAGCCATATCTCTGGTCGTCCTTTGTCCGGTGGTGGCACCCGGCCATCAACTGCTGGCAGTGAGAAAGGCCATGATTCAAATGTCAGTGCATGGGGTCCAAACTCGAGACCTTCATCATCTTCAGGGGTTCAGAGCTCCAACCAGGCATCCTTAACGCCGTTACGCCCTCACAACGCTGATACTAGACCTAGTAGCTCGCAATTGTCGCGATTTGCTGAACATCCACCAGAAGGATCTGCGACTTGGGGCGCAACTGTGCCTTCTGAACGAATGGTATGTGGATATAACAAGTAGCTGATCATCACCTGTTTATCTAAGAATAATGATTTCTTTTTTGTCACCTTAATTTACAACTTGTAATCCAAGGGAAGGTGTATGGTAGGATTAGATGGGCCGCAATTGTTAGCCCAGGTGCTTTGGTAGGGAATTAGGGATCGAGGATGGGATTTGTGATCCCCTGTCAGTCTATCACTGGCCTAATCTAGGATTGATTGAGTACTTTTGACCATGTTGCGCTGGGAGCTACTTCATTTAAGATAATAAATGCGGAGTAGTTTCTTAGCACAGAAGAAAGAAATATTGCCTTTTAGTCTATTGGTGCTTTTGATGATATTTGAATGATTGTTCTCCTCGTTATTTGGTTTTAATGTTCTATATTTGCTGGGAGTCACTGAAGGATTTTCCCTGAGCTCAGGAGAATTTCCAACTCTGGGTCTGAGGAAGACGAATCTAAAATGAACTCCGGACCTCTGGGTGTGTATACTTGCTCTGGATCGATCGTTTCCATTTGTTTTGGTGTCGTAGCGTCGCGTTTCGGAACGAGCCTTTTCAATGGTTTTGGAAGGGGATTTCTGGTGAGTTTGAGGATGTTTTACACCAGTTAGTTTGGGGATGTCTGTTTTTTCTGACTTTGTATCGTTTCCATTTGTTTTTGGTGTCGTAGCGTCGCGTTTCGGAACGGACTTTATCAGTGGTTTTTGGATGCAGTTTTGGTTTTCGGTTTTCATAGATTGGTTCTAAGTCTGGATCGTTTCCATTTGTTTTGGTGTAGTTGCGTCGCGTTTTGGAACGAGCCTTTTCAATGGTTTTCGAAGTATAGGGGCGACTGCAGCTTTGGTTTTCGGTTTTCGTAGATTGGTTATAAGTCTGGATCGTTTCCATTTGTTTTGGTGTCGTAGCGTCGCGTTTCGGAATGAGCTTTTTCAATGGTCTTGGATGTCTAGGGGCGACTGCAGCTTTGGTTTTCGTAGATTGACGAAGTGTTAGGAGTGTTTTGTAATGTCAAAGTGTCGAGACAGGGAGTTGAGGTGAAGTGTCAGAGTAAGATACGGTGTAGTATTTACAACTATTTGATCTTTCAGTCGCTGGCCTTTATCTTGCGATCATTGATGGGAAAATCAAGATTTGAAGTCTTTAGCTAGGGTTTCATGTGAATGCTCATTTCTCTTGTTAATCAGTGATTCATGAGTGTCTAACTAACCGTGTGGTGTGATATTCTCAGCGATCAAGATGATTATGAAGTTGTGCGGAAGATTGGAAAGGGGAAACACAACGAGGTTTTTGAAGGTGTGAATGTTAATAACAATGAACAATGTGTCGTCAAAGTCCTTAAGCCTGTCAAGAAGAAAAAGGTAGTAAATGCCTCTTCTCAAAGGATATGGGATGTGATGTGAATCATTTGCGTGTTGACTTCAAGTAATCGTGACTTTATTTTTTTCTCAACAGATTAAAAGAGAGATAAAAATTCTTCAGAATCTTTGCGGTGGACCAAATACTATAAAGCTTCTTGATTTTGTGAGAGATCAGCATTCTAAAACACCAAGCTTGATATTCGAGTTTATCAACCGTACAGATTTCAAAGTTTTGTACCCGACGTTGTCTGATTATGACATACGCTACTACATCTATGAGCTTCTGAAGGCAAGCAGTGCATTTTCTGGCATTTCAAGGCGGTTGTCGCTTTTGGTAGTGAAGCTACTATTAATTTATTCTTCATTGACAGGCTTTGGATTACTGTCATTCACAAGGGATAATGCACCGAGATGTCAAACCTCACAACGTTATGATAGATCATGAATTGAGGAAACTTCGATTAATAGATTGGGGTCTTGCTGAGTTCTACCATCCTGGCAAGGAGTATAATGTTCGCGTGGCTTCCAGGTGAACTGTCAATTTGAATTGTTGGCGTTTTATGATCTTGGTGACTCCAACTCTCTGAACTCATTTGTTCTGAATACAGATACTTCAAGGGACCCGAACTTCTCGTTGACTTACAAGACTATGACTATTCTTCGGATATGTGGAGCCTTGGTTGCATGTTTGCTGGAATGGTGAGATGCAATGTCCCGTAAATTCCTACCAAACCATTTCCTTCATATATTACTCGTACTCACTATTCATTATGCTCCTGTTATTATGCAGATTTTCAGAAAGGAACCATTCTTCTATGGACACGACAACCAGGACCAACTTGTTAAAATTGCAAAGGCATCTTTTCTCGTTCCACCCTTATTGTTTATGGTGCACGTGAATACATTATACAGGCTTTGAGAAATTTCGGTGTTTGGTTAGTGTTAGTTGGCAAAGATTGATAGTATTTGATGATTTGATGCCTTTTAGACGACTGGATGAGGGGCCGTGAGTTGGATATTGAACGATTGATAAAAATGTGCAACTACCAGTTGTCACCATTCGATCTGATATTTGGTGTCATTTCAGGTTCTTGGCACAGATGATTTGAACGTTCTTGGCACAAATGTGCATCTACCAGTTGTCTAAGCTTTCAATGTACCTTTATCATATCCATTTTTTAAATTCTTCCAGGTACAACTTTGACCCCCTTCTTCTTTTACAAAAATATGAAAAATAGAAGTGCTAATCCGGTCTGTTGCTCTTAAATTGAATGACAGGATTAAAAAGTCAAAACGAAATAAGGAGCAGGGGACGAGGAGGAGACGGCGTGTTGCTGAAATGCTCGCCAAGGTTGTGAGTTTGAGACTTGAGGCTATCATGTACGAAAACTTAAGAGTATTGTCTTTTATTAGGGCCCTGAGTGTCCCTTGTGTAAGCCTTGCTTATGGTTTTCAGGAAGGTGAGCAATTCAAGAAACTTGACCGAGAGGCTGATGAATGGAGGCTAATGAAATTGACAAGGACATGGCTCAACAAAAGGTACTACATATTGCATCTTGTAAATTTACAGATGTGAGAATCGGGTGTTTGATATATTGGTTTAATAATTTGGGGAGTTGTTGGATACTGTTCATGGGCAAGGCATTTTGTGGATCTGGGTAGTTTATTTCGTGGTTTCTGGACGTGTGTTTGTTTCAAATCAGCATGCGGATCAACTTTTTGGTTAAATTTTATCAATTGGAATTAAATATCAGGTGGTTGTCGCTCGTCATGATAATCATTTGTTGAAAAAAGTATAGAGAGCCTGAAACGAGACAATGCTATGTCTTCTGAAAGTGTACAAGAATTCAAGAAAGAGGTCGTTGATCTGTCACGCAGCGTGGAAATGCACGTATCTGATAATCATGAACTTCAGAGGCTATCATCTGAACTGGAAAACGGAAAATATTAGAGATATTAATATAATATCTCTAGAATATATTATTGAATTAATTATAATTTAGTTTAGTTAATTATATCTCTTAAAATCTTTATTTTAGGTAATCTGTATCTCTTAGAATATCCTAGTGATATTATACTTGTACCCATTGTAATCCTATAAATAGGATCCTTGTACATCAATATTAATTATGCAATTCATAATAATTCTTTCATAATTCTAACATGGTATCAGAGCCTAAATCTATATAATCAGCCTATACCTACCCGTTTTCCGCTGCCCTACCGTCGAATTGCATCAAAATATTTCTCCCTTCTCCTTCACCCATAAACTTTCCTTCACCCTCACTAAATCTAATCTTTTACCCTTCAAACCCAATTTTGTGGTTTAATCTTCTCCTCTTTAATCAAATCAGTGATTAAATTTTCTACCCTCTCTCAAATTCACTTTGACCATAAATTTCTTGGTCCTTTCTAAATTATCGGCGAGTTTACGCAACCTAGACTGGCGAGTTACGCACCCTCACCCTAGACTGGCGAGTTACGCACCCTCACCCTAGACTGGCGAGTTACGCACCCGAGACTGGCGAGTTTACGCACCATGATTATATGTTCCGACACCCTAGACTGGCGAGTTTACGCACCCGAGACTGGCGAGTTTACGCACCCGAGACTAACGAGTTTACGCACCCTGATGATATGTTCCAACATCCTAGACTGGCGAGTTTACGCACCGACACTAACGATTTTACGCACCCGATATTCGTTCCTCTTATTTTCTCCAAGATTGGACTTTCCGTTCCGCCGTCCATCTTGCGGGAGCATATTAGAGATATTAATATAATATTTCTAGAATATATTATTGTATTGTGATATAATTTAGTTTAGTTAATTATATCTCTTAGAATCTTTAGTTTAGATAATCTGTATCTCTTAGAATATCTCAGTGATATTATACTTGTGCCCCATTGTAATCCTATAAATAGGACCCTTGTACATCAATATTATTCATGCAATTCACAATAATCTTTCTCAATCTTTCATAATTTCAACAGAAAACAAGATGTAGAACAACATCTAACAGATCTAGAACAGGAGAACTTGCAGCTCTCGGAAAAAATATCATATTTTGAAGCTCAAGTACGAAACTTGACAGATGAGAAGGAAACAAATTTTCAAAAGTTGCGACATTCAGAGAACCAGTTGGTTACCCTTCATGATGAGAAAAAAGGTTTGGAAACCGTGTTAGAAGTACATAAAATATATTTGAGAGAGATTAAAAGATTTGAAAGTATAACCAAGGGTTCGTTTCCATTTGTTTTTGGTGTCGTATCGTCGCGTTTTGGAACGGACGTTATTAGTGGTTTTGAATGATTAAGATGTGAGTCTCTTTTGTACTGCACTGCAGGTCTCAAGAGTTGTAGAACGGTATTCGCCGTTCATGGAAGATATTTCAGTTGAACTGATGGAAGATTGGGCTCTCATAAGAGGCAGAAAGAAAAGAGTTCCAGCTGCTGCTATTTGATTCATAAAACATGCGGACCTCAAAGTTCTCGAGCCTGTGTGAGAAACCGACTGTCAGGTACACTTGATTACATCAAGTATTTAATCAAATGTGTGCATGTGACTTCGCTTATAAACGAGCATGTTTCAAAGGCTCGGAATTTTTTTGAAACAGTCCACCGAGTGTCTAAACCGTGTGGATGTGTAGTCACGAATCGTATGTAGTGAGAGCAGTTGGATCAATTTGAATGCGATATAGACGAAGTCATTTTTTAATGCTTGAATGTACAGAGATTAGCTGAACTATCGTCCCCTGTCGATGCTGCTTTCAGTTCACATACCATATCATCTCAAAGCATATTGGCCTTCAAACACAATTGCTGATTACAGAAATCGAAAATCGGGAAAATCATTACAGAGATTGAGAGGTAGACTGTGTATTCATTTACCAATACAATGCTGAAAATAAAAAATACAATGACAAAAAATACTCATCAGTTGCAGGAGCATCATCGGCATTGTCAGGTGAATCATCCTCCTTAGCCCTATCCTTGCTTTCTTGCCACTTTCCCCATGCCCATTTCAATATGCCTTCATCACTGATTAGTACTCCCTCCGTTTTATTCATTTGTTTGTCTTTTATATTCATTGTGATGAGTATTTTAATCAAAAGCAAACAAATGAACGAGATGGGGAGTAATTAGACTCAAAATTAACACCACCTTTACATGCACAAACGAAATCCTGCCAATTTACATAATCAACATAAAAAGACGCAATTTTCCAACATTTATATACACAACATAAAACCCAAATTACATGAAACAACACAAGCTTAGGTAATGCAATTAGACCCACAATTAACACCACATTTTCAAGCATATTATACTCTAATAACCAATATCCATCAATAAAATCAAGCCAAATTACACAATCAACACAAAAAGTTAACATATTTCCAACATAGAGTACATGTGATTTTTGGTGAATATGATTTCAGTTTTTGGATGCAATTTGGATGAACTCATAATGTTGATTTTTTGTGAAATGAGTTCATGTTGGGTTTTGATGAATTTGGTCGGATATCAGTTTTCGAGTGCAATTTAGAGAAATGGGATTGTTAAGAAGAATGAATTTGATCATAATGTTGTGTTGGATTTATATGATTCGTGTTAGCTGAAGCTGCTGTTGTTCTTGTAGTTCATGTTGGATATTAGAGAATTTGGTAGTGAGATGTAATTTCGAGAAATGGGATTGTTCTGAAGAATGAATTCGATCATAATGTTGACATTCTTTTTGGGGAACGAGTTCATGCTTGATTTTTGGTGAATTTGGTTCCGATATCAGTTCTTGGAACCAGTTTAGAGAAATGGGACTGTTATGAAGAATGAATTTGATCATAATGTTGCCGTTCTTTTTAGGAAACAAGTTCATGTTGGATTTTGGTGAAACGACTGATTGTTTGTATAAATGACCTACAAATCTTAGTTATGACTTTGTCATCTAATTTCGGAAAGACAGGTGTTATGGGCATGCTTCGACGAAGGAGGAACGCAGGAGTGAGGGGAGGAACAACAGATTAGGGTAATCCGTGATTTAATTAACATTCCTGCACAACAATTCCTTTTTCATCGCAAGATAAGTTTTTTTCTGAATAATTTAGCATTCTTGCACAACTTTTTCATTGCAGGATCAGTTTTTCAGGAAATTTAGCATTCATGCACAACTGTTAACTTTCATTGCATGATCAGTTTTCAGGATAATTTAGCATTCCTGCAACACTTATTAATTTTCTATTGCAGGATTTTCATTTCAGGATAATTTAGCATTAATGATCGTTTTTCTGGTAGAATTTGTATACAGGAGGAGTAAGGAAAGTGATAGTAGCGGGATTAGCGCCAATGGGGTGCGCTCCTCACTATCTATGGAAGTATAAGAGTGAGAACTTACAGTGCATCGAAGAAATTAACGACATGATAATGGAGTTCAACTTTGTGATGATGAGGTACATGGTTGAACAGTTAAATGATGTGCTCCCCGATGCTAACCTCATATTCTGCGACGTCTATCAGGGTTCTTCTTTCTCCTTCATCTTCAAAAGCATACTAAATCTAAACCACTTGATTGAATTTCATAGGTCATGTCCCAAAAAACCTCGCTTACTGCACTCACTGCAGCTAGAAACATCAATTAGAAAAGGCGAACACCAATAGTCCAATACCTAGCCCAGTCAGACCAATTCATCCTAAGCCTAAGTTGATAGACAAGCTGCATTGTGCTAAAAAACCTCGGAGTTCCTTGGTGTCGAACTAAAAGCACACGATTACAGACTTGCAGTTAAAAAATTGCATCTTTGAGGATTTTTTTGGGTTGATTTGATTGTTTTTGTGAGGTTAGAGATAACATTTAGGACTGTAGCTTGATTTATGGTAGAGTTTTGAAAAAAAACAATTTTTAGGGGAGTTTAGAGCTGTCATCTGATGTTAAAAGAGCTGGGATGTTGGGCGGCACTTCATATTTCATACTTCATACCTTAGAACTTAGAGATTTTTTATTAGTAAGCTCTTAAATTGTCGGGATTTCTGCACATTTTTCGTAGTTTATGGGGAGTTCAGCACTTAATATCTTTGTAGTTTATGTTTGTTCGAGCTGAAATAGGATCTGACTTTACAAACGATGGAGGACGAATGTTAAACTGTCGTAAATATTTACGCTGGTGAAATAGTGGATTTGTCGCTAACTTATCCGTCGACAAATTTATTTGATAGAAATGTTTGTTGGGCAATGTGCTTTGCTACAACTTAAGAAATCAGTGGAAACTGACCTCGGTTTATTTGAATTACAGTACGAAGCAATTGAACACGTGACTCTATGGGTTAATAAGGTTGGCCATTAGAACAATCCACAATAAACATACAAGTACTACAACCTTCCGTTTTGTCATCCGTTAGGGAATTCTGGCCACAGGTGAAGTGGCTTGGGCGAGGTTCTTGGTGGTAATGAACTCATCGACAACCAAATCGATATCAAGTTTGCAAGTACATAACAAGCATGAGCATGACATCTTTCTAATTGATGGATATGTTGTTTGTTTGCTTGGTAATATTTACGGTCTACTATTTGTTTTGGCAGAAAGTGCTGAAAAAAGTACCATATGTGAACTTGAGCTCGATGCAATCAAAGCCAAAGTATTCAAAGATGCGATTGAAAATTCTTATTGGTTTGAGTTTTTTATCGGTATGTTGTTAATCCAACATTGTATTTTCTTTATCTTATCTATGTTAGGATCTAGGGCTAGATCTTTCAACTTTCCCAATCGCACTCATCCATTCCAAACTACCCCTTTGACTTTCGATAGTCTTCGAAAGAACACTTTGACCACGTTTTTCTCTATTTGATCTTAATGATGTTTTTTTAGAAATTCGACTAAATATAATCGAGGTCAATATTTGGCAAATCTGATTTCTTGAAAATGGACGGTAGTTTGAAATGGATTGGAGATTTGGAGGTAATGGCACATATGTCTTTGTTAATTTTTCGATGCTAATCGGTTGGTTTTCCATCCTGGATTGCCGGACATATAAGATGATTTACCGCTATGGGGTACGTCTGTCTTTTCCACTTTGACTTCTTTTGATCATTGCTATATATTTTTTTCCTGCATCATCATTATTTGATTCTCTTTACACAGGTTTCGTGGGAGAGATGCATTTCGATAAGAATAGTGAGAACGGCAAGCATGTTATTTACACAAACAAGAACTTTATCATCAAATTTAATTTAATGGAAATCAAGTAACTTCCGTTACCTTTGCTTATTCGAGTTCCATCACTTCTTTTCCACCTCGTATTGCTGGTTGTAACAGACATCTCGTGTTCTCTCCACAGATCAGATTATTCATGTTAATCTCACTCAGGATGGCGCTAAGCATGTAGAAGATGGAAGATTTTACGATATGACTTGCACTGTTAATCGGATTCCAACTGACATAACCTTTGATAGACGTTTCGATGTGTACCTTGATTATCCCTTCTTTGAGCATCAGGTTTGTACTAGGCCTGTAAACATGCGTTTGATCCGCAACCCGAATAGACCCGGTCTAATCGGAATTGACCATTATAGAAAACGGGTCAATCTAAAAACCCCTTATAAATGGAACAACTTGGGGAACTATCAACACATGTGAACAATAGAGCAGTATAAAGCAAGCGGGGTCACGTGCTGTATAGCTCAACTCAACTAAACTCTTCCTACAGCTTAACAACAGCAGTCGTGTTAGCCGTTCTTTTTTGGGTTTCAACGGTCTCAAACGGGTCAAGAAATTAAACGCGTCCAACGTGTGAAACGTTTCGAACAGGTCGAATATTAAACGTGTAGAATGTGTCGAATGTTTCGAATATTAAAAGGTCAAATGTGTCAAATGGGTGAAGTATTAAACGTTTCACAGGTCTCAAACAGGTCAAACATTTCAAACGGGGCAAGAAATTGAACGCGTCCAACGTGTGAAACATTTCGAACGGGTCAAATATCAGACGCGTCGAATGTGTTGAATGTTTCAAATATTAACAGGTCAAATGTGTCACACAGGGTGAATTATTAAGCGTTTCAGAGGTCTGAAACGGGTCAAAATTGTCAAACGGGCCAAGAAATTAAACGTGTTACACGTGTGAAACGTTTCAAACGCGTCGAATGTGTCGAACGTTTCAAATATTAAAAGGGCCAGCTATGTAAAATGGGTCAAGTATTAAACGTTTCAAAGGTCTCAACCGGGTCAAAAATGTCAAACGGGCCAAGAAATTAAACGTGTTACACGTGTGAAACGTTTCAAACGCGTCGAACGTTCCAAATAATAAAAAGGTCAGCTATGTAAAATGGGTCAAGTATTAAACGTTTCAAAGGTCTCAACCGGGTCAAAAATGTCAAACGGGTCAAGAAATTAAACGCGTCCAATGTGTGAAATGTTTCAAATGGGTCAAATATTAAACGCGTCGAATGTGTAGAATGTTTCAAATATTAAAAGGTCAAATGTATCAAACGGGTGAAGTATTTAACGTTTCGAAGATCTCAAACGGGTCAAAAATTTTAGACGGACAAGAAAATAAACGCGTCAAACGTGTGAAACGTTTCAAACGCGTCGAATGTGTCGAACGTTCCAAATATTAAAAGGGTATCTGTGTAAAACAGGTCAATTATTAAATGTTTTAAAGGTCTCAACCGGGTCAAAAATCTCAAACGGGCCACGAAGTTGAACGCGTCGAACGTGTGACACGTGTCGAACAGGTCAAATATTAAACGCGTCGAAAGTGTCGAACGTTCCACGTATTAAAAGGGTCAACTGTGACGAACGGGACAATTATTAAACGTTTCAAAGGTCTCAAACAGGTAAAAAAATTTAAACGGGCCAAGAAATTAAACGTGTCAAACGTGTAGAACGTTTCAAACGGGTCAAGTATTAAACGTTTCAAAGAGTTGAAACGGGTCAAAAAATTCAACCGGATCAAGAAATTAGACGCATCCAACGTGTGAAACGTTTCAGGCGGGTCAAATATTAAACGCGTCAAATGTGTCGAACGTTTCAAATATTAACAGGGTTAAATGTGTCAAACGGGTGAAGTGTTAACGTTTCAAAGGTCTCAAACGGGTCAAATATTTCAAACGGGTCAAGAAATTAAATGCGTCAAACATGTCGAGATTTTCAAACTAGGCAAATATTAAACGCGTCGCGTGTGCAAACGTTCTAAATATTAAAAGGGTCAAGTGTGCCAAACGGGTGAAGTATTAAACGTTGCAAAGGTCTCAAACGGTTCAAAAATTTCAAACGGGTCAAGAAATTAAATGCGAATAATGTGTGAAACGTTTCTAACGGGTCAATTATTAACCGCGTCGAATGTGTCGACCGTTCCAAATATTAAAAGGGTCAAATGTGTCAAATGGGTGAAATATTAAACGTTTCAACGGTCTCAAACGGGTCAAAAAGTTAAACGCGCCCAACGTGTGAAACGTTTCGAACGGGTCAAATATTAAACGTGTCGAATGTGTCGCATGTTTCAAATATTAAAAGGCCAGATGTGTCAACCTGATGAAGTACTAAACGTTTCAAAGGTATCAAACGGGTCAAAAATTTCAAACGAGTCAAAAATTTCAAGCGGGTCAAGAAATTAACCGCGTCAAACATGTTAAACGTTACAAACGGGTCAAATATTAAACGCGTCGAGTGTGTCGAACGTTCCAAATATTAACAGGGTCGATTGTGGCAAACGGGTGAAGTATTAAACGTTTCAAAGGTCTCAAACGGTTCACAAATTTCAAAGGGGTCAAGAAATTAAACGCGTCCAACGTGTGAAACATTTCGAACGGGTCAAATATTAAACGCGTCAAATGTGTCGAATGTTTCAAATATTAAAAGGTCAGATGTGTGAAACGGGTGAAGTATTAAACGTTTCAAGGGTCTCAGACGGGTCAAAAATTTCAAACGGGTCAAGAAATTAACCGCGTCAAACGGTTCAAACGCGTCGAATGTGTCGAACGTTCCACATATTAAAAGGGTCAGCTGTGTAAAACGGGGCAAGTATTAAACGTTTCAAAGGTCTCAACCGGATCAAAAATGTCAAGCGGGTCAAGAAATTAAACGCGTCTAACGTGTGCCACGTTTCGAATGGGTCTAATATTAAACGCGTCGAATGTTCGAATGTTTCAAATATTAAAAGGTCAAATGTGTCAAATGGATGAAGTATTAAACGTTTCAAAGGTCTCGAACGGGTCAACATTTTCAAACGGGTGAAAAAATTAAACGCGTCAAATGTGTGAAACGTTTCAGACGCGTCGAATGTGTCAAACGTTCCAAATATTAAAAGGGTCAGCTGTGTAAAACAGGTCAAGTATTAAACGTTTCGAAGGTCTCAATCGGGTCAAAAATTTCGAACGGGCCAAGAAATTAAAAGCGTCAAATGTGTGAAACGTTTCAGACGGGTCAAATATTAAATGCGTCGAATGTGTCGAACGTTCCAAATATTAAAAGGGTCAACTGTGACAAGCAGGTCAAGTATTAAACGTTTCATAGGTCTCAAACGGGTCATAAATTTCAAACGGGCCAAGAAATTAAACTCGTCAAACGTGTGGAACGTTTCAGACGGGTCAAATATTAAACGTTTCAAAGAGTTGAAACGGGTCAAAAAATTCAACCGGATCAAGAAATTAAGCGCGTCCAGCGCGTGAAACGTTTCAGACGGGTCAAATATTAAACGCGTCGAATGTGTCGACCATTTCAAATATTAAAAGGGTCAAATGTGTCAAATGGGTGAAGTATTAAACGTTTCAAAGGTCTCAAACGGTTTAAAAATTTCAAACGGGTCAAGAAATTAAACGCGTCCAACGTGTGGAACGTTTCGAGCGGGTCAAATATTAAACGCGCCGAACGTTCTAAATATTATCAGGGTCAGATGTGTCAAACGGGTGTAGTATTAAACGTTGCAGAGGTCTCAAACGGTTCAAAAATTTCAAACGGTCATGAAATTAGATGCGTTTAACGTGTGGAACATTTCGAACGGGTCAAATATTAAACGTGTCGAATGTGTCGAACGTTCCAAATATTAAAAGGGTCAAATGTGTCAGAAGGGTGAAGTATTAAACGTTTCAAAGGTCTCAAACGGGTCAAGAAATTAAATGCGTCCAACATGTTAAACGTTTCAAACGGGTCAAATATTAAACGCGTCGAGTGTGTCGAACGTTCTAAATATTAAAAGGATCAGATGTGTCAATCAGGTGAAATATTAAACGTTGCAAAGGTCTCAAACAGTTCAAAAATTTCAAACAGGTCATGAAATTAGATGCATTTTACGTGTGAAATATTTCAAACGGGCCAAATATTAAACGCGTCGAATGTGTCGAACGTTCCAAATATTAAAAGGGTCACATGTGTCAAATGGGGGAAGTATCAAACGTTTCGACGGTCTCAAACGGGTCAAGAAATTAAAGGCGCCCAACGTGTGAAACGTTTCGAACGGGTCAAATATTAAACGCGTCGTATGTGCCGCATGTTTCAAATATTAAAAGGTCAAATGTGTTAAACGGGTGAAGTATTAAACGTTTCAAAGGTCTCAAACGGGTCAAAAATTTCAAACGGGTCAAGAAATTAAACGCGTCAAACGTGTGAAACGTTTCAGACGCGTCGAATGTGTCGAACGTTCCAAATATTAAAAGGGTCAGCTGTGTAAAACGGGTCAAGTATTAAACGTCTCAAAGGTCTCAACCGGGTCAAACATTTCAAACGGGCCACGAAATTAAACGCGTCAAATGTGTGAAACGTTTCAAACGGGTCAAATATTAAACGCGTCGACTGTGTCGAACGTTCCAAATATTAAAAGGGTCAACTGTGACAAACGGGTCAAGTATTAAACGTTTCAACGGTCTCGAACAGGTCAAAACTTTTAAACGGGCCAAGAAATTAAACGCGTCAAACGTGTGGAACGTTTCAACCGGGTCAAGTATTAAACGTTTCAAAGAGTTGAAACGGGTCAAAAATTTTAACCGGATCAAGAAAGTAAACGCGTCCAACGTTTCAGCCGGGTCAAATATTAAACGCGTCGAATGTGTCGAACGTTTCAAATATTACAAGGTCAAATGTGTCAAACCGGTGAAGTATCAAACGTTTCAAAGGTCTCAAACGGGTCAAAAATTCCAAGCGGGTCAAGAAATTAAACACGTCAAACGTGTGAAACGTTTCAAACGCGGCAAATGTGTCGAACGTTTCAAATATTAAAAGGGTCAACTATGTCAGACGGGTAAAGTATTAAACGTTTAGAAGGTTTCAAACGGTTCAAAAGTTTCAAAAGGGCCAAGAAATTAGGCACGTCAAACGTGTTAAACGTTTCGAACGGGTCAAATATTAAACGCGTCGAATGTGTCCAAAGTTCCAAATATTAGAAGGGTCAACTGTGACAAACGGGTCAAGTATTAAACGTTGCAAAGGTCTCAAACGGGTCAAAAATTTTCAACCGGCCTAGAAATTAAACGCGGCGAACGTGTGACACGTTTCAGACGGGTCAAGTATTAAACGTTTCAAACGCGGCGAATGTGTGGAACAGTCCAGATATTAGAAGGGTCAACTGTGTAAAATGGGGCAAGTATTAAACGTTTCGAAGGTCTCAACCGGGTCAAAAATGTCAAACGGGTCAAGAAATTAAATGTGTCCAATGTGTGAAATGTTTCGAATGGGTCAAATATTAAACGCGTCGAATGTGTCGAATATTTCAAATATTACAAGGTCAAGTGTGTCAAACGGGTGAAGTATTAAACGTTTCAAAGGTCTTAAACGGGTCAAAAATTTTAACCGGGTCAATAAATAAAACGCGTCAAACGTGTGAAACATTTCAAACGCGTCGAATGTGTCGAACGTTCCAAATATTAGAAGGGTCATCTGTGTAAAACGGGTCAAGTATTAAACGTTTCAAAGGTCTCAACCGGGTCAAAAATTTCAAACGGGCCAAGAAATTAAACGCGTCAAACGTGTGAAACGTTTCAAACGGGTCAAATATTAAAGGCGTCGAACGTGTCGAACGTTCCAGATATTAAAAGGGTCAACTGTGACAAACGGGTCATGTATTAAACGTTTTGAAGGTCTCAAACGGGTCAAAAATTTTAAACGGGCCAAGAAACTAAACGCGTCAAATGTGTGGAATGTTTCAAACGGGTCAAGTATTAAACGTTACAAAGAGTTGAAACGCGTCAAAAAATTCAACCGGAACAAGAAATTAAACGCGTCCGACGTGTGAAACGTTTCAAACGGGTCAAATATTAGACGCGTCGAATGTGTCGAACGTTTCAAATATTAAAAGGGTCAAATGTGTCAAACGAGTGAAGTATTAAGCGCTTTAGCGGTCTCAAACGGGTCAAACATCTCAAAAACCAGTTTAGATCAACGAGCCATGGACTCACGGACATAGTATAAAACACCGTCGATAGTAAGGATGACTGATCTGCACATACCAGCAGCCAAATCAACATGGTGTAACTGTAAGTCTGTAACCATGCTTATTCCAATAAAAGAATAAAAAATTCAAACCAGAACATACTAATTTTGAAAAATTTACTAACAACTTTAAATATAAACTGAAGAATGTTAGAAAAAAATGTGGAACCGATAAACGAATTAGAAGATCCGAGGGTACTGCGTATGATCCTCTAGCTGCGTCAAAACTAGCAAAACAGTCATAATTAAAGCCAACTTCAAACCAACTCTACAAGAAGAGGATCGCTTGCGGACATGACTTTGGTGAGCTTGACGAATTCTTGTTCAGTCGACACACTCCACGGGACACGGGTGAACAACATGTGCTTTAGAAGAATAAACGCTCGTATTGTCAGTTGGCGCTTTTTCCTTATACAATGTCGTGTTAAATACTAGGTCAAAGTTCTGAGGCAAATTCATTGACATAAAGAACATCGGTGTACACTTTTGTATAGTCTCGAGAATCAACGGGCAGTAGACATTAGTTTATTCTGGGCATAATTGAATACGAGCGTAAGAAGAGGAAATATTTTCACCTTAGAACTTTCACCCGTATACTGTCGATGCATTAGTTTATTCCCATATTTTCACCCGTAGTCAATATTTTTGATCGTATAAGTCGGGTCATGAGTTGAGATCCTCGAGACTTGACCTTGAAAAAACAGATCATGTCAGCTCAAAATTTGACAGGTCTAAATTCGTATTTTTCATAGCAGTAATATTTTTTTTTTCTGCCAGTATATGTTCAGGAACTAAGCATTCTGTTTTCGTCCAACATCACGGGTCGGGTCATAACTCAAAATATGGGTAGAAACAGGTTTTAAACGGGCCATGAGTTGAGATTCTCGAGACTTGACCTTGAAAATATACGTCAGGTCGAAAATTGATAGGTCTAATATTCGTATTTTTCAAAACATTATAGGAACAAACTAAGTGTTATGTTTTCTTGCAATACTGTAGAAATCGGAGGAGAATACTTATCAAGTGAAACGGCAGGAAACCTGCCGACACTCTTCGACATAGGAGGAGTACCTAATCTGCGGTATCCTAGCCGGGTTCTTCTCAGAAAAACTCGACAAGGAAGCTGTGTGATTACTGCAGCGACAAGATGTAAAAGTGATCCAGCCACCATTACTTAGGATGGGCTGATGAATGATGAATTGATGATATCTGTGTTAGGAAATAAGTGCCTTGCAATTGTCCTTTTGGATCTCGAATTGGTCTCTGACCTGAATCTGTTTGATTAGGAAAGTTTCCTAATTAATATCTGATTGATTAGAGTTTCCTAATCAATATCTGAGTATCTGACCTAGGTTTCCTTATTGTATAGGGTTTCCTAATCTGTTTAGGGTTTCTGTTTAGGTTGAGAGTAGTATATAAACTCTCATACCTCTACCCTAGAAATTATGATATCAGTCTGAAATCTGTAACCTCTCCTCAAATTAATAAAACTATCCCCTCTTTCTGCCCGTGGACGTAGCTAACAGGTTGTTAGTGAACCACGTAAATCTGTCTGTCTCTCGATTTTACGTTCTTATTTGTTTGTCTTTCTCTTCCGTTATAACAAACTGGTATCAGAGCTTCAGGTTGTTCCGCTTCCGCTTCTGAGCTTCAGGTTAATTTGATCTGTGAGAAAGATGCCGGGGATGAGCGTTAAAATTGAGAGTTTTAATGGGAGGAATAGTTTTAGTCTGTGGCAAATCAAGATGCGGGCATTGCTGAAACAACAGGGACTGTGGGCGCCACTCGTGAAGAAGAAAGACGACACAGTCACCGCTGATATGGCCGTTCTGGAGGAGAAGGCACATTCAACAATCTTGTTGTGTCTGTCTGATGATATCATCACTGAAATCGCGGAGGAAGAAACCGCGGCGGGTCTGTGGCAAAGGCTTGAAAGTCTATACATGACGAAGTCTTTAACCAACAAGTTGCTTTTGAAGCAACGTCTGTTCAGTCTGAGAATGCAGGAAGGTATGCCTCTCCGAGATCATCTCGATCAGTTAAACACAATATTATTAGAACTGCGTAATATTGATGTTAAAGTAGAAGATGAGGATGCCGCATTGATTCTGTTAGTATCTTTACCGTTGTCGTATGAGAATTTTGTGCAATCTTTCATCGTTGGTAAAGATACAATTACTTTAGAGGAGGTCAGATCGTCCCTCCATTCTAGAGAATTGCGCCATAAGGCGGCTGGTACGATTACAGATAATCAGGCTGCAGGGTTAGTAGCCAGTGGGGGTCAGGGACAGGGAAAATCGAGGAAGAATAAATCTGGTTCTAGTACTCATGTTTCTAATGGTCCACAACCCAATGATATATGTAATTACTGTAAAGAGAAGGGACATTGGAAATTCGATTGTCCCAAGAAAAAGAATGAACAGAACACATCTGGTACTGCTGGGGTAGCAAATGTAGACTCTGAGGAAGATGATTATGCTCTAGTTGCTGAGAAGGTCACAGATCACACTGATTCGTGGATTCTAGATTCGGGAGCTTCTTACCATATATGTCTGCGCAGGGAGTGGTTTTCAACGTATGAACAGATAGACGGGGGCAATATTTTCACGGCCAGTAATGCTGTCTGTAAAGTAGTTGGAATTGGCTCAATCAAGATTAGGACAAATGATGGTAAATTCTGCACGTTGAATGGAGTTAGACATGTTCCACTGATGACAAAGAATATGATATCCTTGAGTCGGTTAGACAAGAAAGGTTTCAGCTTTCAAGGTAAAGGTGGAGTTCTGAAAGTCTGCAAGGGTTCAAACGTGGTTCTGAAAGGTACCAAGCGCGGTACGTTATATCATCTTCAAGGATCTACACTGTCTGGTTCTGTTGCTGGTGCATCATCTGATGGTGAAAGAGGGATGCAAACTCTGTCTGATCTGGCTCCGTATAGCAAGTTCCAACACGGTTTGGACTTGCTACAATTTGGAAGTATCTGATTGCCCTTTGTTGGGCAATATCTGAGGCAGGAGGGGGAGAGGAGTTTTATTTCTGGTACATCTGGCATTCGTTGGAATACATCTGCTTACATCTGTTGAGGAGTTTTCTGGTACATCTGGCATTCGTAGGAGTGCATCTGGTACATCTGTCTGATCTGATTGTGAGACAATTCAAGTCAAGGTGGAGATTGTTAGGAAATAAGTGCCTTGCAATTGTCCTTTTGGATCTCGAATTGGTCTATGACCTGAATCTGTTTGATTAGGAAAGTTTCCTAATTAATATCTGATTGATTAAAGTTTCCTAATCAATATCTGAGTATCTGACCTAGGTTTTCTTATTGTATAGGTTTCCTAATCTGTTTAGGGTTTCTGTTTAGGTTGAGAGTAGTATATAAACTCTCATACCTCTACCCTAGAAATTATGATATCAGTCTGAAATCTGTAACCTCTCCTCAAATTAATAAAACTATCCCCTCCTTCTGCCCGTGGACGTACCTAACAGGTTGTTAGTGAACCACGTAAATCTGTCTGTCTCTCGATTTTACGTTCTTATTTGTTTGTCTTTCTCTTCCGTTATAACAATCTGAAAATAATACCTAGAAGCTATTCACTCCACTTTGGCCAACCACTTACGACTTACATTTCCAAAGTCTTAGCTAAAAGTCATGTTCGATCAAAGGACTTATATTTTTTTTTAAATGGAAGGTGCAGGTATACAACTGTACAAGTTAGAAAAAAAACAATGAAAGGATATAAATGAGAAGATCACTTAAAAACGTAAACAAATGAAAGAAAAATCAGTGTAGCTCGAGTATCTAATTTACATTACTATGCCCCTTCTTGATCTCAAGTCAGTCGCTCGATAAATGGGTGGGTGACCTAATATGCGTAATTTGAATGCTACTACATAAGCCACACACCTACATGGTCGTAGTTACGGCTTATCTTAATTAGAGCACCTATAATAGAGAAAAGAGTTATCTCTCTTATTGAAAGTGAGACAGATCGACACAAGAGGTACGATGAGTGTAAGGGACGAACCCTTGATGAAGTAGATAACAAAAGATAGTCATATGTAAGGACGGATCTTGAATGATAAGGAGTAGCATAAAAAGAAACAAAGTCAGGAGAATTGAGAAGACAAAAGAGGAAGGAGAAAGTGAACGATGAAGAAAACTGATCTTATTAAACGGAAAAGGAGGAACATGAAAAGGCGGAGCGAGAATAGGATTCAAAGATTAGATAGTTAAGAGTGAGAAAAGGTTAAAAGAGTTAAAGAGACAACACACTCTCGTAAAACTAAATGACAAGAAAAAGTCATATTACTTATGAAGAGCGGGGGTGATAGAGAGAGAGGGGAAGAAGAGGGGAAATGGAAGGATAAGAGGATATGAAGGTGATAGACGAAAAGGACGACTGATCTTATTAGAAGACAATGGTGAACAAGAAGAGGAGGAACATTAGGGGAAAGTGAGGGGGAGAGGGAAAAGGGTTGGGAAGGACGTTGAGGGTAAAAGAATTGAAGGAATAAAATCCTCCTAAACTAAATGCCCAAGGCATGACATATTTAAGAATAAATCTTAGATCATGAAGAGAGTGAGAAGACACAGAGGGGAAGGAGGAAGATAATGGCATGTAGATAAGGTCTAGAAGGAAGAAGCATGGTGGAAAATGGATGTATATGAGGAAAACTAATAGATGAAAAGGAGGAACATAAAGAGAAACAACATTAGGGGGAGGGACAAAGGTGTAGGGTTGAATAATGAGAACAAATTTATTTGTTTCAGAGGTCTAAACTAAGATCGTGTATGGATAAAGTTCTAAATATGAGGAAAATAAAGTTCTAAAGCATTAGGAAAGGCAATAAAAGAAAGATAAGGAGGAATGCGTGAGAAAATGATGAAAGTTAAATGGAAGAAACTTGCTAAAATAGATTACAAGAGTAAGCTAATATTTAATTCTGAATTTAATTAGAATTGTAAGAGGATGATAAAGGTATGAAAGGAGGTAGAGGAAGAGGAAAAATGATCATAGTAGAAGGGGAAGGAAGGACAATAAGGGGAAGAGCTTTGGAGGGATAAGTGAGAAGGGAGGAGGGAAGAGGGATGAAGAGAGGAACGGGAAGGACAAAAGGATGTGGAGAAGGAATGGTTTAAACTTAGCAACAGAGAAGAAGGAATATGATCGGAAAAGGAGAAACATTATTGAGAGGTAATACAAGCGAGTGTCGAAGATAAGGTGAATAATGTGAAGGTTAGAAGGCATTAAAGGGACACACTTTCACTAAACTACACGACGAAAAGAAGTTGTATATAGACGAATATTAGCTGATGAGGAGAAGGGAAAGGATAACATGATGTGAAGGACGAGGAAAAACGATCTTATTGGATGAGGAATAATAAAGGGAAAGTTACGGAGGAGGGGTGGAGTGGGGCGATAAGGAGAACAGAGCGTTTAAGAAGAGAAGGTAAGGAATCCGATAGGTAGAAAAAAAGTTGAAATGATGGCATACTCACTCAAATAAATGACAAAAGCAATTCACACGAAATAATGAATACTAGATGTGAGGAGCAGAAGAAGAGACGGAAGACGGAGGAAGAAGGGGAATAAAAAGATGAAAAACTTGAAAAGAAGAAAAAATGATCTTAGTAGATGGGCGTGAGCAACCAGAAAGTAAGCAACATTAAGGGAAGAAGGGTATAAGGTAATGAGACATAAGGACGTGAGGGAAAAGATGAGCAGAAGTGACAAACCTTTGCTGAACCAAATAACAAATAAAGACATCCGTATGTAAGGATGAATCTTGAATGATGAGGAGGAACATAAAGAGACGCAAGGTAAGGAGAATGGGGAAGACGAAGAAGGAAGGAGAAAGTGAATGATGAAGAAAACTTATATTACTAAACGAGAAATGATTAGCATGAAAAGGCGGAGCGAGAAGAGGGTCGAAGGATCAAGTAGTGAAGAATGAAGAAAGGGTTGAAGAAGTTAAAGAGATGTCACTCTCGCTGAACTAGGGGACAAGAGAAAGACATATTACTTGTATGAGAGTGGGGTGAGAGACGAGGGACTAAGAGGGAAACCAGAAGGAGAAGGGGATATGATCAAGGTGATAGACGAGGAGTACAACTGATCTTAGTATAAGGCAATATTATGGGAAAGTAAGGGGAGAGGGAGAAGGGTCGGAAGAAGATGCTAAGGTTAAGAGAATTGAAAGAACAAGAACCTCACTAAACAAAATTACAAAAGCGAGACATATTTAAAGATGAATCTTAAATCATTGGGGGGGGGGGGAGGCACAGAGGGGAAGGAGGAAGATAAGGGCATGGAGATTGATGCGTGCGATTTTGATATGATTATTCCGTCTTTTACGTACACATTTCCATGCATATCGAGTAGCATTGTCTACTATTTTTCCTCGAATTTGATACTTTATGGTCATACTGCATTTTACGTAGGGTATGGACTCGTGGATGCATAACCAAGGCAAAAACTCAAGCTTAAAGATGAAATCTTATGCGTAATAAGAAAGGAGAATGATCGTTTTCAAATGGGTCAAATAAAAACATTATTATCTTGAGTTCTACAACTCCGATCGAGCCGATTCAAGTCGTGTTCGAAATCTCTTTCTCTTAGTTTTTCAATGGTATATCACAAGTCCGATCTGAAGAAATAACGATTAATTGGAAATCGTTTGAAGTTGAGCGCGCATTGCTGAGACACAGTAATCAGTCGACCGACCATTAAAAATAGTCGAATGACTATTCTTGAGACTGGACGAGGACATACACTTTCCTAATCGAATATTAAGTGTAATAAGACTTTTGGGCTTTTAATTTTAAACTGAAGAAGGATTATAGAATGGTGAGAAAGGTAAAAAGGAGATGGAGGAAAAGAATAAAAAATCGCAGTAGATGAAGGAGGAACATTAAGAGGGAGGAGCCTTAAAGGGAGATGAAGGACGTGAGGAGGGAAGGTTGAGTGAAAGGGATGAATCGTTGCTAAACTAGATAACAGAAGACGAAAAGTCGGACAAGAAGGATGAATGATCTTGGTAACTGGGCATAAGCAACCAGAAAGAAAGTAGCATTAGGGGAAGAAGAACACAAAAGAATGAAACAAAAGGACGTGAAGGGCCTGAAGGGTAAGATGAGTGAAAGAGACGGACCGTTGCTAAACTAGATAACAAAAGATAGTCATATATAAGGATGAATTATGAATGATGAGGAGACGCATAAAAAGACACAAAGAAAGGAGAATGGGAGAGACAAAATGGAAAAAAGAAAGTGAGTGATTAAGAAAATTGATCTTCCTAAATGGTAATTGAGGAACCTGAAAAGGCGGAGCAAGAAGAGTGTTCAAGGATGAGGTAGTAAGGAATGAGTGGGATTGAAGGAGTTAAAGATATGACACTCCTACATGATAGTCATATCACTTATTGGAGGGGCGGAGGTGAGAAAGTTGGGACAAATAAGGAATATGATAAGGATAAGGAGATATGAAGATGGTAGACGAAGAAGACGAGTGATCTTATTATTAGAAGACAATGAACAACAAGTTTAGAGGTTATTTGGAGGAACCAGACCCTTTTTTTTTAAAATGGCGGGACATGGAAAATCCAAGAGACGAACCCAATGTGTGAGTCTGACCAGTGAAGACATTACATACCTAACAAAATATCCTAAATATGACCTGGTACCATTATCTATGAAAATTACAAGAGCTGGTCAAGCGGATAACTTTCAAGAGTGCCACTACAAACCCATTAGAGATGTGTTGGTGCAATTATGCCCAGAATTCTACGAGGATTAGGAAGCTGCTATGACGTCCCATAGAATGGCCACTACTTCGCGATCTCTAGCTTATTTGTTGTGTGTATTTTATTTGTCGCATCAAAGTTTTTTTTTTTTGTGACTGGTGTGTCTTATGTAGAATGTCAGCTCAAACATTTATTTAGAATATGCACGCAAACTTTCATACAGCAACGAACTATCTATGTTGTCCTGTTTCGAAGTCAACTTCTTTTGACGTTTTCAACTTTGATGATGTTGAGAATACGAGATTGATCGGTTACCCACAAATCGTGTATGTCGAACGTCAAAATGCACAAATATATGGTAATATTTCTATTCTTTCCACACCTATGAACGATTATGTTAATTAATGATCACGCTTAATGTTTTAACTCTAATACACACTGCTTCCTTAGAACACCGCGCGCATAAAGTACTGCACACAAATCAAAACAACTGCTAACCACACTGAATTACCAATGACAAGTACTATACCTGCAGCTCTTGAAAGCAAAGATGCAACCACTCCTGCACCATCATTCCAAACTCGAACTAGCAATAAGATATTAAGGAGACGATCACTACTACATCCACATCTGTACCGTAGATGGTGAAAAGACAGTATAAGAAAGAGCACACGCATACACTGAGTGCGTACTATTGGTGATTTACATGCTCACATTTTATGTACTAAAGATTAGGCTTGAACAGATGCCACCTAAACTTCTAATTTTATTTTGCATCCACCTTGGAGCTCCGCGCGCATCGCGCGCGGCAAAACTCTCAATCTTATTTGTGTAATAAATATCGAACAAGTATTTATATACGACTTTCAAGCAGCTGTTAATAAGGCATAACACAACGACTACTGCTACTGCGCTCGACATCTGCTAAAACCTACTTCTTTCATCTTGGAGCTCCGCGCGCAACTATGTTGGCTACTCCTCCTGGATGCCTTTTACTATTATCGGCTACTCCTCCTGGAATCTGTGCGTGCACAGTGCAAACATTACTGCTTAAGTGCTCCTGACCATTGGATGCCTTTTACTCAACACTGATCTTGCACTTCAATTTTACACACACCACCGTTTGTAGGGTGGCTGCCCACCACATGGCACTGTCAGAACTGCAGTCAAGGATTCAGAATACAAAAGTGTCACCTCAGACACAGAAGGCTACTACAATTGAAGCCATCCGTTCTAAAAAGGTGCGCACAGCACTGTTCCCTGTTTTAACTTGAACATGTTGTTCATCTGCAGCCAACTGTAGATGCATTGCTGTTTATAATCCCTAAATTGATCCGCAGGCGAAGTCAGTTCTCCAGGACGACAGGCACTGGCTGGATGTTACTATTCCAGATGCTGACCTATCCAGAATGCATGCTTACTTGGGCTGCTCCCACTGCAGCAAGCGTTCCAGTACGCCACCAGGAACTGCCTACACTTGCTACGCTTGCTCTGTCCCAGACTGTACTTCGGAGCCACGGTATGTTCAGCGCCATCCTACTTCTTTACATTCGATAACGTCCGGTACCATCCGCCCACCTTAGGCGCTGGAATTGTTTTGCCCAAATTAACCTTTGATATGCTCAGCTAAGGTCGTAATGCACACGAATTCCTACAGGGTCAATTTCAATTGTGAGATATCAGACGGGACATGCACACTACCAATGACGGCTTTCACAACAACCATTTCAAGACAAAGAAAAAAAAACAGCAGTACATCTTCTACTTTCCCTAAACTCTTCAGCTGCATATGTTGGACCCCCATCAAGACCCTACTTTCCATCCCCTTTCCTTAAACATTAATCCATTACAAGACCCCAAATTTCAGGGAAAAAATTACAAGGGTGTATCTTCTACTTTCCCAGACTCTTCTACTGCATTTTTTTGACCTCCATCGAGACCGACTGGAACTGTAAGTCTTCTACTATTGCGTACCTTCCACTGTATAGCTTAGCATAAGTCATGAAGTGATCCCAAATAGTAGTCAGGGTGCCCTAGCATCGCCGCTATATGTCTTTATCTGCCAGGTTTGACCTTTACCGGTAGCTGCAGTTTTCAGGTTTGTGTTAGGCTGTGTGTGGATGTCGTAATTAGCTTACCTGCACTCCTTACCTATATAAATTCATTCCGCTCTTCTTGTTCGTACTCTTGTTCCTTCTTTTACAGATTGTTATTGATTTCTCCATTCTTTTGTGCATTCATGCTTCACGTAGGCTTAGAAATACATTAATGTTCCATACTTCAGAATTTAGAAACACTTAGTAAGCTTGGAGTCAAGCTTGTCGCCAATGACCACATTACCCGTATTCTATTTTTTATGTATATGCACATCCAGAGCTTATATTCTATATGTTGACATATTGCTCTGATTTTCCTGAATAGTTACGGCTATTTCGCGGGACAGATATAGCATCTTCCTAAAGGCATCGACTTCTTCGTTATCGTTCATTGGATGTACCCGGATAATAAGTGGGGTACTAAAAGAGGGATGGATGTTGTTCGTCACACGAAATGCGTCATGTTGGTTTGTCGCATAACCAGCAATTATGCTCAATATTGAATTATTCTTGGTTACTGTCTTTGTATTAGCTGTGCAGCTGCCTGGTTGCGGCCATAAACCTAACATGTAGTCACACCGTGCAGGCCTTTCCAGTGCTACCATGCCTGCGTATTCTTGCAGAGGCTGGATAACAAACAATGAAGACGAGGATAGGGCTGCCGTCACAGCTACTAGCAGGCAACAGAAGTTACAACGCTTACATTTCGTATACGACCGTCCTCATGAGGTTGTGGTCCATGGTAGGCAGCCCTCGCAAGTAAGCAGAGTCCTTTCGAGCGATGACTACATGGAGCAAGTATTCATAAAACTTGATGCGGCTGGCAAGGCAGCGATATCACTTGTCTGCAAGCGATTTGCTCAAATGTTCGCCTTAAGGCCAGATGCGCCCCGGTGGGCCGTAGATTATGACAGACTCCTACAAAGAGAACACTTTTTTGGTGTGACACCTGCCATTAGGGGTGAAATTGTGGTTTCGTGCAGGTGCAGATGCTACTTGACCAAGAATAGCCTCGTGAAGAGACTGGTGCACAGTTTCCAGGCGCAGGCAATGAACAACACACCTCATTTGGAAATTACTGACTCTACCTCTGCAGAAAATACGACCGCCTACTTTGAGCAGTTCGGTGAGGATGCTGTAACCACAACACAAGTACTAGCTCTGGGCCTACTTGGCACGAGAGATTATATTGTTATCGAATGACTTGGTTATCAATTTACATAGCTATGAACACCGTGTGTATGTGCTGCAACGTCGTTCTCGTTGATGCGTAGACATACCCTTATGGAACATATTTAGATTTTTTTTGGAAGACCCGTGACCTAGATAATATCTTCGTTATGGACTTAATAATCTAAAGCGCAGCGTTTAGAAAGAAATGCAAGACTCTGCAAGCGTTTGAGTCAGAAATACCTCACACTGTTGTCGTTAAATTATTGAAAGGTAAGGGTATCACTGAATCGTATAGTTTTATGTGGGTGTACAGGCTTGTTGGGGGTGGAGAATCATAACAGATCCTCAGACTATCCTCACGTTTAGAGTTTATCGTTAGTGCGTCGTATTTGTCAATGCCTTGTGCCACTATATCAATTGAATAGCTTGGCTGCGCAGAGTTAACCACCATGATAAGACGGAGCAGTAGACATGCATTAGAGGATAGTGACAACTACTGAAATAGACGGTCTCTTGACACGTAATTGAGAGAACGCATCTTCGCTACCATTATGTGTGCTTTTAGTGCCCCTAACCGACACTTTCGGTCCGTACCTGTCTTTATTAGTAGACGTAGCCATTTTAGATTTGTATACATTTTCTTCGATTGTATACAATCCGTCAGTACTGGTGAGCCTAGGTCGTATGCTCCCAAAGATAAATAATTAAGTCCTATTACCTTTAACAATATAGTAGAGGTAAGTCGGGTGTCGAATCCACAGGCAAAGCGATGTAAATTAATGTGTGAATAAAATAAATAAACCTAACAAGAATAATGGGGGTTTTGTGTTTGAATTGTCTAATAACTAAAATAAGGAAAATAAAATAACTAATAATGATTGAATTCAGATGATTAAGAAACTCGACTCAAAGAAAATCCACCGACTAGTTAAACAATTGATCATCGACTACTAACCTTTATTTAATCCTTGAGTATTCTATTATGAAACTGAAAGTTCCAATTGTTCCGTAGGTAATATTACTTAGGTCGAAACGCGATACTAAGCAACCTAATTATTGAACAACCTAATCCACGCGTCTAGATTTAATTCAATAACAGCATTAACGATCTGAACAAATCAATAGAAATAACGACCTTTAACACACGCGGTTATTGGTTCGAATTATATGTTTATTCCTCCCTTTACCCAATTACGATGAAACGCATACAAATAATTAGGTCTAAAGGTTGCAACTTTATCTAGTGAATTGAACAATTACGGATTCAAACACAAAGAATTGCAATAGATTGAAGATTGAAATAATCAATTGGCCAAAAAGATTATACAAATAACAATCATAAAATTAGCACAAGGAATAAACAATACTCAAGTAATAATTAAATAAAGATCAAGAAAAGTCTCACAATTAATTAACTAGTAGCTTCAAATCCTTGATCCGAGAAGGAAGAATTAGTTACACATAATTAGGGTTCTTCTCTTCTTTATTTTCTAACTGAACGTAACGTGTATTATTCCCCATTGATGAAAAATAATATCTAATAGTATATAGTCTAATAATGATAGGAAATTCTACTAATTTCCTAAATCTAATAATAATATAATAATAAATAATAATTAAGCTGACACGGAACCCGAAGTAGTTCCGTCTTAAATTCCCGAGCTGCGCTTTGACTTTTCACTCGGTTTTGTTGGGCTTGTTCTTCATACTCTCCGCCTTGAGCCCAAATCACATAAAAAGAAATTAGAGTTCTAAAAACCGTCTTTTCTCCGATAAAGCATAATTTACTAGATAAAACCAATTAGACGATTTTCACTCTAAATCCGCATCTTTAATCATCGAATCTAGCTCAAATCTCCGTCGTAAACACATACAAAACACGCTAGATCAACTTTCCCACACTTAGACCTTTGCTCGTCCCGAGCAAACTATTCTCCACAACCCACACATGTGATCGACCTAAACGCCTCTAACATCTCAAAACAACACTCCAATCACATAAAATTTAGTGCTACGACTACATCCGCACCGCGTTTCTTCTCACCTTAACCAACTATCCTACCCGACCGACCTTCTGTGTCACCCTTCTTATGACACCATGCCAAAAATGGAGAAAGTATTGTGAATTTTTCCTAAATCCCTCATTTTGCCTAGAGCGTCCGCCCTTGCGGATTTTCACTCTAGCTATTCATTTTTTTTTCAACTCACACTACTCTCGTGGCACGCAACTCGATTTTTCTTTTTACCCAGAGCGCCCTTTCGGGTTTTCACTCCGTCCTCGGCCACTTTTCCCATTCTTGCCTAGGCGCCCTTCCGGGTTTTCACCTAGTCGGGTATTCTTTTTTTTTTTCCTCAATTTTTTTTGAATGATGAAATAATTAAACTAAAATACACCACACAAGTACAATTACATCACAAATCGGAACAATTCTCCTCCCCACACTTGAATGAAACATTGTCCTCAATGTTACAGAGGACACGATAAAATAAGAATGAGAACGAACCTAATCGAGTCATCGAAGAATATGGAGCAATGTCGCACCACTCCGCCTCCCCACACTTGGGAGATAATGCACAAAAGAGAGGCTAAGACAAACATAGCACAGTAAGAATTTCGACTCCAAGTTTCAGGGATCCAAGTTCAACCATAACAATGTACTCCAACAACTCAAAATAAATAACACGGGAGGCGAGTACAATCCAACCTAATCACTAAATCACTATAATTATTGCCCGAAAACTCATATGAAATTTCCATCGAACATCTTATATGCACCACAAAATGCCCATCTTCATTCTACCAAACACACTTTTACACCACCACCAGCCGAATTAATGAAACTTTGACAAGCAACACAACAACGAACCCAACAACTATAAGAATGCTAAACCCTTCAATCTCAACTCACTAAGACAACAGCAATGGACAAAGTCCCAAACTTAAACCAACAATTGACAAGAGTTCAGCAACTCAAAATACTTAAGAAAGTCGAATGGCAGATAGAACTCACCATTATTGATCAGAAAAAGAAAACCGTCAATTCCAAGTTGCAGGAAGGATGAAGGGCAAGTACAGTGAGGGCGCGATTGGTGAAGGAGGTCCGAATGGTTGATGATATGACTGGAATTTGGTATGTGTGGGTCGGATTGAGGGAGAAAAGGACAAGGATCGAGGTCGAATCGATGGTTTTCTAGAAGACGATGATGAAGGTCAGGGATCCTCAACACAGACTGAGACGAACCAGACTTACAAACACACACCACACGCACGAACAATGACAGACTCACGGTCCACCGGCGGTAGAGTATAGGTTGAACGGAGGTAGAGTAAAAGGAGACTGAAAATTGTAATTCAGATTGGGAGAAATCGGGATTGAAAAGTAGATTAAATGGAGTGAGGAAGCAAAAGGAGTTGAGGATGGGGATTGAAAAGGAAGAGAGGAAAAGGAGATTAGGGAGAGGAAGAAGGAGATGAAGGGGAAAGCAAGTGGGATGGATACTGAGTTCGTTTAATTTATTGGATTTTTTTTTTGAAAATAGAAGAAAAACTCAGATCAGTATAGTAACAGACGCGCGACTCGCCTGAGGCATATGCGACTCGCCTGGGAGTCCGAAACTTAAAGCTTCGGGACAAATTTCTTCTTTTTTGCTCCGATTTTGAGGGGCCGCCATGCTAGTCGCCTAGGGCTCGCGCAACTCGCCCCAACTCCTGAAGTTAGTCTTTCTCGTTCCTACAAAATACTAAAAGTTATCATACTCAAAATTAAAAATAAAAATAACATCGACCTATTCGACAAAAATACGAAAAAAATACGATTACTTAACTAATATTATAAAACACGACCCTTAATAAAATAAAATAAAAATATATAAGAAGCGGGTTGCCTCCCGGAAGCGCTCTTGTTTTACGTCGTTGACCCGACGTCGAAAGCGGAATCTTCATTAATTGGGTCGAAAAGACCAATTTTCTCGATCGCTCCCTCCGCCCAACTTCAAGTGAAGTCCACAAACTAGCTTATTCAAAAACAAAAAAAAAACTAAAAAAATCATCAAATAACAAAAAGCGGGTTGCCTCCCGTAAGCGCTGATTTAACGTCCCGCACGACGGTGAGGGGTCACACAGCACTACCCCTTATAGAGTAACCCATTTTATATCAAGATCGGAAGAAGTTAATGCTCGTAGGAGACGGTCAAACAAGCTAGCAAAAGAGTTTGTGAAAACCGTATAAAAGATTATAATGAGAATATACCATACACACCGCATAAATATAGAGGTACATAGAACATCGGATTCATGGTATGGTTCTCTAGATAACGACGTCATCTCAAACAATTTTGTTGTGTCTCAACTCCTTCTGGCCATGTTTTTCAAATCCCATAATATACCACCCAATTCGCCACCCAAAGAGGGATCAATAAAATATGTGGGTAACGGTAAGTCTGATACGGGTTCCATATAGGGCACAGTCAATAAATACCAGTCACCTTCCTCTCCCTCATCATCTAGTGGGGCACCCTCGACATGAGTAAGGGAAGTAGGATACTCAATTTTGGTCACATCATCACGAAAAATCGATTCATGTTTAGGAGACTGTTTTGGTAAAATTTTACCGGGTTGAGATTGAGTTTGCGGGTTAAAGCGATCGGATTAGCCCTTCACGAGTTAACGAGATGAATCGAATCTAACAAATGAAAGCGCAATGAAAGAAAGCAAAGAGACTCGAGTTTTGGTGACGCGGAAACCCGAATGTGGGAAAAACCGCGGGGGGAGTCGGAATCCCGCCAAACTTCTACTATGAATGAGCAGGATGAAATACAAAAAGGTAATACAAATATTTTGACGGTATTGAGCTATGAGAGATTTTGCTACTGTCTTTGCCTTGGTGTACTTGACGTTGAAGATTGATTGACCCCGTCTTTTATATCCCTCTATCGCGCTTATAATTCCTCCTTCCTCAACCGTCGCCTTCTTCTTCTCCTGATTTTTCTCCTGCTCTGGTGGCACTCTCCTGGAATTTAGGAAATTGGTTGTTGGACTGGGTCTTGTGCTTGGGATAGGGTTTCCTTGAATGGCTGGCTGTCTTCGGCCCATATGGGGGCTTGGATACTTTCTGGCCCAATGTTGTTGTTGGGTTTGACTTTGCTGATTGTCTTGACTTTCCTTGTATCGGACCTTGACTTTTACGGCTTTGGACTTTCCGAATACTACTTCATGACTTGTTCTTATCGATTCTTAGACTTATTGACTTTGACATTTGACTTGGGGAATTTCCGAGTCATATCCGAGGGTGCGAATTTTATCCCAAACAAATGCCCCCAAATTTCCGACTAAGCTCTTCTTAGGCGGGAATTTCCGTTTGTATTTTGACGTTTTGATTCTGACGACGATTCTCTTCCACAGAGTTTGCTTTTGAGTCTGTCACTTCTCGTTTCCCTAACTGACTCTTCTCCTTCCTCATGATGACTTCCCCCTCATTATTGCTTGCGTTTCCCCATGCTTCCTACTCTCTTTACTCTACCCACTTCTAACTCCTTTCTCATTTACTATCATCCTTCTCACTTCACTCACATCCCCAAATCTTCTTTTTCAAAATTCGAATCATCCTACCTCTCCATTCTTCGTCGTTTGCCGTCACCGCGCTTCACACTCCCGTTTTGCTCAGGTGATCCTCCGTCTTCGCTTGTTATTTTCTTTTTCTTTTCATGGCGTCTAGATCGGTTCGGGGTAAATCATCGGCTCCTGCTTCGTCGTCGCCGGCGATGGCTTTTTCTCCCTCTAATAAATTAGGTAAAACTCATTCCTGCGACTCTTTCTTTGCCGATGTGGACCCTTCCTTTGTCAGGGGGGGTTTTGGCTTTGATGAGGGGGTCGAGATTTACCTTCCCTCCTCAGGCCAGCAGGCAGGTTTCGTCCTTCCTGGATGGGTCTGCATGTATGCCTACCCCTTCCTCTTGGGCCTTCGCTTTCCCTTTCCTCCAATTGTTCAGCAGCTCTTAACCTACTACAAGCTTGCCCCATGCCAACTCGCCCCTCACACCTGGAGGGTGCTGCTATCCTTCTGTGTTCTCAATCGCCGCCACCAGAAGGACTTTTCGTTACTCGACATCTGCGCCGTCTTCCAGGTAAGGCCCCTGGGGAATGGTCAGGTGACGATGCGCGTTAAGGATAAGAACGTCCCTGGTATAATCTTCCCTTCTAACCCTCCTGATGCGGGGTGGTTCAAGGGGTTCATCTTTGTGAAGGCTGATTCTCTCTCCCCCTCCTGTGATTATCTCTTTTCTCAATGGGCGCCTGTTGCAGGTATTCATCGTATCACTAGCTTTTCGGTTCCTCGCACACTTATGGTTCTTATTGGTTTCGTACTGTAGGTCTTCAACAGCCGGAGGGAGTAACACCGATCATCGATCTTGCTGCCAAACTCTCTGACTTAAGTTCCGAGCAGCTCTCCTTCAACAATCTGTTTGTTCCCTCTGCCGGCGGTGCCTGTTCCCCTTTTGACGACACGATGTCTTCTGGTGAGAATTGCTGAGTAAATTCTTGCTTTGTCTTCCTTTTTTTTTGTGGTTCATATGGTATACTTGCTTCTCTCAGGCAGTGCCAAGGTTCCCATGACCCTGGACCGGGTCAGGAGAAAGAGCATGGCTACTCGCTCTTCATCCCGGAAGGTTACTAGCTCCTTTCCTGCTCCTTCGACTAGTTCGAAGAGAAAACGCAGCTCCTCTCCTCCAACTCAGGCAGACTCGGCGGAGAAACCACATGTGATTCATGTGCCTGATTCTCCTCAGCCTTCTGCTCCTCATTCGGCTGGGTGCAGCTCTGACGAAATCATGATGACCTTTCCCCGGAATTTTGGGGTCATCCGGAACACGGAAGACCTTTCTGCCCTAGACCAGTTTCTCTTTCCAGGCTCTGAGGCTGTGATGGCCAAGGATCCTCTGATGGAGACCGCGTCCCACATCGTTGCCCATGGTTTCGACGTAATTCTGTTGTTGTTTTTTTTTTTTTTTTGAATTTGTTCCAGCTTCGAGTTGCATTACTGACTGCTGTCGTTTTATTCAGACTCTTCAGCTGGCTATCTATGTGAAGGCCCGTATATCGCACCTCCTAGAATTGGGGAGCTGTCTCCAGGCGGACAATGCTCGTCTGATGGAAGAGGCTGCCCAGGCCAAGGAGAAGGTTATGGAGCTTGAGGAGGAGGCTAAGGCAGCTAAGGAAGAGACCGTTGAGCTGAGGGGAGAGCTGGACCATGTCAGGGGGAGACTTGCTGAAGAGGAGAAGCAACGGGAGGAGGCTGCTGCAGGGGTGAAGGCGGAGCTTGCCAAAGTCCAAGATGCCAACTCTGATCTTCAGGGGAAAGTGGCAGCTTTGCAGGAGCAAATGGTCGGTGCTCTCAGCTGGTCAGCCCTAAGCACTGAGATCCAGATGGTTGAAGCTCACGCCCGGGGGGAGCATGTGCACTGGGATTTGGCTGCTCTAAAGGAGAGGATGCAGGTGGAGTTTCCCCATGGCTTCGATCTGGAGGTGCTAGCTGATGGTGAAGGGGAAGCAGTGGAGGAGTCGGTTTCTTCCCCTCCAGCAGTCCAAGAGACGCCTGGTCCTATGGTGACTGCTGAAGATGCTGCTGTGGTGGTGCCGCTTGCTTCTCTTCCCCCGGAGAATGATGTCTAGGCTGTTTAGCCTTCTTATCTTTTGCTAACTCTGGCCCTGTGTGGCGAAAACAAAAAATATTTTGTTAAAAATTTGTTATGTCCTGAATTTTCACTCTGCTCAGGGGAGCAGAGTGCCTGAAACCTTTTTTTCTGCTCAAGGGAGCAGAATCGTTTTAGACTTGTTTCTATGGTACTCGTTTTGTTTATTTGTGGTGTTTGTTTTGTTTGTTTGGTTGCTGGCAGCTGTTTGTATGCATGCCTTTGTCCGTATGGTCGACCCTGATGGTTGGTGGCCTAGGATTTAGTATGCCCACTCAGTCAGAGGTGCCACGCTTTGCGTGGGTGCTGAGTGGCGCAGGGGACTTGTATTGCCCTGGTTGTAGGCATTCAGCACAAGACGCACGCCTTCTGTGGAAGTTATACGCTCCACCAGATTAATCGTTAATTTTGAATTGAGGATAAAATGAGATTGTAAAAAAGAAATTCAGTTTGGTGGTATAAAGAAAGAATAAGAGGAAAACATGTAAGAAGAGCTTTAAAATTTTAAGAAATACACAAAAGGAAAGGAGGTTCAAATGGTTGGATTTGAAAACAAAAATTTCCTTTTAACTTTCATGATAATCGAGTCGAATTTTGAGGTATGAAAATAAGATAAGTTTTTTTTTTTAAAAAAGACTTTGTAGACGGAGTAGGCTTAAAAGGTATAGCAGGTTTAAAAGAAAGACCTTGAAAATAGAAAAAAGCTTAGCAGAAAGATCTCGAAAAGAAATAGGCTTAAAAGAAATGATAAGTGAGATTGAACCTTGATTCTGGTGGAGGCGTACCTGGCAGATTGAATGCCTCAGCTCTGGCGACAACGGCCCTTGCTATTGGTGATTTTTACTTAGAAGAAGTATTTTTTTAAGTGTATTATGTTCCAAGGTTTCTGGATGATCTCTCCTTCCATGGTCATGAGTTGATATGCTCCGTTTCCAACTACTTTCTCCACCTGGTAGGGCCCCTCCCAATTGTAAGCAAATTTCCCTGCTTGTTGGTTTCTGGTGTTCTGGAATACTTTTCTGAGGACCAGGTCTCCTTCCTGTAGAAGCCTGACTTTAACATTCTTGTTGTAGCTTCTGGCGACAGTTTGTCTGTAGGAGGCCATTCTGATCTGAGCATCAGTTCTAAGCTCGTCTATGGTGTCTAAACTGTTTGCCATTTCCACTTGGTTTCCTTCTTCTGTTGTGCAGCCGTACCTGTGGGTGGGTATCCTTACTTCTGCAGGAATGACCGCCTCAGCACCAAAGACCAAACTAAAGGGTGTCTGACCAGTAGCCACCTTAGGTGTGGTTCTGTCAGACCACAACACCAGGGGGAGTTCATCTGCCCATCTGCCCCCTGCTTCCTCCAGCCTCCTCTTCAGGTTATCCATCACAATTTTGTTGCTGGATTCTGCTTGACCATTGGATTGTGGATTCCTGGGGGTAGACTTGTTGAGAGCAATGTTCCATTTGGCGCAGTAGGCTTCCATCTTATTACCAACAAATTGGGACCCATTGTCGTAGATGATCTCTGAGGGAACTCCAAACCTGCAGATAATGTTACGTTTAATAAAGGATATAACCTGCTTCTCAGTCACCTGAGGGAATGCTTCTGCTTCTATCCACTTGGAGAAGTAGTCGGTCATTGCGAGCATGAAAACTCTGTTTCCTGGTGCTCTTGGCAATTTACCTACAATATCCATTCCCCACTTCATGAAGGGCCAAGGAGAAATAATTGGATGTAGCGGTTCTGCTGGCTGGTGGTTGACCGATGCGTGTCTTTGGCAGGCGTCGCATTTTTTGACATATTCCTTGGCGTCTCTTCGCATTGTTGGCCAATAGTAACCTTGGCGGAGTGCTTTGTTGGATAGACTCTTGCCCCCTGCATGATTTCCATGATCTCCACTGTGGAGATCATGCATTACCATCTCTGCTTGCTCCTGGTTTAGACATCTTAGGTATGGCCCGGCGGTAGATCTCTTGAATAGTACACCATCAATGAGTGTATATCTTGACGCTTTCATTCTGAAACTTCGCGCTTCTCTTTTTTCTGCTGGCAGAATATCGTTTTGCAGCCAATCTTTGTAGGGTTTTCTCCAGTCGGAGATTTCCTCCTGTTCTACAGTGTTGCTATAGATCCTTGCTTCCTGAAACCATTGCAGCCCTTGACCTGGTGAGCCTTCTTCTGGTGTTCCCTGCTCCTGCACGCTTCTCCGGATTGCTGGTTCCAGTACATGGACTATGGGTATGGTAGACACTTCTCCTGGTTTGAAGGTTGCCCCCAGAGTTGCTAAGGCGTCGGCTTCTACGTTCTGCTCTCTTGGGACTTGGTTAATCGAAAACTCTGCAAACCTTAAGGAGAGGTCTTTTGCCACCTCAAGGTAAGCCATCATTTTCGAGTCTTTCGCGGTATATGATCCGTTCATATGGTTGACTATCAGTTGGGAGTCGCCGTACACCTCCAGCTGCTTGATTTTAAGGTCTAGGGACAACTGGAGACCCAGGATCAAAGCTTCGCATTCTGGTTCATTGTTTGTTGTTCGGCATTCGCATCGGACTGCTTGAACTATGAGATCTCCCTGAGGTGACCATGAGTACCAACCCTGCTCCGGATCCTCTCATGTTCGAGGCGCCATCTACGTTGAGTTTCCACACCTGTTCGCCTTTGTTTTCCTCCAGGAGGATGATGTCTTTCTCTGCCTGCGTCTACAGTGTTGGGCTGAAGTCGGATATGAAATCTGCTAGGGCTTGGGACTTGATTGCTGTTCTGGGGACAAATCTTAAGTCGAACCCGCTCAAGTGCATGGACCATTTCGCCATCCTTCCTGACAACTCAGGTTTTCTCATAATGGTTTTCAGTGGGTAATTTGTTATTACAGATATAATGTGTGATTCAAAGTAGGGACGCAGTTTATATGACGCAGTAACTAATGCAAGTACAAGTTTTTCAAGGGACGTGTACCTGGTCTCTGCAGGAAGCAGAGACTTACTGACGTAGTAGACAGGATGCTGCGCTCCATCATGCTCCCTTACCAACACTGCACTAACTGCTACCTCAGTTACTGAAAGGTACAGAAAAAGTGGTTCTCCAGGCTCTGGTTTTGATAGGAGTGGTGGAGTGCTCAAGTAGTGCTTTAGTTCTTGGAACGCTTTCTCGTGCTCTTCCGTCCAGTCAAATCTTTGGGCCTTCCTCAGGATATCATAGAATAAGCGGCATCTATCTGAGGATCGGGAGATGAACCTGTTCAGGGCTGCAATTCTTCCGGTTAACCGCTGCACATCTTTCGGCTTTTGTGGAGATTCCAGTTGCAGGATGGCTTTGATTTGCTCTGTGCTGGCTTCGATTCCCCTCTGGGTGACCATGTACCCCAGAAATTTCCCACAGGATACTCCGAACGTGCACTTGGAAGGATTTAGCTTCATCTTATACTCCCTGAGGGTGTTGAAAGCGTCCTCCAGATGTGCTGTGTGCTGTATTGCTCGTGTAGACTTAACAACCATATCATCAATGTATACCTCCATGGTTTTACCAATTTGATTTTTGAACATCATGTTAACCAACCTCTGGTAGGTGGATCCTGCATTTTTCAGACCAAAGGGCATAACATTGTAACAATAGATACCTCTCTCAGACCTGAACGCAGTTTTCTCCTGGTCTGCTGGATGCATCTTGATTTGGTTATATCCACTCCAGGCGTCAAGGAAAGTTAGCATCTCATGACCTGCTGTGGCGTCTACCATGGCATCTATGTGCGGCCGGGGGAACGGGTCCTTTGGGCACGCCTTGTTCAGGTCGGTGAAGTCGACGCACACTCTCCACTTGCCATTCTTCTTTGGGACTACTACCACGTTGGACAGCCACTCCGGGTATTTTACTTCTCTGATTTTTCCGGCGGCCAGCAGATTATCCACCTCCTGGTTTATGACTTGGTTCCTCTCTGGAGCGAACTTCCTCCTCTTCTGCTGGATTGGTTTGTAGCTCGGGTCCACGCTTAATCTGTGAGTTATGATATTCGGATCTATTCCTACCATATCATCATGGGACCACGCAAAACAATCCATGTTAGTTTTCAACAATTCAATAAGGTTTTGTCGGATATTACCTGTACATTCTGAGCCGATCAATACTTTCCGCTCTGGGTGTTGCTTGTCCAAGTTTACTTCATCTACCTCTGCCTGAGGGGGTTCAAGGTATTCCTGCAGGGGCAGGTGAAGACTCTGTAATTGCTATGCTGGGGGACTCGCCGTCTTCTTCAATGCCACTCTATAGCAATCTTTGGCTTCCCTTTGGTCGCCACTGATCTTCTGCACTCCCCAGGGTGTGGGGAACTTCAAGCACTGGTGGTAGGTGGATGTAATGGCCTTCATTTCATGTATCCACGGTCTCCCCAGGATCACGTTATAGGTGGACGGACCATCAATAACCAAATACCGCACTTGCTTGTTTACCCCTCCAGCATAAGTGGGAATCGTAATCTCTCCAAGGGAGTATTTAGTTTCCCCACTGAATCCTATGAGGGGAACCGCCCTTTTGCTCAGGTCTTCTTCACTGAACCCCATGTTTTGCAAGGTTTCCAACATGATGAGGTTGACAGAGCTTCCGGTGTCCACCAGTATCTTCCTCACAGTGCAGTTTCCTATGGAGAGCGTGATGATTAGGGCATCATGGTGGGATTCTGGAGATGGTTCTGCATCGGATTCATCGAAGGTGACAGCGGGGAGGTCTGGGCAGCTGATTCTACAGGAATGTTCTGGTTTGTCTCCTCTGGACTGGGAAGCGTGCCTTTTAGCTGCTGAATAGGTCAGACCGCTCAATTCTGATCCTCCTGTGATCACGTTGACAATTCTGGTGCACAGGGGAGGGGGCGAAGGTAACACCTGGTCTGCCGCATTCACTCTGCTGGAGCTCCTTGATATCAGGTGATCCAAATTTCCCTGGTCATAGTGATATTTCACTTCCTTCCTGAGGAGGACACATTCTTCGGTAGTATGCCCAATATCATCATGGAATTCACATCTCTTACTGGCGTCTCGTCGGTCGTTGGCGTACTCCTGTCTTCTGGGCCACCTGACTTTGCGCCCTAACTCCTTTAGGGCCCTGAGCAGACTGGACACGTTGGTGGAGAATCCGTATTCGCTGATTTTAGGTGGGAGTCCTGAGTTTTCCTTCCAATCTTTGTCTTCTGAGATCTTGTGAACATTTCTGTCGTAGGGTTTGGATCTTTCGCCTCTCCTCTCAGCTGGTGCCTTCCTGGAGACATGCTCAGACCCATAGGTAGCTCTTCTGGGGCCCGAATCTTCCTCCAGCCTAATGGCTGCCAACGCTTTGGTTTGCACATCCTCGAATGTAGCACAAGGATACTTAGTGAGATCTTTGTAGAGATCCGAGTCTTGGAGAAGCCCTTGGCGGAAGGCTTCGATGGCAGTGGCTACGTCGCATCTAGGGATAGTCACTTTCTCCTTATTGAATCTGTTGAGGAAATCTCGCGTAGATTCATCGATTCTTTGTACCACCCTGTACAGATCACTAGTTTGCTTCTCCGGTTTTCTGCTGCTGGCGAATTGTTGGTTGAAGGAGTTAACCAGATCAGCAAAGGAAGCGATACTCCTATTTGGCAGGCCGACGAACCAATGCAGGGCTGCTCCTGAGAGGGTGGAGCCGAACCCTTTGCACATGCAAGCTTCCTTCAGAGGCCCGGTGGCGGTTATCACCATCATTTTCTGCTTGTACTGGTTGATATGATCCATGGGATCTGCAGTGCCATCGTAAAGCATCATGGCTGGTGGCACAAAGCCTTTGGGCACAGCAACACAGGCCAGGTCGTCGGTGAAGGGTGAATCTGCATAGCTGTCCCTGGCTGCTCTCTCCAGGGGGCGCGGCATTCCAGGAATTTTGTTGATCAGTTCCCTCAGCTCTTTTAATTCTTGGGACTGCTGATCTGCAACACTGTTGGTTCCTGCAAGAGGGTTAGAAGCAAGGGGAAGAAAACTGAAAGGTGTACTTCCTGTCGAGGGTCCCCCAAGATGCAGACTGTTCGGAGGAGGCGGCGAAGGGAGTGCAATCGCCTCAGGCCTGGGTTGCCACTCTGGTGTCTGCTGGTTGGGGGCAGATGCTGCCCATGCTTCTCCAGAAGGTTGGCTGCTGGACAGGGGATACACTCCTGGCGATTGCGTTGGTTGCCATCTTAGCGTCTGATGAACCGGGGTACCTGCAAGAGATAACGCGTTAGTCTCTCGATTTTCAATGCCGGAGAAGAGATTACCTGAGACGCGCGATCTGTCGGATGTGGGCCCGTGGGTCAGGTAGCCTAGCCCCTGTGGCGCAACGGTTTGGACGGGTGGCGATAGCTCCAGATCCAGCCTAGTAACCACCTCTTGAGGAATTGCCCTCGATGCTTGTCCGCTGACGGCGGGTTCTCTGTGGAGGCTTGGTTCTCCTCCAGATATCAGAGGCAGGATCTCTGGTGGTGACTGAATTGGAGCAGATGGTGGCCTTGACACCGCTTTTATCTGAGCCCTGATGTCACGGTTATCCTTCTGCAGGGTCCTCACCGCTTGCTGCAGAGTATTGATCCCCTGAAGTATTTCCATCACAGGATCTGAGGCTGACGGAATCCTAAGCGCATCTCCGAACAACCCTCCGTGAGCTGGCGTCTTAGATGGTGCTCCCTCCTTACTAGATCTGAGTGTTTTTGACATCGGGGGCCCTTGAGGTGGTCTGGAGATTATCGGTGCAGGTCCTGCTGTTAGACTGACAGGAGTCGCCTGAGTGAATGGCGTGGTGGGCTGACTTGCTGCCCCTGAGGATGGTGTCCCTCCAGCAGACTGAGTGGAGGCATCTTGGCTACCAACAAGGTTTTGATCGGATCCGGACATGACAATAGGTTGAATCTCTGCAGAATTTTGGCTAACAAACGATCACTTTGCCCCACGGTGGGCTCCAAATTGTTTTGGTAAAATTTTACCGGGTTGAGATTGAGTTTGCGGGTTAAAGCGATCGGATTAGCCCTTCACGAGTTAACGAGATGAATCGAATCTAACAAATGAAAGCGCAATGAAAGAAAGCAAAGAGACTCGAGTTTTGGTGACGCGGAAACCCGAATGTGGGAAAAACCGCGGGGGGAGTCGGAATCCCGCCAAACTTCTACTATGAATGAGCAGGATGAAATACAAAAAGGTAATACAAATATTTTGACGGTATTGAGCTATGAGAGATTTTGCTACCGTCTTTGCCTTGGTGTACTTGACGTTGAAGATTGATTGACCCCGTCTTTTATATCCCTCTATCGCGCTTATAATTCCTCCTTCCTCAACCGTCGCCTTCTTCTTCTCCTGATTTTTCTCCTGCTCTGGTGGCACTCTCCTGGAATTTAGGAAATTGGTTGTTGGACTGGGTCTTGTGCTTGGGATAGGGTTTCCTTGAATGGCTGGCTGTCTTCGGCCCATATGGGGGCTTGGATACTTTCTGGCCCAATGTTGTTGTTGGGTTTGACTTTGCTGATTGTCTTGACTTTTCTTGTATCGGACCTTGACTTTTACGGCTTTGGACTTTCCGAATACTACTTCATGACTTGTTCTTATCGATTCTTAGACTTATTGTCTTTGACATTTGACTTGGGGAATTTCCGAGTCATATCCGAGGGTGCGAATTTTATCCCAAACAGAGACTCAAAGTATTGAGGAAGTTCAAGAAATAAAGTGGTTACCTCTAATTCTCGAGCATTGTTAACCAGAACATCAATTACATCCCATTTTTCATTACGACCTAACTCAAGAAATCTACCATCACTTTCAACTTGTAAATCGATTTGAGTTGCACGATTAAAGTTATGGTAAATCGCTACCAAGAGTTGTTCGTTACTCAAAGGTAAATATTTGCGTTCTAGCACATACTCCGTGAGTCTTTCAAAATAGTGATGTAGTAACTCATTATCAAGTTGGGGACAACAAAAACTCATTTTTAAATGACAAACAAAAAGACCCTTAATTAAAATATATATCTACAAGAGACACAAAAAAACAAATAATCACACAAAAATAACTAATTGCCTTCCCCGACAACGGCGCCAAAATTTGGTGAGCCTAGGTCGTATGCTCCCAAAGATAAATAATTAAGTCCTATTACCTTTAACAATATAGTAGAGGTAAGTCGGGTGTCGAATCCACAGGCAAAGCGATGTAAATTAATGTGTGAATAAAATAAATAAACCTAACAAGAATAATGGGGGTTTTGTGATTGAATTGTCTAATAACTAAAATAAGAAAAATAAAATAACTAATAATGATTGAATTCAGATGATTAAGAAACTCGACTCAAAGAAAATCCACCGACTAGTTAAACAATTGATCATCGACTACTAACCTTTATTTAATCCTTGAGTATTCTATTGTGAAACTGAAAGTTCCAATTGTTCCGTAGGTGATATTACTTAGGTCGAAACGTGATACTAAGCAACCTAATTATTGAACAACCTAATCCACGCGTCTAGATTTAATTCAATAACAACATTAACAATCTGAACAAATCAATAGAAATACCGACCTTTAACACACGCGGTTATTGGTTCGAATTATATGTTTATTCCTCCCTTTACCCAATTACGATGAAACGCATACAAATAATTAGGTCTAAAGGTTGCAACTTTATCTAGTGAATTGAACAATTACGGATTCAAACACAAAGAATTGCAATAGATTGAAGATTGAAATAATCAATTAGCCAAAAAGATTATACAAATAACAATCATAAAATTAGCACAAGGAATAAACAATACTCAAGTAATTAAATAAAGATCAAGAAAAGTCTCACAATTAATTAACTAGTAGCTTCAAATCCTTGATCCGAGAAGGAAGAATTAGTTACACATAATTAGGGGTCTTCTCTTCTTTATTTTCTAACTGAACGTAACGTGTATTATTCCCCATTGATGAAAAATAATATCTAATAGTATATAGTCTAATAATGATAGGAAATTCTACTAATTTCCTAAATCTAATAATAATATAATAATAAATAATAATTAAGCTGACACGGAACCCGAAGTAGTTCCGTCTTAAATTCCCGAGCTGCGCTTTGACTTTTCACCCGGTTTTGTTGGGCTTGTTCTTCATACTCTCCGCCTTGAGCCCAAATCACATAAAAAGAAATTGGAGTTCTAAAAACCGTCTTTTCTCCGATAAAGCACAATTTACTAGATAAAACCAATTAGACGATTTTCACTCTAAATCCGCATCTTTAATTATCGAATCTAGCTCAAATCTCCGTCGTAAACACATACAAAACACGCTAGATCAAGTACCCCTCTCAAGTTTACGATACACTACGATTGTACGTTTACTGCTAAACCAATGCCCGTGTGCTCAAAACTACTTTTGTCATTTTGGAGCTCCGTGCGCAACGCGCGCGGAGAAACAACTAGTATAATAAAAAATATGAAAAATATAATCCTAATATTGTGAATTATACAAAAAGAATCATAACTCACAAATTATTCTTAAAGGTCAAAAGCAAAGCTATTAGTGAATTTATGATATTATCTAATGAAACGTGCTAGAATAATGGTACCGTACGACATATTTATCATATTTTTTTTATATATTTTTTTCCTTAGATTAATTTACATAAAACGTAACATTGCTTAAAAAACAATTAAAAAATGAAAAATTGTTGATTTCAAAAAAAAATAAAAAAATAAAAAAATAGAAGAAAATATAAAATCGGATATAGGATATCCGAAAAAACCGGATATCCGGTTTACGGATATCCGGTTTACGGATATCCGGTTTACGGATATACGAAAAAAAATTGGATCGGAAATTTTGAGATTCAAAACCGGATCAGATATTCGATTTTGTTCACCCCTACATATGAGGTTTGCTTATTCCAACACCCTACCTTATACCTATATTTTTCGCTTAAATTAACTTTAGTCCAGTTGAGACTTTGAGTCGAAAAAGAAGAAGAGCATATGGTTGTTGCATCAGATTTTGGGTAGCTGCATTCGAAAGAATGTCAGATTTTTGTTAACTCCATGAAAGTTGTACGAGTATATGGTTGTTGGTGTTCTGGATTGTGTGAACTTAATTTTTCATGAAATTTTCAACTTCGGTAAATCTGTAAGCTGCAAAATGAATTGGGCACATAGTTTTTTGAAAAAAAAATTATGAAATTGAATTAGTTAATTGCTTACCTTTCCACTAGTATAGATCCATACAATTGCATGGTTTTTAAATAGGGTTATTTCATAACAATAATACCAACTATGGAGGTGCTTCTTATATTAATACAAACTATACGTAATCCCGTTTTAATATGAACTATCCTCTAATTAATCTCTCTTTATAACCAATGCCTTTTTTTACATGTAAAACCGGTAATTGTGACCTGCTAGGTTTTTTGGTGTGCCTCTTCTTCTTCTTCCCCTTTATATTCATCAAATTAAAAGTCACCCTCCATTATCAACCTTCAAAACCCTAATTGATACAATGAGATGTGGTTATTCATCTGGATCCTCCTCTAATTCGTATCCTTCAAATGTCAGATTTTTTTTTTTGCATACGTCAGATGCTCTAATTTATTTACCACAATTTCAAAAAATTTAAGAAAAGCAATGGCGAGAGGAGATGTCGAGTTCAAAAAATGGCGAGAGAAGAGTAAGTAGTAACGAGAGAGGAAGTGTACCGAGTATGGTGAGAGGGGGACTTTAATTCAAAAAGAAATTAAAAGGAAAAGGGAACCGGCTCAGCAGGTAGCTGGTAACTTGTTCTAAAGAGAGATTAATGTGGGGATAGTTCATATTAAAATGGGATTACGTATAGTTGATATTAATATAAGAAGCACCCCCATAGTTGGTATTATTGTTATGAAATAACCCTTTTAAATAATGGTAATATTACAATAAAAAAGTATTAATAATTTATTACAAATTTGTGTTAAACATGAAAATATTATAAATATTAGTATTAAATAAAGGGATTGATAATAAGGGGAAAACTTACTCTTTTATTCAGGTAATAGAGTTGTTTAAATTACTATTTTGATTAAAATAAAGTCAAATACGGAGTAATATTTAAATAAATACTCGTACTTGCATAGTTTTTTTTGTATTTTTCAATTTTTACGATTATCATAAAATTTAATTAGAATTTATAAATACTCATATAAGTTAATTGTTGATTTGTGTTTTGGTAAAAATTTACCGGGTTATGATTTAGGTTGCGGGTTAAAGTGATCGGACTAGCGCGTATGAATTAACAAAATGGAACAAACCGAAAAGATAGAAAGCAGTGAACGAAGACAGAAGAGACACGAGATTTGGTGACGCGGAAACCCAATGTAGGAAAAACCGCGGGGGGAGTCGGAATCCCGCCAAGACTCTACTATGAATATGGAAGACGAAAAATGACTGATAATACAAACACTTAGATGATATTTGACTATGAGGTATTTCGATAATAGATTTGCTTAGGGTTGCTCGATGTTGAGAGTGAGTTGGATCCCTCTTCCTGTTGTATTCTTGCGTTTATATTCGCCTCCATTCCCCTTAGCCGTTATTCCAACTTCTTCCCCCTCTTTCTCCTGATTTCTCTCCTCTTCTGGTGGAACTACCCCTAGGATTTAGGGGGTTGTTCATTGACTCGGTCCATCACTTGGGATGGGGCTTGCTTCCTTGTACTGGGCTGCCTCTTTGATCGGCCCATTTCTTTATTCTATCGTACCATGGACTCGGCTCGTTGTTGTATTTGATTTCGGGCTTTGACTTGCTGACCATGATTCGCATTTGACTTACGACTTTCTCGACTTTCGGCTTTTGACTTTCGAGTGTCGTCTCATGACTTTCCACCTTTAATCCTCTGACTTCTCGAGCTTGACTTTGACTCGAAAAATGCCACGTCATCTTTTGGGGGCGCGAAATTTATCCCAAACAAATGCCCCCAAATTTCCGACTAAGCTCATATTAGGCGGGAATTTCTGCCCTTGCTCGTCATGGGTAATTCTGGCGACGATCGGTTTTCAGAGTGTTTGTCTTTTGGTCTACCTCTCCCGCTTTCCCAATTGATCTTCCTCTCTCCTCATGTTGACTTACCTTCCCCCCTCATTACTACTCACACTTCCCTCGTACTACTTCACCCCTTCTACTTCAATTACCCCCTCATAGTTTCTAAATTTCTTTCAAAATTCAAAAACAACCTCACCTCCTCGCTTTCTCGTCGTTCGTTGCCGTTGCGGTGATGACCTATCTCCTTTTTACTTCGATTCCCAGGTGATTTCTTTTCTCCTCATTGTTATTTTCGCTTCTTCTATGGCTCCCAAGTCAGATTGCAGCAAATCTTCGATTGCTCCTTCATCTTCTTTGTCGCCGTCTCCGGCGATCTTTTTCTCTTCCTCTGTTCTTGACCCAAAACGTTCCTGCGACTCCCGCCTCTCCAATAGCGACCTTTCCTTCATCAGGGAAGTTTTTGGATTTGGTGAGGAAGTGGAAATTCACATTCCCTCCCCTGGGCAGAAGGCGGATTCCATCCGGAAGGGATGGGTCTGCATGTACGCCTATCTCTTCCTTTTGGGCCTACGATTTCTCTTTCCTTCGCTTGTCCAAGAGTTCCTAAACTACTACAAATTTGCTCCCTGTCAGTTGGCTCCCCATACCTGGCGGTTTTACTGTCTTTCTGTGTTTTAAATCAACGTCACTAGAGGAACTTTTCTCTTGATGATGTATGTGCCCTGGTTGTGAGACCCCTGGGATATGGCCAAGTAACGATGCGTGTGAAAGACAAGAGTAACCCCGGTATAATTTTCCCGGCTAACTGATCAACACATTTTATATCTATTTATTTCGTCCCCCGACCGTCGATTTATCGCGTTATCTTCTCCTGATTATGCCTTAACTGTCGATATTTTCTAGAAAGTTGATATTGTCGTATCTCGGGTTATTTTGCAGGATATGTATGTTTTTGGATGCATTTACGTCTTGACGAACTAAAAAGACTAAGCCGAGGACGAGAATGGGAATCGGGAAGGAACAAAGAAGGAAACAAATGCAAATTGAGAAGAAAGAATGATCGCCTACACAAGGGTCAACTTCAAACGTCCATATCTTTAGTTCTACAACTCCAATCAGGGTTATTTTAGTAGCGTTGGAAATATATTTCTCTTAGCTTTCCAACGGTATATTATACGTCCAATTTGAACAAGTAACGAAGAAATGGCAGTCGTTTGAAGTCGAACGCGCGATGCTGTGACCTACAACGCTACTCGATCGAGTGCCCCTACTGCACTCGATCGAGTGCCACTCCGTGAAGCTCCTGCCCATATTTTGGTGTGTCACTCGATAGAGTGCCATCAGGCACTCGATCGAGTGCACCCAATCCGGGCCAAGCGTCATTCTTGATTTCAGCATAGATTTTGGGCCTGTTTTCGAGCCCAACTGATTTTCTTTAAATTAGTTTTCCTACTCATATGTCAGACACTTTTTCATTCTACACTTTTCTTTTACCTTCTTTTACACACTTTTCATTATTCAGTTTTCATAGTTTAGTTTACCTATCTAGAGATCTTAACAATTTCCTTCATCATTCGGTATTGAATTTCAATTCTCTTTCAATTCATCTTTATTTGTTATTCTAGTATTGTTATTTCTTTCAATTGATTGTTAATTCATCTTGATATGTTTAGATTCAATTTCTTTCTTTCTTGTCTAATTAGTTTTATTATGCGTAGCTAATTTCTCATCTAGGGTTAAGGGGATCTATGCATATTAGGAGGGATTATAATTAATTGATTAATTGTTAATCGCATGAACTATCGCTTGTTTATCGTCTTAAATCTGATTGATTGTCTGATGTATAATTCAATTAATTAGCATGGCAATTAGGGCTTTTCACCGACCGGGTTAAGAACTAATTAGGCCACGATAATTCGGGTAGACTGACTTAATGCTAGCGACCGCAGGTTAAGTTTAGATCTAAAGGTTGTATTGTACCGACCGGACTTGCACCTTAGGTAGTTCGATTAATGATTAGTTAGTTAATTCCCTGACCCCGACTAATATTCATAGTGAACCTACGATCCTAGACCTTTATCTTATTATTGTCTTGTCTTAGTTACAAAACCCAAGAAAAACTGTGACCCATAATCTAGAATCTAATTCTTAGGATAAATAAATGAATTCCCATCTCCTTGTGGTTCGACCCCTGACTTTGCTATCTACATTAGTTAGTGACCTTGGGGTACTTTTGATTAGGGATACGACTTAGCCCTGTCAAATTTTGGCGCCGTTGCCGGGGAGACGGTGTTATTTAGTTGTTTCTCTTTTTTTCTAGGTTCTAGGTTTTTTTTGTATATAATTTTTTTTTATTTTGTACATATTTTTTTTTTTATTATTCACCATTATGACCAATTTTTACTTTCCACAATTCAAACATGAGTCACTACATAATTATTGGGACAGACTTGAGTCTTTCATTATTCAAAATGGCTTTAAGGTTGATATACGGGATATGTGTCATATGATATATAATGGTGTTGATGATGAGTCACGGGCTAGAATTGAGGAAAATTGCAGAGGGATGTTTAATTATATCTCTTACGAGGAACGATTGGAAATCCTTAAATATTTAGCCCGTAATAGTGCTGAATTAGAGTTGAGGCAGAATAATGACAAGGCGGAAATCGAGGCTTTGTTGCTGCAATTCATGCAAGCTCGACGAAAGCAAGATACTCAAAGAGGCCAGTTGCTAGATCATTATGAAATTTTGGACAGTCAAATTGCCCAATTAGCAAGCCAAGAGCAACAAAGTCAACCGAGTACGCCTATGGAAGTAGTGAAGAACCTCCAGGTAAGTGTTTCATCTCCATCTCTTGTGAACATAATTGATGATGATGATGATGATGGGTATAATGTTCAATCTATTCAAAATCACCAAACCTCTTTCTCCCCTCGAAGAACGGTGCTTGCCCTCCCCTTGCTGCAGACATGTCTTCTAGTGAGGAATGGTCTATTGAGTCATGTGTTTTGTTCTTCTTTTAATGCGGGACTCATTTTGTGCTCTATGTCCTCTAGGCAACCCAAAACCTCCCATGACTCTAGATCGAGTAAGGGCCAAGAGGAAAGACATGGCTACCCGTTCATCCTCCAAGAAGGGTTCTGGCTCTTCTCCTGCCCCCTCCACTGGTTCCAAGAGGAAGCGCAACCCTTCTCCCTCTGCGAAGGCTGGTTCTGTGGAGAAATCTCTCGTGATCAACCTGCCTGACTCCCCTCCGAATTCTGCTCCCCAGTCTGCAGGGAGTACTCCTCCTGAAATATTACTTGCATTTCCTGGGGACTTTGGGACGATTAGGACTCTGACAGACCTGTCTCTTTTAGACCAACTCCTCTTCCCGGGCTCTGAGGCTGTGATGTCTAGGGAACCTCTTCTCGAGGTGGTTGCTCATGTTACTGCGCATGCCTTCGAGGTAATTTCCTTTTCTCGACCCCTGGGTTTGCCTGGTTCATTCCGAGTATATTATTGATTGTTGTGGTGTTGGTGTTGTGTGCTAAATTTAGACCGTTTTTTCTCCCATTTAGACCCGTTTTCCCCTCGTTTTGCGAGTCTTGAGTGCGATTATCGCCATATTTTGCATACTTCTCGCATTAGCGTCCCTCTTGTGCGTTTTACGTGTTTTTGGTAGTTTTTCTATCAATTTTGATAGGTTTTGCTACAAAAATCACGATTGAGCTTCCACGAGCACAAGAGAAGGGAAAATCGTCCAAAGAGCAAAGCACACAACTTAAAGTTTAAAGCCATCCGATCGAACAAACAAAGAATGAGACAAGACTCGAGGCCACGAAAAATGACCGGGCGAAATTTCACCCGGTGAGACACCACCGGGCGAAATTTCACCCGACGGTGAAACGCCTCCCCCGAAGATTTTCCGAGCTTACCCACCAGGCGAAACTGACCGGGCGAAATTTCGCCCGATGGGAAGAAGTGCCAAAAACGCCAAAAATGGAAGAAAATCTCACCGGGCGAAAATTTCGCCCGATGGGAATTAACGTCAAGTCCGCAGGGCGAAGTTTCACCCTATGAAGATGCTAAGGGAGATTGTCTCACTAATGGAGCATAAAGTTGAATTTGGACTTTAGGTTAAAAACCCATTAAGAGATTACTATATATATGTTACCCTAATTCATTGCCTAAACCACCTCTCCATTGTGCTAAGAAGGGAAGATATTACACTACTCCACCATCCTATTACACCATCCATTAGTAGTAGTATTCTAGAAAAATCCTCAAAAATTCTAGTAGTTTACATAGTAATTAATAGTAGAACTACAAGTTTCCATCAACAATTATTTAGATTTCAAGGTTGTAAGAAGATTATTCAAGTTTTATTTGAAGATTTGTTGGGTTTATTGGAGGATTAGTGACAAGTTCTTCACTTTATTCATCAAAGATTCAATCTTTATCTATGATATCTTCTTATTTCTTATAGATCTACATAGTTGGTATAATTCTCTTCCACTCTCTAATCTCTAGTTTAGTTTTTGTGCTGTTTTCTCATCATCATCTTGTTTAGATCTAATTAATATGCATGTTGTGATGATTTCCATAATGATGTGTGAGTAGATTTCTTGTTGGGGAGTTTAGGGATGAGGGCTTGGATTATTTGAATATAGGGATGTTGGTGGGTTGCTTGCATGTTGGTTTATCTTATTTATGGTGTTGTGTCATTGTTGTTTTAGTCCGGCCAACTAGACCGACCTTGACTAATTTCTATCAATATGGGGAAACTCGGGGTAGAAATTACCATGACTAGGGACTTACCCTCATTCGCCGCGAAAGCGGGATTTTAGGTGAGTTTATCAATATTGCAAAAACTTGATTCCGACCTTCTTAGACTCCAAGTACCGAATCCTGACTTCTCCCCAACGCCTTTTCCCTAGATTGACCACCCTTAGCTATTTATCTAGATATTCCCTTAGTTTAAGACTCGACCCCTAGAAAACCCCCCTTCTAAGACATCGAACACGACACTTTAAGCTTCACAAACACACACCGTTCCCTGTGGACCGACCTCGACTTACCACAATTACTCTAGTAGTTTTTGTTTTATTCCGAGTCTTACAAATATCGTTTGATCCCTCATCCTTCGTTAACGACCGATCCAATTGGGAGGCGATCAATTGGCCATACCCTCCAGATGGCTTTGTTCTTGAAGGGTGGTGTGTCCCACCTCAAGGACCTAGGGAGCCAACTTCAAGCTGATATGGCTCATTTTCTGGGTAAGGTCGACCGAGCTAGAGAGGAGGCTGCGAGGCTGAGGGAGGAGTGGAATGTTGCTGTGGAGGAGATGAGGGTTGAGCTTGCGCAGGTCCAGAGCGCCAACTCCTGTCTGCAGGAGAAGGTTTCCGAGCTAAAGGAGCATATGGAGGGTGCCTTAAGCTGGTCAACTTTGAGCACTGAGATCCAGATGGTCTGAGCCTATTTTGAAGGGAAGCATGGAGTTTGGAACTTGGCTGCTCTGGAGGAACGGATGAAGGTAGAGTTCCCCGAGGGCTTCAACCTGGACATACTCTCCGGGGGTGAGGATGAAGTGGTGGAGGAGTCAGTCTCCTCTCCCCCTGTGGTCCAGGACACGCTCGGCCAAATGGACGTTGCTGCTGATACTGCTATTACAGTGGAGCCCATTGCCAGCCTTCCTTCTGAAGAAGATAATGTCTAGGCTGTTCAGCCTTCTCTGATTGCTCTTCGATTTCTTACCCTGCGTGGCATAAAAACTATTTTGTTAAAAAATTTAAATCTTGTTCTGAATTTTACCTCTGCTCAAGGGAGCAAAGTGTTTGGATACATTGCTTTTCTTTTAACTGCACCCATTTGCATGTTCTGCAGTATCTCCGTGCTTGATTTGTTTGTTTGTTTTTTATTGTTACCTTTTGTTGTATGCATACCTTTGTTTGTGTGGTCGACCTTTGATAGGTGGTGGCCTAGGATTTAGTTTGCCCACTCAGTCAGAGGTGCCACACTTTGCGTGGGTGCTAAGTGGCGCAGGAGACTGTAATGTCCTAGTTGCAGGCACTTAGCACAAGACGCACGCCTTCTGTAGGAATTGTACGCTCCACCAGATTAGTTGTCAATATTAGTTGAAAGAGAAGTTGAAAAAATACGGAAAAAGATGTTATGTTTGAAAGTATCGTGGAAGAAATTTATATTTTCAAAAATGTGTGAAGGAGGAAAATCTAACTTTAAAGGCATAAGAAAAAAGGAAATCAAATTTTGCATACATGAAAATGGAAAATTCATCTTTGGACTTAAAAAGGAATAAAAAATTTGAAGACGTGAAAAGATCAATTTTGCAATTTCAAAATTTGAAGATGTGAAAAGATCAATTTTCATCCTGATACTCTATAATTTTGCAATTAGAAAGGCAGATTGAAGGACAAAGCAAACTCTAAAATAGTGAAAGAAAATATTGAACCTGGATTCTGGTGGAGGTGTATTCGGCAGATTAGATACCTGATTTCTGGAGACACTGGCCTGTTATTCTGGCAACTTTGTTTAGAAGAAATACTTCTTCAAGTGTACTATATTCCAAGGTTTCTGGATGATTTCTCCTTCCAAGGTCATAAGTCGGTAGGCTCCATTTCCAACCACATTTTCCACCTGGTAGGGTCCTTCCCAATTGTAGGCGAATTTCCCTGCCTGCTGGTTTTTGGTGTTCTGGAAGACTTTTCCGAGGACCAGGTCTCTTTCCTGCAGGACCCTGATCTTGACATTCTTGTTGTAGCTTCTGACGACAGTTTGCCTGTAGGAGGCCATCCTGATCTGGGCATCAGCTCTGAGCTTATCTACAGTATCCAAGCTGTTTGCCATTTCCACCTGGTTCCTTTCTTCTGTTATGCAACCATACCTGTGGGTGGGCACTCTCACCTCTGAGGGGATGACTGCCTCAGCGCCGAAGACCAGGCTAAAGGGTGTTTCTCCTGTAGCTACTTTGGGTGTGGTTCTGTCGGACCACAGCACCAGGGGAAGCTCTTCTGCCCATCTGCCCCCTGCTTCCTCTAGCCTTCTCTTCAGGTTGTCCATCACAATTTTGTTGCTAGACTCCGTCTGACCATTAGATTGAGGATTTCTGGGGGTAGACTTACTTAACGTGATGTTCCACCTAGCGTAGTAGACCTTCATCTTGTTGCCAATAAACTGAGATCCGTTATCGCAGATAATTTCTGAAGGAATGTCAAACCTGCAGATAATATTGCGTTTAATAAAGGATATAACCTGCTTCTCAGTCACCTGAGAGAACGCCTCTGCTTCTATCCACTTGGAGAATTAGTCGGTCATGGCAAGCATAAAAACTTTGTTTCCTGAGGCTCTTGGTAATTTGCCGACAATATCCATCCCCCATTTCATGAAGGGCCAGGGAGAGATTACTGGGTGCAATGGTTCTGCTGGCTGGTGGTTGACTGGTGCATGTCGTCTCTGGCAGGCATCACACTTCTTGACATATTCCCTAGCGTCCTTGCGCATTGTCGGCCAATAGTAACCCTGACGAAGTGCTTTGTTGGATAGACTCTTGCCTCCTGCATGATTTCCACATTCACCACTGTGGAGGTCATGCATAACCATTTCTGCCTCCTCCTGATTCAGGCACCTCAGATATGGTCCGACGGTTGATCTCTTAAATATGACACCATCAATGAGGGTGTATCTGGACGCTTTCATCCTAAAACTCTGGGCTTCCTTCTTATCTGTCGGCAGAATATCATTTTGCAGCCATTCTCTATAGGGTTTCCTCCAGTCAGGGATTTCCTCTTGCGCTGTTGTGGTGTTGCAGATTCCTGCTTCCTGCAACCACTGCAATCCCTGGTCCGGTGAATTTTCCCTTTCCCTTGGCACTTTGTGTTCCTGTGTGCCTTTCCAAATTGCTGGCTCCAGTACGTGGACGATGGGTATGGTGGATACTACGCCTAGCTTGAAGGTTGCCTCCAGGGTTGCTAGGGCGTCTACTTCCACATTCTGATCCCTCGGGATTTGACTAATTGAGAAGGCTATAAATCTGAGTGATAGTTCTTTCGCTACTTCAAGGTAGGCCATCATTTTGGAATCCTTCGCTACATACGAGTCATTCATATGGTTGACTATTAGCTGGGAGTCGTTGTACACCTCCAGGCGTTTGATTCTAAGGTCCAGAGCCAGCTGGAGTCCTAAGATTAGGGCTTCGTATTCTGGCTCATTGTTTGTTGTCCGGAACTTGCACCGTACTGCATGGACTATGAGATCCCCCTGAGGAGACTTGAGAACTAATCATGCTCCAGATCCTCGCATGTTGGAGGCTCCATCTACACTTAGCTTCCACACCTGTTCGCCCTTGTCTTCCTCCAGGAGGAGGATATCTTTTTCCGCCTGGGTCTGCAGCGCTGGGCTGAAGTCTGATATGAAGTCTGCTAATGCCTGGGACTTTATCGCTGTTCTGGGGATGAACTTCAAGCCGAAACCACTCAAGTGCATGGACCACTTGGCCATCCTACCTGACAACTCAGGTTTTCACATAATAGTTTTTAGTGGGTAATTCGTTATTACAGATATAGCATGTGATTCAAAATAGGGTCGCAGTTTATATGATGCTGTAACAAGTGCAAGTACAAGTTTTCAAGGGACGTGTACCTGGTCTCTGCAGGAAGCAGAGACTTACTGACATAGTAAACGGGGTGTTGCGCTCCTTCATGTTCTCGCACCAACACGACACTTACTGCCACTTCAGTCACTGATAAGTATAGAAAAAGCGGTTCTCCAGATTCTGGTTTTGATAGGCGTGGTGGAGTACTCAGGTAGTGTTTCAGCTCGTTGAATGCTTTCTCGTGCTCCTCCGTCCAATCAAACCTTTGAGCCTTCTTCAGGACATCATAGAACAACCGGCATCTGTCTGAGGATCTGGAGATGAACCTATTTAAAGCGGCAATTCTTCCAGTCAATCGTTGCAAGTCTTTTGGCTTCTGTGGAGACTCCAGCTGGAGGATGGCTTTGATCTGCTCTGTGCTGGCTTCGATTCCCCTCTGTGTAACCATGTATCCCAAAAACTTCCCACATGACACTCCGAATGTGCATTTTGATGGATTTAGCTTCATCTTGTACTCCCTCAGAGTGTTGAAGGTATCCTCCAAGTGTGCCGTGTACTGTGAAGCGCGCTTGGATTTGACAACCATGTCGTCAATGTATAACTCCATGGTGTCGCCTATTTGCCTTTTGAACATCATATTAACCAGCCTCTGGTAGGTGGATCCTGCATTCTTCAGACCAAAGGGCATAACATTGTAACAATAAATACCTCTCTCAGACCTGAATGCGGTTTTCTCCTGATCTGATGGATGCATCTTGATTTGGTTATATCCACTCCATGCATCAAGGAAGGTTAGCATTTCGTGACCTGCTGTGGCATCCACCATGGCGTCTATATGTGGCAGGGGGAATGGGTCTTTCAGGCATGCTTTGTTCAAGTCGGTGAAATCGACGCATACCCTCCACTTGCCGTTCTTCTTTGGAACCACCACCACGTTGGACAACCACTTTGGATACTTTACCTCCCTGATTTTTCCGGCAGCCAGTAGGTTGTCCACCTCCTGGTTTATGACTTGATTCCTCTCTGGGGCAAACTTCCTTCTCTTCTGTTGGACTGGTTTGTAGCTTTGGTCCACGCTTAACCTGTGGGTTATGATACTCGGATCTATTCCTACCATATCATCATGGGACCAAGCAAAACAATCCATGTTAGTTTTTAATAATTCAATGAGGTTTTGGCGGATATTACCTGTACATTCTGATCCGATTAGCACTTTTCGCTCTGGATGTTGCTTGTCTAAGTTGACCTCATCTATCTCCGCCTGTGGTGGTTCGAGGTACTCTTGCAGAGGTAGGTGAAGGCTCTGTAGTTGTTATGCTGGAGGACTCGCTGTCTTCTTTAGCGCCACCCTGTAGCAATCCTTGGCTTCCCTCTGGTCGCCACTGATCTTCTGCACTCCCCAGGGTGTGGGGAACTTTAAGCACTGGTGGTAGGTGGAGGTGATCGCTTTCATCTCATGTATCCACGGTCTCCCCAGGATCACGTTGTAAGTGGAAGGACCATCAATCACCAAATATCGCACTTGCTTGTTCACTCCTCCTGCGTAGGTGGGAATCGTGATCTCTCCCAAGGAATATTTGGTTTCTCCACTGAAGCCTATTAGAGGAACCGCTTTTTTGCTCAAATCCTCCTCGCTAAACCCCATGTTCTGCAGGGTCTCCAGCATAATAAGGTTGACTGAGCTCCCGCTATCCACCAATATTTTCCTTACAGTACAGTTCCCTATGGAGAGTGTGATGATTAGAGCATCATGGTGGGATTCTGGAGAAGGTTCCGCATCGGTTTCATCAAAGGTGACGGCTGGGAGATCTTGGCAACTGATTCTGCAGGAATGTTCTGGCCTGTCTCCTCTGGACTGGGAAGCGTGCCTTTTGGCTGCTGAATAAGTTAGTCCGCACAATTCTGATCCTCCTGTGATCACATTGACAATTTTGGTACACAATGGAGGAGGAGAAGGCAACATTTGGTCTGCCGTATTTATCCTGCTGGAGCTCCTAGACACGAGGTGATCCAGGTTTCCCTGATCGTATTGGAATTTCACGTCCTTCATGAGTAGGACACATTCGTCAGTGTTGTGCCCAATGTCATCATGGAACTCGCACCTCTTGCCGGCGTCCCTCCGGTCGTTAACGTACTCCTGTCTCCTGGGCCACCTGACTCTGTGCCCCAACTCCTTCAGGGCTTTGAGTACACCGGCAAGGTTGGTAGAGAACCCATATTCGCTTACTTTAGGTGGGAGTCCTGGGCTCTCCTTCCAATCCTTTTCTTCAGAGACTTTGTTTACATTTCTGTCGTAGGGCTTTGACCTCTCGCCTCTCTTTTCTGCTGGCGCTTTTCTGGAGACATGCTCAGAACCATATGTGGCCCTCCTAGGACCCAAATCTTCTTCCAACTTGATGGCTGCCATCGCTTTCGTCTGCACGTCCTCAAACGTGGCACAAGGATACTTAGTGAGATCCTTGTAGAGGTCGGAATCCTGGAGAAGCCCTTGGCGGAAGGCTTCTATGGCAGTGGCTACATAACATCTGGGGATAGTTACTTTCTCTCAGTTGAATTTGTTGAGGAAGTCACGCGTGGATTCGCACCACCCGGTATAGGTCACTGGTTTGCTTCTCCGGCTTTTTGCTGCTAGCAAACTGCTGGTTGAAGGCATTGACCAGAACGGCAAAGGAAGTGATGCTTCTGTTGGGCAAACCAACGAACCAATTAAGGGCCGCTCCTGACAGAGTAGAGCCAAACCCTTTGCACATGCAGGCTTCTTTCAGGGGCCCCGTAGCTGTTATCACCATCATTTTCTGCTTCTACTGGTTGATGTGGTCCAGGGGATCTGCGGTGCCATCGTAGAGCGTCATGGATAGTGGCACAAAGCCCTTGGGCATAGCAACGCAGGCTAAGTCGTCGGTGAAGGGTGAATCTGCGTAGCTGTCTCTGGCTGCTCTTTCCAGGGGGCGTGGCATACCAGGAATTTCGTTGATCAGGTCCCTCAGCTCCTTCAGTTCCTGGTACTGCTGATCTGCTGGACTGGTTGTTCCTGCAAGAGGGTTAGAAGCAGGAGGGAAAAGGCTAAAAGGTGTACTCCCTGTTTGGGGCCTTCCAGGGTGTTGACCGCTTGGAGGAGGAGGAGGAGGAGGTGGAAGAGACACAACTATTGCCGATCCGGATTGCCACTCTGGTGCCTGCTGAAACGAGGTTCTGGGCGGCCAGGTTGCTCCAGGGTGAGGACTAGTGTCAGCGGCCATTGGGTTGATTGGAATTCCTGGCTGCCATCCAGGCGTCTGCTGATTGGGAGTATGCGCTGCTCCTATTCCTCCAGGGAACCGACTGCTGGACAGAGTGTTCATTCCTGGCGACTTTGTTGGTTGCCATCCCGGCGCCTGGTGAACAGGGGTACCTGCAAGAGACAACGGATTAGTTTCCCAGTTTTCGGTGCCAAGGAAGGGATTACCTGTGATGTAGGATCTGTCAAGTGTGGGGCCATGGGTCAGGTAGCCTAGCCCTCTAGGTACTACGACTTGGCTGGGTGGTGCCAATTCTAGATCCAGCCTAGTGACCAACTCCTGGGGGAGTGTCCTGGAAGTCTGCCCAATGGCAACAGGTTCTCTGCTGATGCTAGGCTCTCTCTCAGACACTAGGGGCGGGGTTTTTGGTGACGGCTGAACTGGTACGAATGGTGATTTTGACGTTGTCATCAGCTGGGCCCTGATGTCCCGGTTATCCTTCTGCAGAGTCTTCACCGCCTGACGCAAAGCATTGATCCCCTGGAGTACTTCCTTCAGGGAGTCTGGTGGAGTTGGGACTTCAGAAAAATATCCCAATAACCCACCATGGCTCGATGCTCTGGACGAGGCGCTTTCCTTGCTAGTCTTGAAGAGACCAGACGTTCTTGATGTCGTAGGCACTTGAGGTGGTTTCGCGGCTACCGACACGTGTCCCGCCGCCAGGCTGGTGGGGATTGCCTGAGTGAGTGGCATGAAAGGTAGGTCTATCGATCCCAAAGGTGGTGTTCCTCCGGCGGGTTGGGTCGAGGCCTCCTGGCTAATTGAAGGGTTTTGACCGGATCCGGACATGACGGTATGATAGTTGTCTTACTGTAAGGTTTGGCTGGAAAACAATCACTTTGCCCCACGGTGGGTGCCAAATTGTTTTTGTAAAAATTTACCGGGTTATGATTTAGGTTGCGGGTTAAAGTGATCGGACTAACGCGTATGAATTAACAAAATGGAACAAACCGAAAAGATAGAAAGCAGTGAACAAAGACAGAAGAGACACGAGATTTGATGACGCGGAAATCCAATATGGGAAAAACCGCGGGGGGGAGTCGGAATCCCGCCAAGACTCTACTATGAATATGGAAGACGAAAAATGACTGATAATACAAACACTTAGATGATATTTGACTATGAGGTATTCCGATAATAGATTTGCTTAGGGTTGCTCGATGTTGAGAGTGAGTTGGATCCATCTTCCTGTTGTATTCTTGCGTTTATATTCGCCTTCATTCCCCTTAGCCGTTATTCCAACTTCTTCCCCCTCTTTCTCCTGATTTCTCTCCTCTTCTGGTGGAACTACCCCTAGGATTTAGGGGGTTGTTCATTGACTCGGTCCATCACTTGGGATGGGGCTTGCTTCCTTGTACTGGGCTGCCTCTTTGATCGGCCCATTTCTTTATTCTATCGTACCATGGACTCGGCTCGTTGTTGTATTTGATTTCGGGCTTTGACTTGCTGACCATGATTCGCATTTGACTTACGACTTTCTCGACTTTCGGCTTTTGACTTTCGAGTGTCGTCTCATGACTTTCCACCTTTAATCCTCTGACTTCTCGAGCTTGACTTTGACTCGAAAAATGCCACGTCATCTTTTGGGGGCGCGAAATTTATCCCAAACAATTTGTACAATTAATTATGTACAGTACTTGTTACCATAATTGAAAATTAAGTCCTTTGGAGGGAAAAATTTCAATGTGAGAATACTGGCTAAAGATTGAGAGTAGGTCTCCTAAGAGACGGTCTCTCATTAACTTTATTGAGAGACTAAGTACAAATGGAAGTAACAGTGATACCAAACTTAATAGAAATAGGTACGATTATCATAAAGGAGTATACAAATATAAAGAGGATACGCTTCTTATAAAAATAGGTACAAAATAAAGTTGTCATTTAAGGGTACGAATAGAACACGGAGTGGTACTGAAAAGTGGTCTCTCAATAAGTTATTGAGAGACCGTCTCTCCCAAGATTTTGTGTTACATTATATAGGAACAAATAAAATAAAAAATGCAACGTGTTGTGAATTATCTATAAGTAAAAGAATAAAGTTTGGAGAAATAGTTTAGGTATAATATACAGAAATTTCCATTAAACTCTGACATCAAGTATGTGGTGGTAAAATTAGTTACATGATTGACCTTGTGTTCAATGGACATGTGTCTGCTACACCAACACTGCTATTATGATATTTAATCTTACTAAAATCTACTAATTTTAAATGGACCGGGGGCCTTTTCCCACCCGGACCCCCTAGGTCCGCCCCTGTCTACCACATATGTAGGCAGCGAAACATTCGTAGGTTGGAAGGTCGGCTGATGCTACCTTAGGCCGTTAGCAACCTAATCAAGAAAGAGGTTCAAAGTATCTACACATACAAGGCGAAATAAGGGCACTATGACTAGGAAGGATACGCATTGGATAATAAGTAGATTTTTTTTTTTTTGCCATCGGTAATAAGTAGATTGAATGCTACTTTAGGCTAAAATAGTAAAACGGGTGACTTATTGTAAGGTCTGGTGACCCGTTGATTATATGATTGCTTGTACATTCTCGTTTATACATCAATATATCTTATAGTATTTCATAAAAAAATAAGAAGAAGAAGAAGGAGTACTAGCTAGGTTGAACAAGTAACTAAGAATAATAAGGTCGAATTGAATCAATGGTGAACATGGCTATCAGTCTGCGGATGGGGAGATGGCGGCTTGTCTGTAGTTGGCAGAGTCCTAAGGCTTCTCCGAACTGTGGTTGCAGGCTTCGTATCACCAAAATCAATCTTTTGTTCACCATCTGAGAAAATAATAATAAGGCAAATACCAAACTTAATAAGCATAGTTTTCTGTAAATAATCTAGCTACCATGCATGTCTTTTTATCTATTACTCCCCGTTTCAATAGAAGGTACATACATATTTATACACAAAGATTAAGCTACGTGGTAAGTAGCTATAGAAAATTAGTTTTATTGCTTTAACATTATTAAAAATAAAGTGGAGGATGTAAACCTATCATAAATGAAAATGTAAACAATATTGGCAGATATACCTATAAAACCAAAGTGTAAAGTATTGACTGCGACGGAGGAAGTAATGGACATTCCTAGTTTTTACTCGTACTCCTATTACTTTCTCCGTCTCGTTCATTTGTGTGTCTTTAATACTACACAGAACATAAAAGTCAACCAGACAAATAAAATGAATGAAGTATGTAAGTGTTAGAATATAAAAACACCTATGTAGATTAAATTGTGTGTGGATAAGAAAAGATATTACTCCGTGTATATTAAGATGGTGATAGGGCGTCACCCGGTGGCACCGAATTTGGGCGCCACCATAATAAAAAAATACAAAAATAAAAATATTGAAATTGAGATTATTTTTTTTGTGATAAAAACTTAAGGGTAAGTATGTAATTTTATATCTATTGAATTAAATTTGTGTTACATACTCATTACATGTAATATGACTACATGGATAGTAGTACTTACATGTATATCGTGCTGATAAATAGAGCGAGTCGTGTCAGGTTCAGGTTTTTATGTCACATGTAAATGCGTCACAAACATGCAACCAAAACTCGACCAATTATATTTTGTGTTCTTTCCATGTTGAGGTTTTGATCTACTTACATAAATGAGTCAATAAGCCTCAATCTGAACCCGTTAACTTTGTGTCGGATTTGCATTTCATGGTAGTTTATGAAATGTGTAAGTATGTATATTTATGTATTGAGAAATTATGATAATTTAGACTAATTTGATAAATAGGCTATTCGTGTCGGATTCGTATTTTGAGTCTTGACCCAAACCCAACTCAATTAAATCTTGTGTTTTGTTCTGTCGATCGACTTACCTAACGAGTTATTAAGTCTCAACTCAAGCCGTTAATTACGTGTCCGGCTCATATCATGTTATTAATTCGTGTCATTATAAGCCGACTTTTAATTTACGGTCCTTTGTTGTACATAGTATCAAAATAATAGCTCTACACATATTTTATGTTTATATATGAAAATCAACCTAGAAAAAAAGTGAGAAATTAAATTTATTTGTTTTAATTTTGCATTTTTTTTTCCTGAAAATAAAATTTTTTATAGTAGTATTTCTTAATTTTTTGAATTTTTTTATTTCAAATACATAATTTATTATGAAATTTAAGTTAAGTTAATTAGCCCTACAAATTAGACTATTTTCAAGGAGAATCTAAGTATAGTTAGTTTTATTAGGAATTTGAATTTCCGAAACTACCCTTTTACAACTAATTAATTTTAAACTCAAAATTCTAAAAATAATAAAGTAAATTACTATAATAACCCGGGTGGCGCATAAATTAAGCGCCACCGGGTGGCGCTAACTCATTTTCCTATTAAGATTGTATAATTTAGGAGATTAATTACTTAGTAAATTATACATTTACCTTATTACACGACAATTCAAACATGATGTTGGGAGGACGATAATACACTTACACAACGTATATAAGATTTTTCATACACAATCAATGACAAACCGTACACGTAATGTGTTTTTTTAGCTTAACCTTGGATGATTAGTTTAGACTTGGTTTAGTAAGTATACATGTTTAATTAATTCTTAACTTTAATCTAGTTAAGTCCAAACTTTTGTATTTTTATTTTCTTTTAATTTTTTTTTAAATGATCGCATGATATTATTAACATAATTTCAGTTTACTTAAATTGTAAAAGAAAAATAGATTAATTAATTACACTGCAGATTTTTTTTATACAAAGTTCATAAATATAAGAAAAAAACACTTTGAATATATTATAACAAAATTAGTAATAAAAAAAAATATATATAAAATAAACAGTTATTCTCAAAAAAAACATATACTTCCTTATTTTATTAAAAAAAAAGGAAGCAAACTAAAAATAGAGAAAAATATGTCGAAATTATCATACTTCCTTAACATTTTATTAGAATTAAAATTAATTTCCTAATATTAAGTTGGAAATCTTTTATTTAAGTAATTTTACAAAAATTAATTTTTTTTATCAACAAATTAACTTGAAAATGAAAAATGAATTAAAAGAAAAAATATTACGAAGTAAAGTAATAATTTATTTTCTACAAAAAGGAAAAATTATATTAAAAAAAATTAAACGTTTACAAAATTACAAATTAAATTAATTGATATTAGTGTTTACCAAATCAATATATTTCTAAAAATTATCCAGGAATTATTTTGTTATTCTTTTAGAAATTATTTAAGTAATTTTGATATCAAAATTAAAATCTACACTAAAATGGAATGGACAAAGATATCGATTTTTACCTAACATAAAATCTTACCAAAAACTATTAACTTAACTATTGTATGGTTACAAATTAACTAATTTGGTAAAAATTACTAACCTAATACTAAAGTAATCATCCTTAGTTAAATAGATAGAAAATGACACGTGGTACAATTTGATTACCCGTGTATGAAAATTTCATACACACCGTGTAAGTGTAGCATTTTCGATGATGTTGTATACGGTATATTCTTATTGGTTATCATCACTATAAAGAAACATTTGGTCTCTCTTGCGACGGGTCAAGTAAGTACCAGTTGAGGAGAAAAGAACAATTATTTCCACTCACCTCATTTTTGTCTTATCTCATCTATTTGGTACCTATTCGACCCGTCATACATTTGTGACGGATATCTCCGTCAGAGTCAAGAATTTGTGATAAAGAAAATCGAAATATAGTAAGCATGCATACCATAACCGGCGGATGAAGTCGTGAAACCATTAGAAATTAACAAGACTACTGCTGATACTACAATTAGCTTTTCCAAGAAGGCTGCCATAACCAAATTTGGATTTTAGGACGACCTTTTTCTTGTGGCTCTAAATTGTTTCATCATCCTTGGCTTTTAAATCAAAGTAGCTAGCTAACAATGCAAGTCAATATTGACTCTGGAGTTCTTTTTGACAACGCATGCATGGTTCAACTATTCTCGCAACACGCTAGGAATATTATTGCGATAAGAATATTATCAACCACATTAAAATGATAAGAGCCTCCCAATAAGTATATTATTGTGAGATTTCTCACATAAGAATTATTTACGTATTTTTAATCCTATTTCATGTGAGCACTCTCACAATATTTACATTATGAGATCGTCATGACTATTCCCAAAATCAGTGAAATGATAAAAAATCAACGCAACAAAAAAAAACACAAAATCTCGGAATAGACGGTCTTTCAATAACTAATTGAGAGACCACTCTTCAGTACCACCCTATATCATATTCGTACCCTTAAATGACAACTTTGTTTTGTATCTGTTTATATAAGAAGCGTATCCTCTTTATATTTGTATACTCTTTTATGTTAATCGTACCTACTTCTATTAGGTTTGATACCATTGTTACTTTCATTTGTTCTTAGTCTCTCAGTAAAGGAGACCTACTCCAAAAAAAATACATAGATGATCAATAATTAAATCAAATAGGGAATACTAAAATATTTTGAGTTTACTAGGGATCTCAAGTTTGAAAGATACTCGTAAATAAGGGAGGTATGTTTGTTTGGAACATTTAATAAAACCCTTTACCTATTTGGCTGACCTATTAATAAAGCTTCGTATCCATCTAAACTTATTACCCCACCCCGAGGGCCTAGGGTTAGCCATTTCCTTTCCCTTCCGTTACCCCATCTCTCTATATTCATGTACACATGTCATCATTTCGGTTACACCTCCATCGTCCCATAACTTTTGGAAATTCCGGTCTGGGATCGGATTTTTTTAAAATTTCGGTTCTATTCCGAGATTTTTTTGGGATACCAGTTCTGGACAAGTGCATAGTCCTACCTAGATCTGTCAAAATTTGACCCGATCTATTTTTTAGGATCATGAACCCATTTTGTCGACCCGAACCAAAATGACCTATTAATTTAGGGTCAAAACCCCACCGGACTCGTTCGACACGATGAGTCAACAATGTTTATTTTTATTTTGGTAATATGGAGCGACAAAATGACAAAATAACAAAAAAAAACTTATTAAAATTTATTAAAGCATTAATATTTATACATAATGTTTGGATCTATAATCAACAAATTAATACTATTTTTTAATATTTTAAGTTGCGATATAAAAAAAAAATCTGTAACACCCCGTTATTTTCCGAGTCAATTATAAATTTTGATTTTTCTACTTTTATTTAAATCGGGTTTTTAAGTTGGAAAAATATTTTTAATGTCGTTGTAAATATAAGAGTATTTTGGACCGTTTTATAATAAATAGGTTTTGATTTTCTTGGAGTGGAACGTTATGTTATAAACCGACTTTGTATCGTATTCGATTTCGAGTCAAAAAAAAAAAAAACTAAACCATATATAAACCCCCTGTATCCCCCTATTCATTTATTCATCCTTCATCTTTCTCTGCCACACTTCTTCCTCCTCTTTGTTCTCGGTTTTCTATAATCAATCACCGATCGATCCCATTCGATTGCTTCTTGTTCCTCTTTTCATATCAGAATAATTGTAAGTATTCAACTTTTACTAATCCCAATTATTTAAATTTGTTTTCTGCCACTTTACAAATCAATTTGTTTTATATTAGTTTTATAATATCATGGGTCGGGGTCAAGTGACGTTGGGTCAAACAATTTGTTGATACCGGCTATTCCGATTCTAGTATTGTGTCTCATGGATTAGTGATTTTTCTTGTTATATGAAAGTTTTCAATTAGTAATCGAACTTTGTCGGGGTAGAAATTGGGGTGATTAGTATGTCTGTTGATTAAGTTCATTAGTGAATCTGGGTTGAATGGTTTGGGGGCGTCTTTGAGCAGTACGTAGGTGGTAAGTTTTGAGGATGATGCAGCGATGATGCAGTGATGATGATGATGATGCAGTGCTGTGCTTCATTTCAATTTTTGCCGTGAAGTTTGGATTTAAATTCATTCCTCAGCTAGTCTGGGAGTTTATCGTACACTTTGCCGTTGCTCTAGTCTTGGAATTTGGATTGAATAGTCGTGGAGTTTGTAAGTATTGATGGGTACATTGATTATCAGGCTTGTTTATGTGAATAATGATTTGGGATTTTAATCGGGTTGTGTCCGAAATCGTAACTCTAGAGTTTGGATGGTAAGTAAAGTAGTTTCGGGGTGGAATTGGCGACTTAGTATGTTGGGAGATTTATTTATTACGTTAGGTACGTGACATATTAAGTTAGGGTCACGTCCACTTTAGTTATAGATTATTGAACCAATTTATATTATTATTTGTAGCTTGTGGGTTCGAGGAGAAAGAATTCTTGGGATAATACTAGCTGAGTTGTGACCGTCTCGAGAGGTAAAGACGTTTTAACCTTTTTATGTTCGGTTTAAATTATATTTTTCAAACGGTTTTATAATTATTTTGTCAATTGTGAATTTTTACGATACTCTTGTAATATTTTGGATATTGAAACTTTGTGACACAAGTCGCGTATTGGTATTATTTTGGTGCAATCTTTGGTGGTTATGACAGACTTTGGGAGCTCTGTTGGTCTATGAGGTTAAGGTGCGTCTGAGACTTCCCTGGGATTTCGTCCCAAAACTGAACTCCTGGCAGCCTCATCCTACTGACTGTCCCCACTTGCTAGGTAGTTATACTTTCTCCTTTGGCAGCCTCATCCTACTGATAGGTGGTACTTCTAGATCGTGCAAAAGGGTAGGACCTTGACACACAGATGGTGACAATATTTTGGTTGGTTTATGATTAGACTACTGTTTTTTTTTACAGTATTGTGGTTTGCTATTGAGACGGTAACTTTTAACTCTGGTTTCGGTCATAATACAACTGTTCCAGTAGGAAAAAATCAAATCTAAATTGGGTCTAGATCTTTGTCGGATTTGACTTGAACCTTGGCGTTGTCCAAGCACTCACTTCTTCTCTTCTGTAGTGTATTGACCTCCTTGGAGGAGCAGGTTTACCTTGCCTGCACAGGGAGCAAACAAGGCATGGATAAACTCAATGTCAAACGCGAACCAAATGGCCCTTAGTTGTTCGGTTAAATTAACTTTAGTCCACCTGAGACTTTTGAGTCGAAAAAGAAGAAAGGCTAACTACGACAAAGATTGCACAATGATAAGCAGTTGGAAAGGGGGCGTCCCTCTAAAATAGGAAAATCAAAGCGATTGATGGATGAAGAAGCTTCATGTCCAGCACCAGCAGACCAGAATATCCGCTGGAATATGTAACTTTTCATCTCTCTATGTAACTAACCCACCATCATCCTTGAAGACACTGTATGATTTTTGGTGATTAAATTTGCAGGGTTCAAGATGAACTGAAGAAAAGATTAATCAAAGAAGATGAATTTCCATGGGAATTGCCATCGTCATCGTCATCGTCATCTTCATCTAATGAAGGAGTTAAAAAAGAGGTGTTGAAATACATAGGAGGAGTGGATGTAAGTTTCTCAAAGGAAGACCCTTCAATTGCTTGTGGAGCCCTTGTGGTTTTGGACATTGCTTCTTCCAATTCCAATGTTGTTTATCATGACTTTTCTGTTTCCAAACTCCGCATTCCCTATCTTCCCGGCTTTCTTGCTTTCCGAGAGGTAGGTATATACTGTTACGAAACCAATTCAACCAAAACTTGAGGCAATGGCTGAGGCCTGCACCATTGCCACTGCCTCAATTCAATTCAATTGTTTTCTACGCAATTGTAGGTTCCGATACTTTTGAAGCTTATAGAGAAAATGAAGACTGAAGCTCATCCATTTTATCCTCAGGTGGTAACTCCCTGTATGTTTGTTGACTTTAAATGTCTTACCCATTTCATACATGTATCTGAAAGTTAAGTTTATGTTTTCTTCTTACAAGCTTGCATTGTACAATTCTCTTTATGATTTCTCCCTTGCTACGACTATATTTTACGCTAAGGGCTCGCTTGGGATGGGGTAATTATTCCGGGGTAATAGAGCCAAAATGAACTAGAAATGGATGAACTTGTTGCTTGTAATATTTTATAGTGTAAAAGAGATATGAGGGGGAATAATTACCCCCATTGGGGGGTAATGCATTACTTGGGGGGAGAGGGGAGTAATAATTCCCCCCAAATAAGCTATATTTCCTTAATTTTTTCCATTTCCGCTCAACATCATCACTACTTTCCGTCATTTTCTAGTTCATTTTGGCTCTATTATCCGGAATAATTACCCCATCCCAAGCGAGCCCTAATACATTTTCTTTCATGGAAGGTTAGTTTCTACTTCGTTTGTCCATCGATTCCTGATGAACAAAGTTAAACACCCTGCTAGCAATCCTCTCTGTATTTTTGCCTAGCATAACCTAGTTCATGTATTTTGCCCTTGGCAATCGGCGCCTACTCGAATGAGATGGTAGAAATCTATCAAAAAATGTCTTTAGAAGATTCTCTTTTTGCTTCAGATATTTGTTGGGAAAAGTGTTGATCTTGTTACTGTGTTAACATTTGGTAAATTGCTTCCGATTTCCAAATAATTAATTATCCACATGTAATTTTCCCAATTTAATGGCAGCTACTGATGGTTGATGGAAATGGATTACTTCATCCTCGTGGTAGGTTCTTCTGGCTCCGACTCATATCTCCTCGTGGATAAATGAGCTTCTCATTCCCCATCTTACCATTTTACTTAAATTTCCGGGTCTTCAAGGGACAAAAGCTCTTTAATATGTTCGCTGCTAAGTACCGTGTTGAGTTGTTTGTATGCGTCGTTTATTAACGGTGCGACCTTCAGCCCAGAGGACTGTGTAGGCCACATAATCAAGATTCAAAGTTTGGTCGGCCTATCTTTGAGCCAAGTTGGCTGTGTTTGAACAATGTTCATCCCCAAACTGGATTGCTAAAGGTCCATATTTGACACAAACTTACTTTCTGAACCAAATCAATTACCGAACCGTGTAGTGATTCAACACTGGTGGGCATTAGTGGAATTTGTTGAGGCATTGATTGTCACTTATAGTTACTACTACCATTTTTTTCTTTCAGGTTTTGGATTAGCTTGTCACCTTGGTGTCCTGGCTGATCTTCCAACGATTGGAGTTGGGAAAAATGTGAGTTTTTTTTTATAAACGTATTACATTAGCAGTTACACGTTTGGCTCATGCGTACTTGGAATATCGCTGAATAAACTTTAGAAGTAGTAATCATTTACATCCGATTCTGTTTTTTCATATGTAATGATTCAGCTACATCACATTGAAGGCTTGAACCATTATGAAGTTCGGGAAAAATTGGAAATGAGTGAAAATAAAGAAACGATATTCCTCACTGGAAACTCTGGACATACCTTGGGGGCGGTAAGTCGACAACAAATTCCAATTGCTTGTTTATAGACTTATTTACGATTACTTATTTACTGAGTATAAACTTATTTATGGAGGCCGGGGATACACTTGTTTTTTTTGTTTTTTTCACGCTTCTCCATCTATCTTCCATTATTCCCCCGGGACGTGGAATCTGATTAGAATTTGTGGTTATTTAAGGTTATATGGTGTATTTAAGCTCTAGATTTGGAAAAGATGAACCATACAGTTAAGACGATCTGGATTTGCTGCTTTTGTGATTGTGCTTCTGGTATCAAATTAACGTTGTGACAATGAAATGCTACCATGCTTTGATGGTTTTGAAGATTACTGCGGCCATATTTTACCCATTTGAGATTAGGCTATGATAACCGATTCCATGACTGAAACCGAGATTTAATACTATGACTATGCTGTTAAACTGGTAGTCGATGTGAATGTCATCTAGCTTTTGGTAAAGTTAGATAGTATATACTCCGTACGTGGTTGCAGTCATCTACTCCTGAGTCCTGCATAGCATGAGCTTGAAAAGTGTGAGCATAAAAACTATAAATGTGACTCGAATAACAAAGGCACATATATGGGACGTTGTGCCATTTGAAGCAAAACCCCAAGGCTACATTGATTTCAAGGAGGTGAGTTGAGCAGAAACTCATATTCTGAAAGAAATTGTTTCGCAAATTTTTGTGTTAGTATTGCTCGATTCATTGGTCGAGTTGGGGTTTCAGTTGAAATTTGTTATTCTACATATTCTTTTAGTAGTCTTGCCATCTTTTTTCGTAGGCTGTGAGATCAACGGCAGACTCATCAAAGCCTATATTTGTGTCTATTGGTCATCGGATTTCGCTAACCATGGCTCTCAAGATTGTTAAACTGACTTGCAAGTACCGTATTCCAGAGCCTATCAGACAGGTTACGACTACTTTATTTTCTTCATTTAATTTGTTGGCGTAGTAGTTACCTTTGAATAATATCGCCTTTCAAACAAGTTATTGAATTCAGGCAAGTAGGGATGAACTTATGTACTCGCAAAATTGCAGGCTGATACAAGATCACGAGAGTACTTGCGCGAGCACGCTTTAGATGATCAAGTCCATATGCGCGAGCACGATGACTCTGTCGGTGCACTACGTGTAGTGCAAATGCACAGTAATGTTGGAGCATGAGAAGCGATTGTGACCCATATAAACGCGCGAGGGATTCAAAATGGGCTCGAGGCAAGTAAATATTGAAAGGACCGTAGATTCATCATACTCCTACTCCTACTCCTACTCCTACTCCTACTCCCTCCTATTCCTCTTTCCTTGTCGACACGAATTTGTTTTTTTTTTCCAATGTACTTTTAATCATTCTTTATTCTTCCTTCAATTTTTTAAAATTTTCTTTTACAAACAAATCAACCATCTTTTCGCTTTATAACCTACTTTTTACTTAACTATTTTCTTAATATCTTCCCAAAAGAAAGGGAAAGAAAAAAGAATAGGATGGAGTATGTAGCAGCGGAAGACAAAAAATACGTGACCTATTGCATTTAAAACTTGTAAATATCGAGTAAAGAAACACCTGCTTTATGTGTAGATAATATATTGGTTTAACCCCGAAAAGACAAAAGTCTCCATTGTATCCGCACCGGTAAATAAAATAACGTTCTCAACCCTTGAGATGACTTGGAATATGGAGATCAAACACCTTTATCTTTATAGTACTCCCTTCGTCTCGGTCATTTGTTGTCCTGTTATATTATTTTTGAGGATTATTTTAATCAAATGACAACAAATGATTGAGACGGAAAAAATATGTACGTAGGGGCGAATTTAGGTCCATATAGGCCATATTACTTGGGCTATAGCCCAAGTGGATCTCAGAAGAAGAAAGCCCATATAGAATGACAAAGTAGCAGGAGACCACGTATCTCTCTTTTTGTTGATATGAGTAGTACTTTCAATCCCTTTAAGCACCCGACTCATAAATAGGACATCTTCAATTAATGTGGGATGTTTCACTAATCATCATTCGTTTTTAAATATTAATGAAAAAAAACGTTTAAGTCTTAAAAAGTCTTTTAAATAAGACTACAAACTTAAGTAAAAATAATCTCACATCGAAAAAATATAATAAGGTGATGAAACTTTATATTATAAATAAGATAATCATGTGCTCTTAGATATTAACCAAAAATCTTTTGAGTCTTAAAAATATGTTAAGACTAAACTTAAGTAAAACTATTCCACATTCGAAAACTATCTCACATTTGAAAAATTATAAAGTTTCATCAAACACAAATCTTTTTAATCTTAAAAAAGTTCTTAAGACTACACTTAAATAAAAAATTATAATAAGGTGATGAAATTTTATATTGTAAATAAGACTAATAATAATTATTAGAATAATAATTCTCCTATGTATGTGATAGTCCAAAAACTGAGGCGTCTAAAAAGACCTTTAAAGGAGTTAAATAGGGCGAGATTCTCTGATATTGAGCAACAGACGGACATAGCATATATTAAATTAACAGAGCTATAGAAGGAGATTATGAAGAATCCGGGGAACCTTCAATACATAGAAGAGGAATGCAATGCTCATGCAATCTATGCCCAGGTCAGAGAGAGATTTTTACAGCAAAAAGTTAAGGCAAATTGGATTAAGGAGACAATAACACTGCTTATTTTCATGGTACTCTCAAAGCTAGACGAAACAGGAATGCAGTATTTCAAATTGAGGATCAGTATGGGAATTCCGTTAGTGAACCAAAAGAAATTCAGGAAGCTTTCCTGACTTACTACAAGGAGCTGCTGGGTTCCCAAACGGAAACTATGAAAGTGAGTACTGCTATTCTAAATTATGGAGCCAAATGCACAAAGGAACACCAGGATTGGTTGATGGAGCCTGTCACCACGGAGGAAATAAAAGAGGTTGTTTTTAGCATTCCCGATGATAAAGCGCCCGGACTGGATGGATTCTCGAGCAAATTCTTCAAAGACTGTTGGCATACGGTTGGGGAGGAGGTATGTACAGCAGTGATGGATTTTTTCTCCAACGGACAGATCCTTAAACAGATCAATTGTACCACGATCACGCTAATACCTAAGGTGGATAGACCTAAATCTGTTTTGCAGTTTAGGCCGATAGCCTGTTGCAATCTCGTGTACAAGATTATTTCTAAGCTGCTTTGCAATAGACTGGCAAGAGTCTTACCGGATATCATATCGCCAGTCCAAGGAGGTTTCATAAAAGGGAGAAGTATTGTGGAGAACATCCTAATTTGCCAAGATATAATTAGACTTTACTCAAGACATAACATATCCCCAAGATGCTTGTTCAAACTGGATATGCAGAAAGCCTACGACTCGGTTGAATGGTCTTTCTTGCATCAGATGCTTTGTGGGTTGCAGTTCCCGCCTCAGTTTGTTAATCTTTTGATGCAATGTGTCTCCACTCCTTCCTTTCCCCTCTGCCTAAATGGAGATATGTTCGGGTTTTTTCAAGGGAAAAGAGGGCTCAGACAAGGGGATCCCTTATCTCCCCTCCTTTTCACGATTTGTATGGATTATCTGGCAAGGCTTTTACAGCATACAACAACTACCAATGAATTCAAGTTTCACCCGCTATGCAAACCTATGAAAATGGCCTCACTGATGTTTGCTGATGACCTTTTATTATTTAGTAAAGGGGATGTCAAGTCAATTATGGTGCTTCTCATGACCTTTGCAACTTTCTCAGCAGCGTCAGGTTTGAAGTTGAGCAAGGGCAAATCGAATGTGTACTTCAGTGGAGTGAATGCTATGGTGAAGCAGGATATCATCAAGGTCTCCGGGTGTAAGGAAGGTAACTTACCTTTCAAGTACCTTGGAGTACCCATCAAGGCCTCTAGACTCACTATTGTTGACTGTCAACCTTTAATCTTTAAGATAACGGAGAGAATCCGGAAAATTGGCGCGAGGAAATTATCATATGCAGGGAGACTTGTTGTGATTAAAACTGTGCTAAATACCCTTCACAATTACTGGGCATCAATGTTTATTCTTCCTAATGGCATTATCAAGAAGATTGAAGGACTTTGCAGAACGTTCTTATGGAAGGGCGTGAGATTTACTCCAGAACTCCGCTGGTATTATGGCATAAGATCTGTCTTCCATACAAAGAGGGCGGCTTGAATGTTATTCAAAATACAAACTGGAATAAAGCTGCTATCGGCAAGCTCGCATGGTGGATCACGGCTCAACCCGATAAATTATGGGTTAAGTGGGTGCATCACACCTATTTAAAAAACAAGGACTGGCAGGAGTACGAACCGAACCAAAATACAAGCTGGACTTGGAGGAAAATCTGCCAAGTAAGAGATAAGATGCAATCAGGTTTCGAGACAAACAATTGGAATGCTTCTGGGGATGAGGAATATACAATAGCTAAAGGGTACCAATGGATTGGAAACAAGGAGGCGGAGGTGCATTGGCATAGCTTAGTATGGAGTAAATGGACTTTACCAAAACACAGAGTGGTGGCCTGGTTAGTCCAACATCACGCAATAAACACAAGAATGAGGCTAAACCAGATGAACCTGGTAGACGAGACCGAATGCTGTATCTGTGGACAGGATGAGGAGGATATAAAGCATCTGTTCTGCCGCTGCAACTACAGCAAACTGATTCTGATGTATATGGAGAAATGGTTACAACATAAGTTACCTGAGGATATCAGCAATCAATGGAGAATGAGGATAAGGGGAAGCAAATTGAGGAAGGCAGTGATTAACGGGGTCATTAACTCGGTCATATATCATGTATGGAAGCAACGGAACCAAAGTAGGAATCAGAATTTCATTATTAGACCAGAAATAGTTGGGAAAATAGCAAAAAAATGAGCTCATAATGCATTATGGGTACGTTAGGAAAGGGAATATGACAACTAGAGATACTAATTTTGTAACAAGATTAGTGAACTGATGTAAATCATTTTTGAGATTTATATATACTTACCATTTACCAAAAAAAAAAAGACATCAATCAACCTAAGTAATTCCCCCACATCGAACTATTATGATGAGGTTATGAATTTTGAGTTTAAAATAGGTCTTAATAAGACTAAAAAGTTAAAATTATCCCACATCGAAACAATTAAAATAAGGTACGGTGATGTATCTATATTATAAATAAGACTACAAATTTTAGTTAAATTATCCTACATCGACAAATTATAATAAGGTTATGGATTTCTATATTATAAATAAGACTAATTATTTGTTCTTAGATATGATATCAATCAAAATCTTTTGAGTCTTACAAAACTTTTAAGACTATATACTTAAAGTAAATTATCGCAGATCGAAAAATTATATTCCCTCTCCTTTGAGTTTTAAAAAATTGGGATTTTCTACCTGGTACTCCTGAACTTTTTGCTTTTCTACCTGGTACCCCTACCATTTTTACATGTATACATGGTACCCTTGTACTTTATTAAAAGTTTCTTTGGTACCCCTAAACTTTCTTATTATCTTTATTGGTACACCTAAACTTTTTTCCCGTCAAATTTTGACAACAAATTATTTTTCTATGTTCAAGATTAAAAGTTTAAATGTCATTTAACATACCTACTTAACCAATAATTGAACTTAAACTAACAATTTTGTACGTATTTGCAGTTATACTTCGAATCTAAAAGGATTATATTTTTGACGTTATATTGTCAAATCAAATGATAACACATAAATTAAGTTCAATTACTTGTTAATTATCTAAGTTAAATGATATTGAAGTCTTAATCCTAAGCTAATAACATAATCTAACGACAAAACTTCATGGAAAAAAAAATTTTGGAGCGTTAGTTAAATTAATAGTAAACTTCAAGGGTATCATGTATAGACATAGAAAAGGTAGGGGTACCATGTAGAAAAGTGAAAAATATAGGGGTACCGCATAGAAAATTTGTAAAAAAATTTTTAAGACTATAATAAGACGATGAAATTCTATTATAATAACTTTTGAGATTCATTTATAATATCATAAATGAGTAATCTTTCGGTTTTAAATATCCACCAACAATATTTTGATTTTTTAAAAGCTTTTAAAAAGACTGCAAACCTAAATCATCCCACATCGAAAAAAAATTAAAATAAGGTGATGATTTTATATTATATACAAGAGTAATCGTGCGTTTTTCTGGGTCTTAAAAGCAAATCTTAATACTATAAACCTTTAATAAATTATCCAATATCGAAAAATTATGATGAGGCGATAAAATCTTATATTATAAATAAGAATAATCTTTCGTTCTTAGATATCAATCAAAAAATTCATTTGTTCTTACATATCAATAAAAAAAACTTTTAAGTCTTAAAAAAATCTCTTAATAAGACTACAAAATTATTTCCACATAATAAGAGTAATCATGTATTCTTTTGAATTTTAAAATAAGCTCTTAAGACTATAAACTTAGCTGAAATTAAGTTTGATTACTAACATCATGTGATCATCTTATTTATTATAATGATATAGATTGATTAATTTTCTTATTTAACGAATATACATCATCAATGTAATTAAGCCAAGTAACCCGTGCATCATACGAGCTTTAATCTAGTACTCCCTCTGATTCAGAATAATCTTCCCCTTTGATTAAAATATACCTCACATATATTAAACAAAGGGGAAAATTATTCTGAATCGGAGGGAGTATACTATATTATATTAATGTGATGTTTTTATAATTTTTTGTTTCGAGCGATATGATTGGTCAAAACTCAATTTATGATTGGTTTGTTTCATCAAAATTCAGTTGAGGAAAGTATCATAAAAAATACAGAAAAATCAAGCAAATAATCTTTTAATTATCATTATAATTTAATTTAACCTATTATATTAATGTGATGTTTTATAATTTTCATCTAAAAATCATTAAATTTTGTTTAACAAAAATTATTGTAAAAAAAATTACAAAAATGAAATAATTAGATTCGTGATAGAAAATGCTTTCATTAGAGTATAAATTTCATATTATTTACTCGAAAAATGATTAATTTATTACATATAAAAATAGTAAAGTTATCCCACATAGACAAATTATAATTAGGTGATGCAATTCTATATTATAGATAAGAGTAATCATCCGTCCTTAGATATTCACCAAAAACCTTTTGGGTTTTAAAGAACTCTTAAGATTATAAATCTTAAGTAATTATTTTACATCGAAAAATTTCTTTTGAAAATGTTATCTTTTTCCACTTAATTTTTACAATGATAAATTATAACAATATAAAGGGCCACTTTGAATTTTTCTCATTAGGCCTCCAAATTGTCCGGGTCGACCATGTTCGTTACTGTCTGATACCTTCTTGATAAGTTAGCTTGAATGAATACTAGGTGTTACATTGAAAATTGATATATTTGTTGTGTTTCACATGTCATGGTAGAACGGGTTGAGTCACATGATTTATGCTCGATGATGAAAAACGATATAATTCATTATATTTCTCATGTTATTCACAAAATTTATGTTCTACTACTTCTCACATGCTACTCACATGATGTATGTTTTACTGTAATTCATATCGCATGCTTGTTTCACATGTCGGTATCTTCACATGCTAAATTGAACTCACTTCATGTGTTTCTCACATTGTATACAAGTCGACTTATAATGTGACATGCCTTCTTATCTGTCAATTCGAGGTCGTGGTAGAAGAATGGTTAGGTTACTCCCGCTAAGTGGGATAGTTTTCTATTTTTGTAAATTATGCAGGATGTCAAATTACTAGGCTTACAGGAGAAACATGTGCAAGTGAGTAGTGGTCTTGCTTAATTTTAAGCTTTCAATTAACGCGTCCACATGTAACCCTAAGCAATATTAAGCTCGTACTTAAAATTGTAATTCATATTATGTGTTGTAAGTGACAATCGGTTATGGTATTAATGAAATACTTACTTGAGTCGACGATTTTAATTTTTACCACTTTTTACGACTTAATTATTTTTCGCCTTGTTAATTAATGTCATTGGAAGGACGAGTTATTACAAATATAGACATACAACACAAATAATGAAACAGAAATGATGTTGAAATATGATTCAACACATTCAGTTAAGTTAGTCAAGTTGTTGAGTCTTAGAAATTTGTTATTCAGTTGTCTCTGTTGTTCTAGTCATGATCCTAGTTTGTAGAACATGATGTGCGATCATGTGTAGTAGAGTCCTTAGTAATGTCAGTTAGAGGAAGCATGAAAGTAGGAGTCAGTTGTTGCAGTAGCTTTTCTTTATAAACTGTTGTAGTCCTAGGCATCAATTTATCAAATAAAAAACACAAAAATCTTCCCCAAAAATTATTTTTCTCCAAACTGTTTGTTACATTGACAACATTTGGTATCAGAGCATAGGCTTGCTTTCTGGAATTGTTTTCATCATGTCTATTAATGGATCGAGTTCCAATAGTCTTTCAGTGTCTGTTTTCACTAGTGCAAGGATTCAGTTTTGGGAATTGAAAATGAAAACAATTTTCAAATCTCAAGAACTGTGGGAGTTTGTTGAGCATGAGTTTGTTGATTCAAAGACAGAAAACCTGATGCTCAGTTAAAGGAGAAGAGAAAGAAAGACTCTAAGGCCTTGTTCATTATTCAGCAAGGCTTGGATGAAGAAATCTTCTCAAAAATTGCATCAGCAACCACCCCAAAGGAAGCCTGGGATATCCTCAAGAAAGGGTATGTAGGTGACAAAAAGGTAGTCAAGGTTAGGCTACAGTCTTTGAGACGAGAGTTTGAGACAACTCTCATGGGTGACAAAGAGTCTGCATAAGACTATTTGTCGAGAGTGTCTGGGGTGGTACAACAAATGAAGGCATATGGAGAGAAGATGACAGATGAACAAGTTGTGGGGAAAATTTTGAGAAGTCTCATAGCAAAATTTGATCATATTGTGGCTACCATAGAAGAATCAAATGATCTTGAAGAGTATACCTTTGATGATCTAGTGGGGTCACTTCTTTCACATGAAAAAAGGATCAAAAGAAACTCTGAGCAAGTGGAGGAGAAGGCACTGCAAGTGAAGGATGACTCTTTCACGGTAAGATCAACCTACGAAGGTAAAGGTGATAGATGAGGTAGAGGAGGAAGAGGAAGCTCTAAGGGAAGAGGAAGTGGTAGATCCTCTGGCCAAGCAGCTGAGAGCCAAGAGCATAAGAGTCAGGGAGCAAAGAGTCCCTTGAAATGCTACTACTGTAAGAAGCCTGGTCATAAAGAGGTCAATTGCTGGAAGAAGGAAAGAGATATGAGAGCAAGTCAACCTGATCAGCAAGCAAATGTTGCTGCAGAAAAGGAAGAAAAACTCTTTCTTACAAGTTCAGAAACATAAGACAAGGTGCAAGGTGTATGGTATATTGACAGTGGCTGCTCAAATCATATGTCAAGTACCAAAGCTTTGTTCAAAGATTTGGATGAGTCCAAGAAGAGTAAAGTAAGTTTGGGAGATGACAAACAACTGAATGTGGAAGGCATTGGTACGGTTGATGTCAAAACTGAGTCAGGTAATACTAAACTTCTCTGCAATGTTCAGTATGTACCACTTTTGGCATACAATCTGTTAAGTGTGGGTCAATTGTTGAACTCAGGTCTGTCTCTTACCTTTGACAATAAGTCTTGTGTGGTTAAGGATAAGAAATTCAATGAGGTCATTGCTGAGGCTCTCATTGGTAAAAATAAGATGTTTTCCTTGGATTTAGCAAAAAGGGTAGGCAAAGCCTTGACAGTGAAAGGTGATGACACTGGCAAAGCCTTGACAGTGAAAGGTGATGACACTGCAAGGCACTGCAAGGTTGTGACACTTAAGGTACGGGCATTTGAACATGCAGAGTCTAAAGTTCTTAGGTTATAAGAGTTTAGTATATGGATTAACTAGGTTAGGTGATTTGTCATTCTGTGAGAGTTGCACTCAAGGAAAACAGTGTAGAGGATCATTCCCAAATGAGAGTCTATGGAGAGCAAAGGAGTGTTTAGGTTTGTTACATGCTGACTTGTGTGGGCCAATGAATACTGAGTCACTAGGTGGGAGTAAATATTTTTTGCTCATCACAAATGATCATAGCATGCAGGATGAGTTGGGTTTATTTTCAACAAACCAAGAGTGAATCATTTGGGAATTTCAAAAAATTTAAGGCAACGGTTGAAAATCAGAGCGAAAAGAGGACGAAAACTCTAAGGATAGATAGAGGAGGAGAGTTTGTCTTACAAGAGTTTAATGAATTTTATGAGAATCATGGGATTAAGAGAGAACTAACAACACCCTATTCACCACAACAGAATGGGGTGACAGAGAGGAAAAATAGAACTGTGGTGGAGATGACTAGGACTCTAGGAGCATGTTTGTTAAAAGGCGTGCCAAATGTCTTCTAGTGTGAAGCAGTTGTAACAACCGTATATCTGCTAAACATTTCTCCTACAAGAGTTGTGGCAAACAAAACTTCATATGAAATATGGAAAGAAGTAAGGCCTACTGTTAGTCACTTAAAGGTCTTTGGTTGTGTTGCATATTCCTTGACTCATTTGAGAACTAAGTTAGATGAAAAATCAACTAAGTGCATCTTTATTGGTTATGCAACTCAGTCAAAAGCATATAAACTCTATGATCCAGTCAATGCCAAGGTTATTATCAGTAGAAATGTGGTGTTTGATGAAGAAAGCAAGTGGGACTTGTAAAAGAAGTCTGAAGACAAGGAGATTCATATAGTTTTCACACCTGAAAATTCTAATGAAACACCTCAGGAAGACAATGTTGGGAACTCCTCTCCAACTACTCCAGGTCATGGAGGTTCATCACCTGAATACTTTGATTCAGAAGAAGATACTGTTCCAAAAGGCGTAAGATCCCTGAATGATATCTACAACACCTCTGGCTTTGCACTAGTAGTCACAGAACCATCAACCTTTGCTGAAGCACAGAATCAGACTGAATGGCAGACTACAATGCAAGAAGAAATCAGACTTGGGAATTAGATGATCTACCAACTCAGAAGAATGTTATTGCTCTGAAGTGGGTTTTCAGGATCAAGTACAACACAGATGGGTCCATATAGAAGCAAAAGGAATAACGACTAGTTGCAAAGGGGTATGCACAGCTTGAGGGAATTGACTATGGTGAGACATTCTCACCTGTTGCAAGATTTGAGACAGTTAGAGTTATACTTGCATTGGCTGCGCAATTTGGCTTTCATGTGTTTCAGTTTGATGTTAAATCAGCGTTCTTAAATGGTGAGCTGCAAGAAGAAGTTTATGTGGAGCAGCCTAAGGATTCATCAAAGAGAATGAAGAGCAAAAGGTGTACAAACTGAAGATGGCACTGTATGGATTGAAATAGGCTCCAAGGGCCTGGTATAGCAAAATTGATCACTTCTTTACGAGAGATGGATTTAAGAGAAGTGAGAATGAGCACACTCTATACATCAAAAGCAAGAAGGTTATGGGTTTATGGTAGTTTGTCTGTATGTGGATGATATCATCTACTTCAGTTCATCCCCAAAACTACCGGAAAACTTCAAAAAGGCGATGATGAGTGAATTTGAGATGACAGACTTGGGTTTGCCGCAATACTTTCTTGGTTTAGAGGTTAAGTAGAGAAGCAATGGTATATTTCTTAATCAAAGAAAGTATACTCAAGATCTACTAAAGAAGTTCAATATGGATGGAAATGATGCTGCTATCACTCCAATGAATACTAATGACAAGCTCCAAAGAGATGATGGAACTCCTAGTGCTGATGAGAAGCTTTATAGAAGTCTAGTTGGTGGATTGAATTATCTAACACATACTAGACCAGATATATCTTATGTGTTACTGTTGTGTCGAGATACTTGCACCATCCAAGCAAGCAACATCTGGGTGCTGCAAAGAGGATTCTGAAGTATGTGGCTGTAACATCAAAGTATGGAATCTGGTATTCCAAGTCAGAAAAATCCAGGCTCATTGGTTACACAGATAGTAATTGGGCAGGAAACATTGATGATAAAAAGAGTACATCTGGTTCAGTGCTCAGTTTTGGAACTGGTGCATTAACCTGGAGCTCAAAGAAACAGGAAACTATGGCCTTGTCATGCATCCTCTGAGGCCGAGTATGTTGCTGCAGGTGCAGCAGCTAGGCAGGCTGTCTGGTTAAGAAAACTTCTAACTAATCTGGGGTATAAGCAAGAGAGTGCAACGGAGTTATGGTGTGATAACAAGTCAAGCATAGCAATGGCAAGAAATCTTGGGTTTCATGCCAGGACCAAGCACATAGAGGTTCAACATCACTTTATCAGGGACTTGGTGAATGATGGGAATGTGGAGCTGAAGTTCCCTGGAACAAACTTGCAGAATGTCGACCTATTTACAAAATGTCTGGCTCAAGCAAAACATCACTTCTTCATGGAGAGGATTGGAGTCAGGATGTTTGAATCAAGGGGTGGTGTTGAAATGTGATTCAACACATTCAGTTAAGTTAGTCAAGTTGCTGAGTCTAAGGAATTTGTTGTTCAGTTGATCTAGTCATGATACTAGTTTGTAGAACATGTTGTGTAATCATGTGTAGTCGAGTCCTCAGTGGTGTCAGTTAGAGGAAACAAGAAAGTAGGAGTCAGTTGTTGCAATAGCTTTTCTTTATAAACTGTTGTAGCCCTTAACATCAATTTATCAAATAAAAAACAAAAAAAATCTTCCTCTAAAATTAATCTTCTCCAAACTGTTTGTTACATTGACAACAAATGAAACCATGAATGAAATGTCGAGTACGACCATGAGACATTCACATATTAAATAAGTCTTTGGGGGATATAATAATTAATAAGAAACTCGTTAACAACAACCACCACAGTTTGATGGTCCACACTGTTGAGACAAGATATCTGGTCCATACTTCCTGACCTCATGGATAAATATTTTGCCTGCTGCAAAGTAGTTTGCAGTTAAATCCGAGGAGTTCTTAAGATAAGGGTAAAGTTGTGGCCTGTCTTCAGTAATAAGTTCCTTCAATGGCCCAATTTTTGCGTTGGGTGGTGCACCCATTCCAGTAGCTATGGATATCCTATCTTTCTCTCCATTCGACACCACCCTATGAAGTGGGCTCTTTACTCTTCCATTTGTAAGCATCTACACAATAATTAAAACAAGAAATTAATCAACTTATCAATTTTTTGAAGCAAACGACTTCAATATATATATACCAATAAGGGCTCGTTTGGTTCACCATGGGAAGATGAAGTTACCGGGAACTTTAAATTCACGTGAATTTGTATTTCATGGGAATTAAAAAATATTGTTTGGTTGCCACGTGAGAAATGACTTCATGCGAAAAAGTTATACACACCAAGGGGGCTTGGCCCCTTGGTGAGTCATTGTGGATGAAGTGACAATTCCTGGGAAGTGGGCAACCAAACAACTCCCTGAAAATGCACTTCCTGGGAACTTGCATTTCCCAGTGAGTAACCAAACGACCCCCTAAGTAACGTAATATCTTTCAAAAGGGTGGAATATAATTACATACCTCCAACATATCAGAAGTATTGACAACAAGGGCATAAGGGACAATGGCAACTTGATACCATTGACCATTTTTCTCAAATTGAAGGCCTTCAACCTCATTGTCCGGCAGCACATTGGTAAAACATATTTGAATCTGTATGTTGCTTGGATGCGAATATTCTATCCGGGTATGGACACACTGGATAATAATTGATTCTTGCAACCATTGTCCCCTCATTTGCATACTTGTTGATCAAGTTATCTTCCGGCAAATTCAACATTTTCGAAAGTGCTTTGAATAATATCTCTCTGATTCTTTGTGACGCTAAGGCATACTTTTCGAATACTTCCCTGAAATCTGGTATTGTCTCGGAAGGCCAAAACCGGTAACTACGGTGTTCAAGAGGTTATAAGGTAAGCATAAGTCTATCTAGCCAGTTAAAAGCTTGATTGTCAGCCATTTGGTCATTTCCCCAACCTTCCATTCTATCGTATTTCCACCCTCCTAGCTTTCCAGTGGATCTCGCATACTTTTGCTTCTATTCTAGTGGAAGGCTGAAGAATTGTTTACTATACTCAAGTGCTTTATCAAATGTCTCATTGTCTATGCCATGATTAACAAGCTGCAGTATCAAAAAATAAAATATAATTAATTAATTATATCATGGGAATATGGAATGATCATAATGTTTCTTTACATGGGCAGACTTAGAGTTCGGGCGGGCAAGTGCCCCCAGGCCATTTAGGAATAATCCCATATCAACAAAATTGTGATAATGAAATTTTATATTATAAATAAGACTGACCATTCGTTCTTAAATATAAGAAAAAAAAAGTTTTTTTAGTCTTACAAAAGTACTTGAGACTATAAACTTAGGTAAGATTATCCCACATCGAAAAATTATAATAAGGTGATCGAATTTTATTATATAAGTAAGAGTAATCGTCCATTCTTAAGTTAGATATAAAAAAAACTCTTTTATTATTATAATTATCCTAACGTTGTCTCGCATCGAAAAATTATGATGAGGGGATGAAATTCTATATTATAAATAATAATCATTTGTCCTTGGATATCACCTAAAAAAAATCGAGTCTTAAAAATGCTCTTAGGATCGTAAGCTGGTGGAAAAGAGAAATCATTCGTGGTTAGATTTTTAACCAAAAATTTTAAGGCTGTAAGAATGATCACATATCGGAAAATTATGATGAGGTGATGAAATTCTATATCACAAATAAGAGATATCATTCGTTTTTAGACATTAACAAAAAAAAATTGTCTTATAAAAGCTCTTAAAGCTATAAATTTAAGACTGTAAACCTAAGTAAAATTATTCCACATCGAGAAATTATATTAAGGTAATGAAATTCTACTATATAGCAATCATTCGTCTTTAGATATCAACGAGAATCATTCGTCTTTAGATATCAACGAGAAATCTTTTGAGTCCTAAAAGAACTTTTTAAGACTATAAACTTAAGTAAAATTATCCCACATCGAAAAATTATGATGAGGTGATGAAATTCTACATCATCAATAAGAGAAATTATTCGTTTTTAGATATTAATCAAAAATCTTTTGAATCTTATAATACTCCTCTTAAGTCCATAAATTGAAGTAAATATTATCCCACATCGAAAATTTACAAAAAAAGTGATGAAATTCTATTATATAAATAAACGTAATCATCGTCTTTGGATATAAATCAGAAATCTTTTGAGTCCTAAAAAGAGTTCTTAAAACTATAAATTTAAGTAGAATTGTCCCACATCGAAAAATTATGATGAGATATCATAGATAAAAAAAATAAGAGAAATCATTCGTTTGAGATAATCACTAGTTGTAATGCCCGTGCGATGCACGGGTGCAACAATAACATTATAATACTCGTACTTTCTTTTAATTAACCCCTTCGGTTATAAATTATTGTCCCTTTTTGGTAACACATGTAAGGTTGGATTATTATGATGATCCAAAAATATTAGTTTATTAATTATTATTAGTTGTTAATTAATTAATAATGTTATAGTTATGCACGTTGAAAGTACTTAGTGTTTGCCTTAGTTTCATGCATAAGAATAGGAGCATATAAGCATAGTGGGTGTAAATATGAGTTAATCATTTTTTATTCCCTTAATTATTTGTTTTCATAAGTGAAAATTGAGGATTTTGTTGAAAAACTTTTCATGTAAGGATGATACATAAGTTTAGTGTTATTCTCTCATTATTAAGGGGGATTATATATCGTATATATTATCAAAAATGAACGCAAATATAAATGATAAAGTCGTAAAATAGTGGACCTGAATAGCGCCAAGAGAGCTAAGAGCATTTTCAAACTTTTCGAGTTCTTCATCCGAGTCTAAGAGTCGTTCAAGATCAATGGTGGTAAGCTCCATGTATGGAAGCGAGGGGCTGACGTAATCTTCCGGTGATTTGACAATATATTTGTCAATCAGGTTGATGCTTTTGCTTATCACCTCAACGGGTAATGGAGAGACTACAAACTTGGTGGTTGCAATGACCGGCATGTTTTATGGATTGCTTCACGACTTAATAATAAGTGGGTATTCGGAAGATGTAGTTGTGTGTCTTGTACATACATACTTGTGTTGACTATTTATAATAGATATATGTTGCTACTTCAATGTTTGAGGGATTGTATCTTGCACACTCAAAATAGGTAGATATCATCACATTATTTTTTATCCAAAGTAGAAAATACTGTAATCCCATATATACTACTTTCTCCGTTCCATTTGATTCTTTACATCTACTTTTTCACACTTGTCAATGCACGTTTTCTTTTGTCCATATCGTTAGTTACATATTTCTAAATATTATAAAAATTTGATATTTATAACGCACTTAGACAATTTAAACAAGATCTTGCTTTATTATTTTCTTTTATTATTATCTTCCTTGTCTCTCCATCTTTGTTAATCTCTAATCCTTAGTTTAATTTTGTTTTTCCATACTGTTTTCCCCAATTCTTAGTTTTTACTTGTTAGTTCATTTTAGTTAATCTTCTCCTTTGTTTGTTATTCTAGTTTCCTACTAAGTTAATCTCTCACTTTGTTCATGTTTGTGAATTTTTTCATGTTAGCATTAGAAATCCTCAATTAGAATTCCTCAATATGACCACTTTTGCATGATTAGTAGTAAAATTCAATTATTAAGTATATTTATAGTAAAAGACTTCACCTTTATGCTTAATTCTACTAATTTAGTCATGATTAGTGAGTAGTCACCCACTAGGGGTCGATGAAGCGTAAATTCGTCTAAATTGTGCCTCTTGTATGTTTTGTATTGATTGAATTGGGTAATTGGGTGAAGTGGTGTTGAGGATTTTGGATTGCCTTGGTTTAGGAGTTTGAGACGGCCCTTGTCCCTTGGTCATCGATGGGAGTCGATTAGGATGGGTAACCGGTTTGACCCCTCTATCTTGCCTTGCCGTACTAGATCGGACACGGGAGTGGTGTCTAGCGTGGTATCCTTCACACTAGTATGCGTGCCTTTTTGACTTGAGTCGGTTTGGGGTTTATCACGGGAGTGACCCTCGGATTTGACTTAGGGATTCCGTCTTACGAACCCGGGAGGGAGGTAAACGGGAAAATTAGTCGGACACGAACTCGGGAGGAAGGTGGTCGGCCTAGAATGCATACAACTTTGCCCTTGATCCCGATTCCTTCGATACTCGATATACTTTGGCGCGATTTAAGTGGATTGAAGGGACATCGTTCCCTAGTCTCTTTTTATTCTTGATAAATCGTTATTTCCCTAGTTATCACTTTTTCTTATTTTAGTTTCGTTTTCTTTTTAGTCATTCCTCATCTTAGTTATCCTTTATTCATCTAGTTTTAGTCCACCATCAATCATTTCTATCGACTTAGATAAACAATTAGAATTGAAGCAATTAGGAATCACTACACTCCTTGTGGACCGACCCTTTCTAGTGAACGATACAATTGTGCGCTTGCGAGGTAATTAAAACCCCAACAAGTTTTTGGCGCCGTTGCCGGGGAGTGTTAGCGGTACTAGTAGTTTTTATTCTTACGTTTAGACCAAGTCATTAGTTACTTTGCACACTCCGGTGTACCTTTGCTCGTGATCTAACTTCTCCTCTCTAGAGTTTGAAGTGTTTTTGCATGAGTATGTAGGCAAATTCTCGGAGTTTCACCAATCCATTTATTGAATCCAAAAATGGATGCAATGGAGTATGCTCTCGCCATGGATTTTTTATTGAAGCAATGCACCACGAGGTCCCTAGAAAGCTTGACCGAAGAGGGATTGTATGAGGAGAGTTCTACGCTTACTCAAGTGGAGTTGAAACCCTTTCCTTTATCTCGTAAATATGCCTTTTTAGGTCTGAGTGAGACATATCCCGAAGAAAAATGTGAATATGATGAGAGTATGCACTTTGATGTTGATCTTGGGTTGTTATTGATGAATGATGATGAGTTTGTTAGACGAAGTGTCTTAAGAGAGTGTAATGGTTGGTTGAAAGATGATTTTATTGAAGTTGTGAGGGAGCTTGACTTAGTTGGTAAAGAGGGATGTGATAACCCAAGTTCCAAGAAATTGATCAAAAATCAAGAGAATCGAGAGATGATAAACATGACCCAATTTGTTTTTAAACTCATTCAAGGGTATGACACTATGACCCTCCAATATTTAGTGGACTTGGTGAGAATACTAAGGTTAGAAATGCAGTTGTTTATCAAGCGCGTCGTGTGTACGATCCCGGTTGATTGGAAGGTCTTCCTCTTGAGAGTTTGGCGGGACTCCTCAAAAACCGCGCTTCTTGGGAGGCACCCTAAGTCCATCCGTTATACATATCCTTTTATCTTTGTGTTTTTGTTAGTTTCGTCATTTTTATTTGTTGCGTGTTTGTTTGTTACTTTGGTGTAGGTACATTTTAAGTAGACCTCCCTCAAATTTTTCTTAATTGGAGCTGGTATGAGAGTTTGGGGACAATTGAAGTCGACATGGGGTATATGGGAGCCAAAAATAGCAAGAAATTGAAAAAAAAAAGTTAAGCGTGGTCTACCGTGCTTAACTTAACTTTCCAAAAAAAAAAATCGGACTACTCCTAAACCCGGATTCTTTTTCCCTATTCCTCCATCTCCTTAATTCCCATTTACTAATTTCAAACCCATCTTCATCTTCTTCTTTACTACCTTCATATCTCCATTAACACATCTCACCAAAACTCATCTTTAACACCTCAAACTTCATCCAAATCACTCCATTTTCCCACCATTTTCCTCCATAATTCATCATCATCATTTTCTTCTTTTCAAAACCCAATTTCTAGCTACTTTTTACCCCCACCAAATTACCCTAGATCTACTTTTTCACTCACTTCTACCACTCCAAATCGACTCATCTTCTGCATGATAACTTATTGAGCAACAAGGAATCTTTTGAGACCATTATTGGTAAATTCCGAGCACTTGAAAAAAAATTGGGTTGAAGACGGGTATATTTTCGGGTTCTTTTTCCTCCATTTGGTTTTTTCCTCCTCCAATGGCTCCAGAATGCCCACGGATGATAGGTAATGAACCATCTTCTTCCTCTAATCCCATTTTAACTCAGCAACTTATTAGCCAATACAAGTATAAACATTTGCTTCCGGATTAGTCAATTACTACCTTTGTTGCTATTTTGGTGAGTTATGATGATGGTTGGGATGTGAGTTTATATTTGAAATTTGGTGAATTTTTTGTGGTAATTTCATGATTTGGTGAAATTTGTAATTGGTGAATTTGATGAATTTGTACTTGGTACTTTGTTAGTGAGGAATGATGAGAGTAAGACTATTGCTCCCGAATTTTCGGTGATGTGATTACACCAAATTTCCATTTTGAAAAATCCAAAATTATTGCTCCCAGATTTTTGGTGATGTGATTACATCGAAAATCCCTTTGAAAAATCAAAAGTATTTGTTCCCGGTGCTTTAGTGACTTGATTACACTAAAGCACCACTTGAAAATCCAAATTTTTACTTGTTTATTTTACTTTCTTTCATTTTCTCTTAGATTTTCTTAGTTTTTTTTTATTTTTTTTATTTTTCCTTAGTCTTTTTCCTAGTTTTTTTAAATTTCTTACTACTTTCCATCTTGAGTTTTGCATTGAGGACAATGTAAGGTTCAAGTGTGGGGAGGAGTCTTAGGCCCTGTTCTTTTCGGCTGAAATAGGGATGAGCTGAGCTGAGCTGGTCTGATAGAAGCTGAGCTGAACTAAAAGAAACTGAAACTAATAACTACTTATATAAATTTTCTAATACTCCCTCCGTTCCGGTGAATTGTTGGCCTATTCCTTTTTGGGCCGTCTCAATCAATAGTTTGCCTTTCTATTTTGAGGATGTATTTTAATGTGAATAGACCATACTACCCTTGCTTAATTTTCCCAAACAAATCCATGAACCCAAACAAATCCATGAACCCAATTCCATACCCATCAAATTCAAAGTCCATTCTTTCTGCCTCCATCTATATGAACCCCAAATACATCAAATTCAAACCCTAATTTCCAACTCCATCGATATGAACCCTAATTTCCGCCTCTCTCAATTGAAATCCTGAAATCACGTTTCTATGTATCGATTTCTTCTGCTACTCATTAATTGAAACACCAACGATACTTATGTTTCTATCCCAGGTACTGTTTAATTGTTCTTTTGCTTTCAATCAATTATTTGCTCTGCTGTTACTCGATCGATTATTTGTCCTTTTATCATTCAATTCTCCGTCTTTTAGCGTTTGTATTTCAATGATGTTGTGTTAGGAGGGAAAAAGTAATTTGTTTAGGTTGTTTATTGATTGATTTCAACGTTTTAATGGCGATTAGATCTGAAAAACGAGGTGATTTCATCTTTTCTTTGTTGGTCAGTTTTCGTGTGTGATGCAGTTGTTTGATGTTGTTTTTACAGTGGGTCGTTCAAGGAACTGTTGTGGGTCGTTCAAGGAACTGTTGTTTTGAAATGTAAGAATCATATTCATTTTTCTTCAGATTTACTTTTATTTTGTTGTGGGTTTTGTTGTTTGATTCAGAGATTGACAGTGGGTTGATTATTGATCTCGTTTTGGCAGTGGGGCGTTCAAGGAGTTGATGATGTTAATATCGGAGTAGTAGGTGGTTGAAGGTGGTGAAGGAGCCTGTTTGTCGACATTTTTGACACCTTCAGGCTTCAAGTAGTACTCCTGTTAGTCTTTCGTTTCAACCACCTCAATACGTAAGAGAACAAGAGTCGCAGTCAGAACAGGACAATTATCAAACATGGGGCTGACCAAAATCCTTTATTTCAATGAGATGAGTACATAAAAGGTCAAAGAAAGTCGGAAGACAGGTACAAGTGGAGGAAATAATGGAAGAAAAATCAAGAAAAAGGTTCATACAGTAAATCTACTCGGAACATCAGAAAGACGCAACGAACCTTTATTAGTCGACATTTCATAATGGTCGAACTTTAATCAACGAATCGCCAGGAACCCATTTGTAGGTAATTATCTGAATGTATAAACCTATTTATGTGTTTTTACCTGTCTAAGTATCTGAAATTCTGAATGTATAAACCTTTTCCATGTTTTTACAGATGCTTAATATTTTACCACCAAAATTCGCTGCAGATAATACTCCGACACAGTTTTTTTAATATTGTCTTCATGCTATTTTGCTTTTGATTTTCCACATGCTTTTTATTTCAATAGTCCTTCTTTGCATGGTGTTCTAGTCTTCTTTAGCTTGACCTTCATCCTGGCTTGCATACATCCCGTGCTTGTGCATCCCGACCTTCATCCTGTGACGTGTAACCTAACCTACTTGCGTGCCTGCATCCCTCACTTGTAAACTTGCGTCTGTGCATCCCTCACTTGTAAATGCATCTTGTTCTGCTTGTGCATCTTGACCTGCGTCCCCTGCTTGTTCATCCAGACCTGCTGCATTCTGATCTCCTACATTTTGCCTCCCAACCAATATATCTCCATCTGCCCCATTTGTTGCATCTTGTTCATGTGCATCATGTAATAATGGCCCCCTGCAATCTATCCCTTGTGCATAACGTGATACTAGTATTAAAGCTTCTGCCACATACATTGGTGTTGGTTCAACACATTTTGGTAATAAATTCAGCCTTTGCAACCTCATTTTCCCCACATGTGGAAGCCTATAACAATTGTTTCCTCTCACCCTAAGTATTTCATTCATACAATACTGAAGAGATAACCAAGTAAAGTTCAGCGTTTCTGGTTTAATTTCCTCGTATGACTTGATTACAGCATTGACAAGTTGGCATACGGTTTTAGGCGCCTTTTCATGTTGAAGGGTTTGGATAGTCCTAAAATAACCTAGGTCTAGGACATTTAAATCCGGGCTGTTTGGTGGTTGACAAATCAACTCAATGTCCCACCCATCATCAGTTGCAGCTCTTATGAAATCAGGATCTTTTGGTGATATATGGGGTCGTGCATTATCTTGTTGGATGAATATTTTTTTCAACTGTAATTTGATGGCTGGTAAAACCTTCTCTACTATGCATTGTTTGATGACTGTTTTTGTGATTCTCTCAATTGGTCTTTCCTCAAGTGTTCCCTTACTCCTGTTCTTACTTGTTCTTTTAGCTGGAACTATGATACTAAATGGAAAAATACCAATTTTACCATCAAATAATATTTCTCCATCTTCTGAAATTATTGGTCTTGCCACTGCTCCCATAAACATGATTTTTGTGATAAATCTTTTTGACTTTGATGTTCTATGTGGCTCTAGTTCATCGGGTAGAAGGTAATATTTCTGTGAGCATCTTGTCATGTAGAACCATTTTTCATCTAGGTGTACCACATCATACATATCCTCAAAAGTGGTAGTTCTCGTCATGTCACGTAAGCTAGATCTACTGATTTTGTCTAATACCCACTGCATTCTGTCCATCATGTTTTTATGTGTCAATGATGGTTTCAAAGCATTTGAATGGCTTCGGATTTTGCCTTTCTGTATTAGTCTATGAACAGTGGTAGGGTGAAGATCCAATGCACAAGCTAGACTTCTAACACTACTTCTTTTATGTAATGGAATATGCCTTACCTTTTCTAAGTCGATGATTACTCTTTTTTTGCTCCCTTTGTATGATCTGTCCAGATTCACCATTTTTCCAGCTTTGATTTGTTCATGCACATTTTTCCAATATTTGGTTAATGTAGTTTTGGAGAGATTAAACTCATCTCTTAGCTTCTTTAGCAAACCGTGTTTGAGTTTACCGTTTGTGTAATTCAGTAGAAGAGTTTGTGCAATTGTTCTTCGCTTATCGTTCGTCATTCTGAAACTGTTTTTTTTGTTCTGAGGTTGATGAAAGAATTAGGCAGTGAATTGACTTCATTATCGGTTGGGAAGGATGAAGCTGCATTGGATTCTGATGAAGCGGTGAATGATGAAGGTTCAATTGCGGAGACGCTTATTTCTTCCATTGATGAAGTTTTTGGTGAAAATTTTGAGGATGGAGCTTCTGTAATGTTAATGGTGTATATTTTGAAGTTTGTACGGAGTAATTTTATTTGGGTGGGAAATTTTTCCCTCTAAAATTTTAATTCAAATATTCATTGAATTTTTCCCTCCCAAGTACGGGAATTTTATTTTGTGAAAATTTTGAAGATGGAGCTGCTGTAATTTTGTTTTTGTGGTCCCACTGCTATAATGAATCTACTCAGCAGTATTTAACCTGCATGAGAGGTGGAACAGAAATCTATTTTCAGGGGTAGTTTTGTCTTTTTATGTGTTTCTTGGTTTTTGTGCCCATTTGAAAGGCAAACAATTCACCGGAACGGAGGGAGTAATATTTTAAAAAATGAAAAAAAATATAATACCAATTAATAATAATAATAATAATAATAATTAATCAATCAATCAATTAATTAATTATTAATAATAATAACAACAACAACATAGTACTCTCCCTCCAATTAATTTGATTTCTACTTTTGTTTTCTCATACTTCACAATAGTAAAAATTTGTTAGGTATATATCTTTGATTACATAATATACAAAATTTTATATTTTGATATTCTTTAATTTTAATACAATACAAATAATACTCATATGTTATATTGTATAATATATATATTAGATATTCTGTTCACTAAAAAATAGTGTAAAAAAAAACGTAATTAATTGTAATGGCATTGAGACAGAGTTGTAAATATTTGAATGTAATATCTATTTCAAAACTTAAAAATATTAGAGAGTACATAATAATATTAATTAATGATTGTTATAATAATAATGATGATGATAAAAAAAAATAGAAAATAATAATAATAATAACGATAATAACAACAATAATGATGATGATGACGACAACGACGATGATGATAATGATAATAATTTGTTATTATTATTATTATTAACATTAAGAGATATGAGTTATAAAAATAACAACGACAACAACAATAATAATATTATCATCATTATTATTTTTTTTATGAAAAAAAACTTGCATTAATATCGAAATGCCATAATAATAACAACAACAATAAGACCTTATTGTAATTTGTTTCGATCTTAATGCAACTCCCATTTCATATAAATAAATAAATAATAATAGTAATATTATTATTATATTATTATTATTATTTATTATTATTATTATATTATTATTATTATTATTATTATATTTTATTATTATTACTATTATTATTATTATTATTATTATTATTGAAGTTTTTTTTAGGTGCTGAAAATATTGAAGTCGGACTGAAAATATTAGGGCTGAGCTGAGCTGAGCTTATAAAAGCTTGGGCTGAGCTGTGCTGAGCTGATAAAAGCTGAGCTGGTCTGAAACAGACTGAAAATAAGCCGAAAAGAACAAGGCCTTATTTTCGTTCTTTTCAGAAAAAATTAAAAACCATAAAAATTTCAAAAATCTCAAAAAATCCAAAAATATTTTGTTTCTAGTTTATTTTAGTGTAGCTAGTTTATTTTAGTGTAGTTTGTGCACATATATTTGTTTTTGTGTTGTTTCCCTTTTTCCTTTGTGTAGGTAAACGACCCGTCGGACGCCATAAATCAAAATCTAAGGTAGATGGATGAAGACCGCTCCGGTATATTCTTTCCACCTTATTCTCTTTTCTTTCATTTGTTGAAGGAGGATGGGATTTTGATTGTACTGAAGGTTCTTGATGAACATTTGGGTTGGTGGTTGTTTGCTTACTTCTGAAAATTAGCTCTCTTTTGTGTTTTGTTTTGTTTGTTTTCTTTATTTTGTGTGATTAGTGTCTAGTTTAGTGTGTCTTAGAGTAGTGTAAATTTTTTTCGAAAACCTAGTCTTGAAACTTATTTTTTGAAGCCTACATTCTCTTATTAGTTTTACTTACCTTGATGTAGGACTTGAATCTAGTAGAATAGCTTTAAAATACTAGGTTTATCAACATTCTAGCTTAGGTCCACTCTTCCTACCAAATAGATTACCCGGGGGTTTGCATTTGACCATTTTGATCTCCCGTGGTGTGAAAATTCTTTGGTTACCGTGTCTCGTGTCCCTAGGTGACCATTATTCATTGTGACCGTTTTTATAATCCAAGGTTATCTATCAAAAATCACAAATATTTTCCACAATAATTTTTGCCTTTTGCTTTTGGTGATTCTATTGTGTGATGTTCTCCCCACTTCTTCAAAAAAAAAAGAAAAAAAAAGGGGAAAAGAAAAGAAAAAAAAAGAAAAAAAATAGAAAAAGAAAGAAAAGAAGAAGAAGAAATTGAAAAGAAAACAAGGGGGGAAAGAAAGAAATGAGAAATTATGAAAATCAAAGAAAGATTACCACATCTCAAAATAAATTTTCCTTTGATTTGGGGAGCCATCGTGAAGGGCCTACCGAGGGACCGAGTTCCTAAGGAAGGAAAACATGGCAAAGAAATCATCTTAAAATGCCCTAAGACACCATTTTGGAGATGATCTCCAGGTCAAAGGTGTCTTAGGGTAAGAAACCATATGAGAAAAATGGTTTCTTTGCTTATGCTTTAGAAATCAATTTTAAGAGATAAATGGTTTCTTTTGTCCATGAGAAAGACACCTTTTGGGAGAGATAAATGGTTTCTTATCTAAACTTAATAAACCATGTACTGCACTTGAATGATTTCTTTGCTACCAACTTAATAAACCATATAACACACTTAAATGGTTTCTTTGCCTATCAACTTAATAAACCATGTAACACTTAAATGATTTCTTTGCAACCTTGATATTTAATAAAAATAAAAATTAGTAATATTTAAGGTACCCCAAATAATAAAATACAATGTACGTAGTACTCATTTTCATATATCAACCAAAATATAGACAAGAATTTCAATAAAATATCTCATATGTATAAAATGATTCCAAGATATATCAAAATTACATTATAAGCACTCAATAATTTATGCACTATGACAAAATATCCCAAAAAATGAGTGTTTTCCCCAACCTCTTCATTCCGGCTTCTTCATCACTCTAACTAAAATGTCATCACGACCCTTGGATGCTATCCCTCCATCTTTACATTGTGCAAGATAGACGGGCGCTACCCTAAAATACAGCTGAAATACAACCAGATCGTTGATAAATTGTCACAACCCCATTAAAATATAACGATAGGAAGCTTCATATCATTAAGAACACATGCCCAAGGTTAAGACCAAATCACTTACTCATCTTATGTACAGTGCACAGGCGGCAAAATCGTTGGGTCTAAGCAACTACGTGGTAAAAACATTAGTAACAGCTATCGAGATACGTACATTGAGATATAATGAATTAATTAGAACTTCTTCATTCTTTTCCCCTCTTCTCCTTTGTTAGCACTGGGAGTGGTAAAATACACTAGTTCTCTGTTCAAGAATGGGAGGAAAATAAACACGTTAACAGGGTCACTCGATCAGCCAAGCAAAATTGTGAACGTCAGCATATAAACACGTTTCACACGAATAAGAATCGGCAACAAACAAACATCAGCATACGATCCAACAGATGTTTATTCACATTCAGCACACAAGACTTGTACATAATCAAAATCTAACAAAAGACGGCGAGAAGTAAATTACCCAGGAATCTGTTCAAGAATGGCAGGAAAATGCATCTTAGTGTAAGTGCATGTACAAATGGCTAACAATACCACTGTAAAAAAACAAATGAAAATTGAAAAGGGCTGATAAATTCCCAAACATATATTTTTTAGCATCTCAATTTTAAATTACAAACCCTAAATCTCACTGTACTACACCATTCAACCACAAAAAAAGTAAATGTAATTGAAAGGTAAAATGTATAATTACCATATTGATCCTTCACTATTCGTCCCCAATAATGTCTTTAATCATGTATCTGTTGCCCTTCTAGTATCTATCGAAACGAATTCCTGGCGTGACACATGATGCACAAAAAAAAGCATGAATTGAATTTGAGGGATTATACAATAAACAGTCTTGGAACATCCAACACATTTCACAAATCTTGAACCTTCACGAGAATGAAAAAATACTTGTCAAATAAAAAAATTGTAACAAGTAAAAATCTAAAGTTGCATAAAGGATTACTAATCTAAATAAAGAATGCATAAAGCTTACTAATCTAAATACGAGAATGTAAACCTCATCCAGACAATAGCTCAAACAGAAACTTGAGGGCCAAAAAAGTAAAATTTATATTCTAAGTATGATGAGAGAAACATTGTTGACTTTAAAGTAAACTCGGATTTGTAAAAGAAATAAGTTAGCCCTAAACAGTACAATCATACAACACCGAGGGGTGTTTGGTTAAGCTTGGAATGAAATGTAATGAACTAGCCGTATTCCAATGTTTGGCTAAAATATTATGAGTAGTGATATGACTGAGAGGAGAGAGGACTTACATACCAGTAGTAGGTTGTTCATCACTGACGGTGAACTGAACTTTTCTTGCCCTGTTTGACTTAGCCAAATCATCATCATTTCTGTTTCCGTTTCGGTTTTTCTTTCCTTTCAATGTCGCTGAGAAAACATACCAGATCATATCAGATCCTATAGGCCGCCTGAATAATGCGCGCTCAAGAACATCTATGTTTGTTAATCGAGAAGAAAAATAGTAAGTCCCAAAATAGCATTGATCACACAATTATGAGTGTTTTAATTGAAAGACAACATAGATGAAAGTATGTCAACCAAGAATCAAACAAACACCTGATCGATTGTAGGGCGGCTTACCCGTAGGCTCTCCATCTCCGATATCATCAAAAACTGACCAATGACATTATGAAGGGTGAGAGATTATAATAGAACGTGCAGACAAGACAAAGAGCTCCAAACAACACAAAGAGGTAAGCAAACTCTAAAAACACATACAGTCAGGTCATGACCACAACAATTCTGAGTAATGACCGTCATGCTTATCTATCTAAAGTCTAAACTTTGTATGCTCGAAGATCTCCGTTCTACAAAAATGACTTACATTCAGAATAACTTCAAAGTAATAAATAAAGCGGAAACACTTGAATCATGACTAAAAAGGGATTTATGACAAGAATATCCGACAATTCGACAAATTACCTAGGTTCACTTCTTTCCATAACGAGATCAGAGCATAACACTACAAAACTATCAACAAAATCCAAACAATATTCCAACGACTTCTCCCGCCACTTGCATGAGTAACAAACCAGTACAAAATCGACAAAAACGAACCTAATTACTACAACCCCTCAAAATTCTTATCTTCTCAAAATCCTAGTCCGAATTCAATCTCGAACTACTATCCCTAATTCAGCCTCCTACTTTTCAAAACCGTATTCTACGTCACTGGAAAACCACCCCAATCAACCTCTCAAATTCGAAAACACCACACACATTCACAAATCAATGGCGTCGGTGAAGCTAATAATCACTACGATCACCAATCAGTCCTCCAATTCACCATACAACTGAGCACATAACCAAACAAAAACCGCACGAAAACGAACAGTAAATCACATGAGTTTGCACACCTCCATCATCAATCAAAAGAATCAATCACCATATTCATTTCATCCTCATTAAAATTAAAATTCCCCCAAACAATTCACAACAAAATCAATCAAAAATCCAAAATCCCTAAATGTATCAATCAAATTCAACAAAATCGTTCACGTAAACAGATTATCAATCTACTCCGGTGATTAATATACCACACTTCAAAAAAAATGTCGAGTTAATGAGAGCATACCACACCATACGATACGATACGAAATGAATGGGGTACGAATGCGCGGAGCTTGAGTAGGAATTCAATGGCGGAAGAGAGGAGGTGGTTGAGAGAGATGAGGAATCGAATTGAGGTGGAATTGGGGGTGAAATTAGGGTTCTAGGTTGAGAAAAGAGGTTTTTGAAATTAGAGTTACGAAACTTGCCTGGAGAAATTGTTTCCTAGCTTGATCAACACCATTCAATTGAGCTTCACAAATTAAGCACCAAGTCGAAGTTGATGGTCGGCGGATGATGAATTCGATGTGAGATTTGATAATGGATTGATACAGTAGTACGAAATGGAGTATGAAGAATTAGGAAATGAAGTAAGAAGAATTAGCAAATTAAATGGAGTCATACAGTAGTCCACTAGTACCGTACTACCGTAAAAAAAATTATATTGCATAGAAATCATTTATTTGTAAATGATGTCTTTTGTATTGGACTACATAAATTTAGAAATTTAGACATCATTTATTTTAAATATGGTGTCTTTGGTATTATACTACATAATATAATATGTTTAGCCATCATTTATTGGAAAAATGATGTCTTTAGATTAGATTGCACAGGGTTAGAAATCATTTGCTTGAAAAATGATCTCTTTGTTATTAAATAAGAGATCATTTATTTGGGAGAAATGATTTCTTTGACCAAAAACACCATTGATGATACTTAAATGATTGCTTATTAATGATGTCTTTGAAGCTTATTCTAGTAGTGGAAGATAGTGGTGGCGAACCAATCATTGGAACCATCATTTCTACATTTCCATTTTACTTGGATTATTTGGTCATATTGAGTTTTGGGACGACCCTTTTCTTTATTTCATAAAGAGGTCGAGACACACTTACTTATAGCGTCTTATAACACCACGGTTCTACCTTTCCACGCCATCTTACGCCCTCTTTGTAGTCTATTTGGAAGGTTGAGAGGAAATTCGCTAGATTATCGATATTCGTAGTAATTTATAGCTATAGTATTAATTTTTTGTCCGTGTCTTGTAGGTTAACTAGTTTGAGAATTTTAGTTTTCATAATAGGTGGTTGATTAGTGTTTTTCCCCGCCGACTTGATGAGGGTGACGGTGTTTTTCTTTTTGTGATGCAAACGTGTCTTGTATTTGTGTGCTTAATTGATTGTTTGTGTCAAAAGTTTTGTGCAAGACTCGACTTGCCTTGCAACGGGATACCTATCCTCATGGTATGTCGTTGTGAGTTGAAGGGGCGTTGAGTGCGCTAATACTCATGCGGTTAGTAATAGTTTAGTAGTCGAGGGATGCTTGTGCATTCACTCCTTATATCCTAGGTGCTTGTCTTTGCCTTTGTCGCGCTTACTCGAGGACGAGTAAATGTCTAGTATGGGGAGGTTGATAACTCCGTTATTGACCGTATTTCTACACTCTTTTGACGTTTATTTAGCCTCGATTAATCGTATTTTCTTAGGCATTTTGACTAATTTTGCCTATCTTTTGTATTACACGGGTTTTTGCGTTTGTTGCTTGTTTTTAGGCATTTCCGTGTCGAAAACGATGAAACCCGAGCATGCCCGAGTAAAAGGAAGCACATGGACCGAGTTCGAGCCTAGACAAGCGCATAGAAGACCAAAAATGAGAAAATATAAAAGTACACCGTTCACATCTCCAGATTTACAGTTTCCTCGTTTCTCGACCCCATTTTGTGTAACCTAATGATGACATATAAATAGCCTAATTCTATTTGTGCCACCAAGCTTCACTCATTATTTCTAGTTTTATTTTGAATTCTTTGGGTTTTTAGAGAGAAGTTGTAATTTTATTGAAGATCTTCATCCTTATTGTTCAAGATTCAAGCTTTATATTATTTTCTTTTATTATTATCTTCCACGTCTCTCCATCTTTGGTAATCTCTAATCCTTAGTAATTTTGTTTTTCCTTATTGTTTTCCCCAATTCTTAGTTTTTACTTGTTAGTTTATTTTAGTTTATCTTCTCCTTTGTTTGTTATTCTAGTTTCCTACTAAGTTAGTTTTCTCTCACTTTGTTCATGTTTGTGAATTTCTTCATGTTAGCATTAGAAATCCCCAATTAGAATTCCCCAAATTGACCACTTTTGCATGATTAGTAGTAAAATTCAATTATTAAGTATATTTATAGTAAAAGATTTCACCTTTATGCTTAATTCTACTAATTTAGTCATGATTAGTGAGTAGTCACCCACTAGGGGTCGATGAAGCCTAAATTTGCCTAAATTGTGCCTCTTGTATGTTTTGTATTGATTGAATTAGGTAATTGGGTGAAGTGGTGTTGAGGATTTTGGATTGCCTTGGTTTAGGAGTTTGAGACGGCCCTTGTCCCTTGGTCATCGATGGGAGTCGATTAGGATGGGTAACCGGTTTGACCCCTCTATCTTGCCTTGCCGTACTAGATCGGACACGGGAGTGGTGTCTAGCGTGGTATCCTTCACACTAGTATGCGTACCTTTTTGACTTGAGTCGGTTTGGGGTTTATCACGGGAGTGACCCTCGGATTTGACTTAGGGATTCCGTCTTACGAATCCGGGAGGGAGGTAAACGGGGAAATTAGTCGGACACGAACCCGGAAGGGAGGTGGTCGGCCTAGAATGCATACAACTTTGCCCTTGGTCCTGATTCCTTCGATACTCGATATACTTTGGCGTGATTTAGGTGGATTGAAGCGACATCGTTCCCTAGTCTCTTTTTATTCTTGATAAATCGTTATTTCCCTAGTTATCACTTTTTCTTATTTTAGTTTCGTTTTCTTTTTAGTCATTCCTCATCTTAGTTATCCTTTATTCATCTAGTTTTAGTCCACCATCAATCATTTCTATCGACTTAGATAAACAATTAGAATTAAAGCGATTAGGAATCACTACACTCCTTGTGGACCGACCCTTTCTAGTGAACGATACAATCGTGCGCTCGCGAGGTAATTAAAACCCCAACAGGATGATATCATCTACTTCAGTTCATCCCCAAAACTACCGGAAAACTTCAAAAAGGCGATGATGAGTGAATTTGAGATGACAGACTTTGGTTTGCCGCAATACTTTCTTGGTTTAGAGGTTAAGTATAGAAGCAATGGTATATTTCTTAATCAAAGAAAGTATAATCAAGATCTACTGAAGAAGTTCAATATGGATGGAAATGATGCTGCTATCACTCCAATGAATACTAATGACAAGCTCCAAAGAGATGATGGAACTCCTAGTGCTGATGAGAAGCTGTATAGAAGTCTAGTTTTTGATTGAATTATCTAACACATACTAGACCAGACATATCTTATGTGTTAGTCTTGTGTCGAGATACTTGCACAATCCAAGCAAGCAACATCTGGGTGCTGCAAAGAGGATTCTGAAGTATGTGGCTGGAACATCAAAGTATGGAATCTGGTATTCCAAGGCTCATTGGTTACACAGATAGTAATTGGGCAGAAAACATTGATGATAAAAAGAGTACATCTTGTTCAGTGCTCAGTTTTGGAACTGGTGCAGTAACCTGGAGCTCAAAGAAACAGGAAACTATGGCCTTATCATCATCTGAGGCCGAGTATGTTGCTGTAGGAGCAGCAGTTAGGCAAGATGTCTGGTTAAGAAAACTTCTAACTAATCTGGGGTATAAGCAAGAGAGTGCAACAGAGTTATGGTGTGATAACAAGTCAAGCATAGCAATGGCAAGAAATCTTGGGTTTCATGCCAGGACCAAGCACATAGAGGTTCAACATCACTTTATCATGGGCTTAGTGAGTGATGGGAATGTGGAGCTGAAGTTCCCTGGACCAAACTTCCAGAATGTCGACCTATTTACAAAATGCCCGACTCAAGCAAAGCATCACTTCTTCATGGAGAAGATTGGAGTCAGGATGTTTGAATCAAGGGGTGGTGTTGAAATGTGATTCAACACATTCAGTCAAGTGAGTCAAGTTGCTAAGTCTTAGGAATTTGTTATTCAGTTGTTTCAGCTGATCTAGTCACGATACTAGTTTGTAGAACATGTTGTGTAATCATGTGTAGTGGAGTCCTTAGTGGTGTCAGTTAGAGGAAGCAGGAAAGTAGGAGTCAGTTGTTGCAGTAGCTTTTCTTTATAAACTGTTGTAGTCCTAAGCATCAATTATCAAATAAAAAACACTAAATCTTCCTCTAAAATTAATCTTCTCCAAACTGTTTGTTACATTGACAATAAATGAAACCATGAATGAAATGTCGAGTACGACCATGAGACATTCACATATTAAATAAGTCTTTGGGGGATATAATAATTAATAAGAAACTCGTTAACAACAACCACCACAGTTTGATGGTCCACACTGTTGAGACAAGATATCTGGTCCATACTTCCTGACCTCATGGATAAATATTTTGCCTGCTGCAAAGTAGTTTGCAGTTAAATCCGAGGAGTTCTTAAGATAAGGGTAAAGTTGTGGCCTATCTTCAGTAATAAGTTCCTTCAATGGTCCAATTTCTGCGTTGGGTGGTGCACCCATTCCAGTAGCTATGGATATCCTATCTTTCTCTCCATTCGACACCACCCTATGAAGTGGGCTCTTTACTCTTCCATTAGTCAGCATCTACACAATAATTAAAACAAGAAATTAATCAACTTATCAATTTTTTGAAGCAAACGACTTCAATATATATATACCAATAAGTAACATAATATCTTTCAAATGGTGGAATGAATTACCTCCAACATATCAGAAGTATTGACAACAAGGGCATAAGGGACAATGGCAACTTGATACCATTGACCATCCTTCTCAAATTGAAGGCCTTCAACCTCATTGTCTGGCAGCACAGTGGTAAACATATTTGAATCTGTATGTTTCTTTGATGCGAGTATTCTATCTGGGTATGGACATACTGGATAATAATTTATTCTTGCAACCATTGTCCCTTCATTTGCATACTTGTTGATCAAGTTATCTTCCGGCAAATTCAACATTTTTGAAAGTGCTTTGAATAATATCTCTCTGATTCTTTGTGACGCTAAGGCATACTCCTCAAATACTTCCCTGAAATTTGCTATTGTTTCGGAAGGCCAAAACCGGTAGCTACGATGTTCAAGAGGGTATAAAGTAAGCATAAGTCTGTCTAGCCAGTTAAAAGCTTGATTGTCAGCCATTTGGTCATTTCCCCAACCTTCCATTCTATCATATTTCCACCCTCCTAGCTTTCCAGTGGATCTCGCATACTTTTGCTTCTCTTCTAGTGGAAGGCGAAAGAATTGTTTACTAAACTCAAGTGTTTTATCAAATGTATCATTGTCTATGCCATGATTAACAAGCTGCAGTATCCATTAGTAGGAGAACCAAAATACCATTATTAGTCGGTCCGATAGTTTTCCAAAAATAAAATATAATTAATTATATCATGGAATATGGGATGATCATAAGGTTTTTTTTACAGAGGCAGACGCAGACCTAGGGGGTCTAGGTGAGCAAGTGCCCCCAACACATTTAGGAATAAGTAGTTATGAATAATGTACTGTATAATATTAGTAAGTTGGGTTTGGTGCGTTGGTTTACTAATTTGACATCCCCTCAAGGTTCGAGCCAATGAGAAGATTATACAACCAGTTGTGTACATAGCTTTATGTACAACTGGTTTTATGATTTCGAGCTTTATCACAAAAGTTTCGAGTTTTGCTGTAAATATTTTGAGCTTTAGTGAAAAGTTGTCGAGTTAAATCATATAAATGTTTAAGCTCAAAAACTTATAACTCAGCTCAGAAACTTGTATAAGCTTAGTTAATCAATATATATTAATAAAGCAGGAACTTTTCGAGCGATTTGATTGGTCCAAATTTTTTAATATATTCTTTAAGTTAAATAAAGAATATAAAAATTTGTATATGGAAAAAAAATCTTAATCCACCTCAGACTCGATTTTTTTATAATTTAAATAAAGAATATAGGAATTTGTATAGGAAAAAAACAATCCTACCCTATTTAAGACTCTAAATATTATCATTATATAAACCGACGATTATCACCTCATAATGCAACAAAAATTGGACCGCGATAGCGTGAAACGCTTAATCGATTCTGTTTGATAATTGTTTTAATATTTATTTATTTACCCTCAAAAAATATAAAATTGAATTTTTAAATAATTATTATTAATAATATTATAGTTTTAATATATTTTTTAATTTAAATAAAGAATATATAGAAATTTGTGTAGGGAAAAAAATAATTCTACATGAGTATTATGATGAGGTGATGAAATTCTATATGAATAAGAACAATAATTCGTTCTTAGATACGGAGTATTAATAAATAAAAGTAATCATTCGTCTTTAGATATTAACCATAAATCTTTTGAGTTGCAAAAAGAGTTCTTAGGACTATAAACTTAACTAGAATGATCTCACATCGAAAAATTATGACGAGTTGATGAAATTCTATATCATAAATAAGAGAATTCAATCGTGTTTAGATATTAATCAAAAATATTTTGAGTCAACAACTCATAAGATTATAAATTTAATTAAAATTATTCTACATCGAGAAATTATAATAAGGTGATGAGATTCTATTATATGAATAAGAATAGTCATTCATTCTTAGATATCAACCAAAAATATTTATGGGAATAACGAGCGTACATCATTAATGTAACCGTTTTTCCCGACCAAACCCGAAATCATCCATTAACCATGTAATCGATCAACTTAGTTTCCTTATCAACGTCACTAACAAGCGGTCATGCATCGCTATATTTGACTATAATTTATTACTAATATTATGATTAATTCAAAAGTTATATTTTTAACAAAGTGAGATAAATTAAGAGATTTATATTCGACAATTTGTAGAAATTTTCTTGAAGTGTTGCACAATCTTACGTGTACTTAGTCAATCATTTGAGCAATATTTTTTAAATGAAACTAATTCAATAGTAATCGAACTAATCCAACGATAATCGAATTTAGGAGTGGTAACTCATCATCCTAATCTCCTATTAGATCAACTACTTATACATTTATTATGTAAGAAATAAACACGTGTCTTTATACTATCATGAAATTTAATTACTCATATCGTTATATTCACGGCAACGTATAATATTTTTAGAAATATCTATGTCAAATTGGCTATCTTACTTTACATAGATACGTGAATATTATTTGTCATTTTATTTATTAGTTATTACATTTATAATAATACTCCGTAGATAATATTGTTGAATGCAAAACCACGTGAAATATAAATATATATTGGTACCAATATGTAGTTGAAGATGTACTTGTGCAAGGTACTTTAATTAGTCTTTATTATTACAATGTACGTCTATAAATTAATTTGACGTTTACCGTAAATATTACCTATCTAGAAACACATTCACGTATGTGGATAGTATTCGTTTACTATTATGCATACTAATTTGATGTCATTATCAACGTCATTAAATATTGGCATGTGCATCGCACGGGCTTTCCAACTAGTATATACAAAAGCTCAATAACTTTGCATTCGTTGTACAATGCTATTGTACAACCAAATGTATAATCCTATTTTCCAGTTTGAGCCTTGCTTGTGACACATTTTATAATTTAGTTAAAATTTTAATTTTTTTTTATCAAAAAAAAGTTCAAAATTTGGAAAATGAATGGTGTTGGTGGTGAAGATAACCTAAGTCATGAACATATATTTCATATTATTATTGCAAAAATATAATACTCCCTCCAATTTTTAATAATCTTCCCCTTTGTTTAATATATGTGAGGTATAATTTAATCAAAGGGAAAGATAATTAAAAATCGGAGGGAATATATAAAATGCAAAAATTTATCCGTAACTATTTGCTAACTATTCAAATCTGTTATAACTATCATGAGATTAAATACTTTTGCAACATTTACGATTAACTTAAAATGGTAAAATCTATATGAAGTATTAAAATATTAAACAAAAAAAAAGATTTTAAAAGGTCTCGTGATTATAAATTATCAAATTACCTTATTTTTATTTGAATTTTAAATTTTTTATGATTTATGATTAAAGATGATTTGTGAGATGAAAATTTTATAAATATGAGTTAATCTTTTTTCATTCCCTTAATTATTTGTTTTCATAATTGAAAATTGAGGATTTTGGTGAAAAACTTTTCATGTGAGGATGACGATACATAAGTTTAGTGTTATTCTGTCATTATTAAGGGGGATTATATATCGTATACCTTATCAAGAATGAACACAAGTATAAATCATAAACACGTAAAAAAATAGTGGACCTGAATAGCGCCAAGAGTGCTAAGAGCATTTTCAAACTTTTCGAGTTCTTCATCCGAGTCTAAGAGTCGTTCAAGATCAATGGTGGTAAGCTCCATGTATGGAAGCGAGGGGCTGACGTAATCTTCCGGTGATTTGACAATATATTTGTCAATTAGGTTGATGCTTTTGCTTATCACCTCAACGGGTAATGGAGACACTACAAACTTGGTGGTTGAAATGACCGACATGTTTTATGGATTGCTTCACGACTTAATAATAAGTGGGTATTTGGAAGATGTAGTTGTGTGTCTTGTACATACATACTTGCGTTGACTATTTATAATATATATATGTTGCTACTTCAATGTTCGAGGGATTGTATCTTGCACACCCAAAATAGGTAGATATCATCACATTATTTTTTACCAAAAGTAGAAAATACTGTAATCCCCTATATACTACTTTCTCCGTTCCATTTGATTCTTTATATCTGCTTTTTCACACTTGTCAATGCACGTTTTCTTTTGTCCATATCGTTAGTTACATATTTCTAAATATTACAAAATTTTGATATTTATAACGCACTTAGACAATTTAAACAAGATCTCTCATGACTATATTTTATCTTATATATTAGAAGTTATATCGATAATTCTCCTCATTTATAAATAGTGTCAAAAAAGCAAACGTAAAGAACCTATTGGAATGGAGGAAGTAATATGATAGGTGAGTCTAGAAATATGATGAGGTGTCAACACCACAGACAAAGTTTTTCCCGCTCAATGTATTTTCCTAAAATATCATCAAAAAAATACTACCTTCGGACACTATTTTTTGTCCATTTCATTAAAATACTCCCCCCAAATATTGGGGTAATGAGGAAAAAAATAGTGTCCAGATGGTCTAAAAGATAGACTTCCTCATTCCTTCTATCTTCTTCCTATTATACATTCAAATGGATGGTATAATGGGAAGAACATAGAAGGTAGGAGGGAGTAATATATATTCCTAAAATTGGCAATGAATTATAACGCAATTAAATAAATTAAATCCTCAAATAAAATATCCGTACATTTAATCGATATTACCGGTGCATCTATACATAATTGAGCGTCAAAAACTATATTTTATCTTATATATATATATAGAGAGAGAGAGAGAGAAACTATATTTTATCTTATATATATTTATATATATATATAGATAGATAGATAGATAGATAGATAGATAGATAGATAGATAGATAGGGAGGGGGAGAGAGAGAGAGAGAGAGAGAGAGAGAGAGAGAGAGAGTTGAGATCATATAAGCTCCAAGCATATGTATAAGGTCCTAAGTCTCAATCTCAGCCGTCGGATAAAATACAGATCAATGGCTTAGATGCGTTTGTATATATAATTATTTTTTTAAAATTTATTAAAAAAAAGTTTACATTTTCCATGCATACCTCTTTTTCCCCACCCTCTATTTTCCCATCCTCATTCATTACTCTGATCTCTCTGCTCATTTTTCCATCAAAATTCAATATTCCAAATCTCTCTTCATCTTTGATATCTTACCCTTCACCGTACAAAATTCTCCTCTTCATCAACCACTACTGCTTTTCGCATCTCTATTGTCGAAGCATCTCCATTGTTGAAGCTCCAAGTAATTGTCCAAGCATCTCCTTTATTGACATTTCTTCATCTCAGGTAAACTATACTGTTAATTTCGCATATGGAGAACAGTATTTCGAGTAACCGTAATTTGGGGATTTTCAGTGAAATTAGGGGGTTTTTTTTTCAATTTGGGGGTTTTTGCGTTTAGTCGTGATTTCAAGGTTTACTTGCGAGTTTCTTGTTAAATTGGGGGTTTTCTATTTGGGTTTTTTGGTGTTTGATCAATTTTTTGTGGTAATAGTATTCCTAATCAATTTTTATGGTGTTTAATCAAATTTCTATGGTGTTTACTGATTTTTTTTTTGGGTTTTTGTTTTATTGCATGTTTGATTTCGTAGTATCAATGTATATGTTTGATTTCGCGTTTTTGATGGGTTATCACGTTCATTCCGTTAGACAAGAAACCTTTTTTTTTGTCAACTGTGTTCAGAAAGAGAAGTAGATGGTTGTTAAAATTTATCTCATCAATTCTCTCATGAAAAAAAAATAAAACTAAAAGTTACCTGATGAGTCTTAATAATCCGTGTTTTAATTGTTGAGTCTTAATAACGCGTTTGTGATTGGTTATTAGATACTCCGTAGGAACTAACTTCGTATGAGTCTAAGAATTGCGCTTTGTGTTGTTGATAGTGTTGTAGTTGAAATTGAGGGGAATATATGGGACACGTATTATGAAGTTTATGAAGATGAGAGTTGAAGTTCTACGGTCTTGGAATTGAAGTTTCAAGCATATAGTTGAATATATGAGCAGAAGAAAAATGAACATTCCACCATTTAATTATGAAGTTGTAGACGTTGTGCATTGAAGTTGTAAAGGGAAAGACTTACAGTTTCAAAGTTATGTTCTACAAATCAAAGGGGCATGATGTTGGAGTTTCAGAAACAAAGAGTTGAAGTTGTAAAGTTTTCGAACTGAAATTGCAAGCGTGTGGTAGATTGTTTTGAATGTACATCAGTTAACTATGATGTTGTAAATGTAATGTACTGAAGTTGCATTGCAGCTGAATTAAAGGTCCAAACAAACTGTTATTTAAATACTGAAAGACATGCACTGAATATGTAAGTATACGTGTTTTGAAGTCTCAGAAGCTTAGAGTTGAAGTTTCATAAATTGAGAGTTGCAGTTGTAAAGAATTTGAATTATAGTTCCAAGCGTGTCGTTGTATGTTTTTATAGAGAAATAATGTTCAACTTTCCAGCAGTTATATATATAAAGTTGTCATTGTTGTGCTTTGAAGTTCTAAAGTTAATGAGTTGAAGTTATAAAGTTAGTTTGTTGAAATTATAAATACCGTAGTATTCGGCGTTATGAAATAAAGATGAAAGTATGTGGGAGACGAGTTCTAAAATTTCAGAAAGTGAGAGTTGAAGTTGTGTAGTAATTGAATTTAAGTTTCAAGCGTACGGATGGATATTTTGTCAGAAAAAACTTCGTATTCAATATTTGAAGAAGACGCTATCATTCATAATTAAGTTTTACGGAACTATTGACGAAGACGCTTTTATTTAAAGAATGATTTAAATTTCGTATTCAATATTATATTTGAAATAGAATTTATGGAAAAATATTTGAATAAATTAGAATTAACAAGTGAATAGTGACATGTAGAAAAAAATAATACTCCTAATATTGAAGCAACAATGGGTTAATAAGACAAATAATATGATGAAGGTTAGTATTGGGATTTGGCTTGGTTGATTAATTGATGTGGTGGAGAAAAAAATGTATAGTGTTTATTTTGGAGAGATGAGTTGTTAGTGATAGGTTAGGTGTGTTTTTCATTTAATGCAAATCAACTACTCTCTTAAAACCATAATTGCAAAGCTAATCTCAACCATTGATCTAAAGTTAATCCAATGACTAACAATAGGACTTAGGAACTTAATTTTACCCTAGACCTTATTAGAACTCCACTATATATATATATATATATATATATATATATATATATATATATATATATATATATAGAGAGAGAGAGAGAGAGAGAGAGAGAGAGAGAGAGAGAGAGAGAGGGGGGGGGGGTTCACATAAGTACACTCCTCCCTATAAGTACATAAGTCTTAATTTGGGCCATAGGATGAGGTGAGGATGTATGGTTGAGATTTGATCTAAAAACACAAAATTCCACTCTAATTCACACTCCCCATGTAGCATTTACTATCATCATTAATCGTTTTTCTCTCCTTCCACCACACTAATTAACCCCTATTAACTCTTCTAACAATAACTCCTACACACTAATTAATTCTTTTACCAACAATAATCTTCTCTCTTCTCCATACAATCATAACTTAAAAAAAATCAGAATTCTTTAATTTCTTTAATTTCCTTCCTTCTTGTTTTGTTTTCGTTTTACCATCTTCATCACCGTCCATTTTATTTCTTAGTAGGTGTATTTTTTTTTTTGCATGATTTCAAGTGCATACAGTATAACTTCGAATAAACGTAGTAAATAATTTTATTTATCTCTTTCTTATTTTTTATTTTTAATATGTAATTTACTGTATTTTTCGTTATTGCTACAGTATAATTTTATTGATCTGAAGTTACCAAACATATGAACTGAAGTTACAAAACATATAAACTGAAGTTACGAAATATGTGAAGTTACAAATGTTTTTTAAAATTATGTTGTTATGGAGATGAAGTTACAAATTTATCAGTTAACGTGACGTTATAAAGTAATTGAAGTTGCATATTGACCAATTAAAGTGAAGTTACAAACTGAAACAATTGAAGTGACAGATCAATACAGTTGAAGTTACTCTACATACACCTAGAGTTACGGATGCTGAAGTTTCAAAACAATTGAGTTGAAGTTATGAAACAAATGTATTGAAGTTTCAATACTTACACTTGAATGTTTACAACAGTACGAAAACAAATATTTATTAAAGTTATGTTATAATAGAGATGAAGTTACAAATTTAGCAGCTAAAGTTAAACTATTGTTTCTCTACTATGTATAAGTCAGCTATAATCTATTCTCGTTCCAATTAAATATTGTTCAAGTTACATTTGTTGTCCGCTAAAGTTTCATATATATTGACTAATCAAAGTGACGTTAAGCTTCATTGAACTTCGAAATCAGCTTCACAAGCCTTCGTCCCCTACGTTTGACAAGGACATTACCGACATCTTCCTCCGCTACCGCCTCATTTTTCGCAGCTCCAACAATTTGACCTTTGGACGACATCTTGGCTAACAGATATGCAATGAAGAACAAAAAAATACAATATCAAATAAACATCATGAAAATGACACAAAACGCACAACAATCAGCTTATAAGACAAATCAATTGAGAATATTATACAAAAAAAAATGACAAATAAAACACTAAATAATCAACTTATAAGACAAACCAATATCACATCTTGAAACCATCTCAGTAAAACCGTTTTAATTAATTAGCTTATAATTAATCAATTAAAATATATTTATTCAAAGTCTTGTTCCTGCGTTTCAAGCTACCCTTTATATATTGTTTTCCCAATTTCATCAACAAAAATGTTATTCTCCATTTAGGTTTAATTATTTTATTGTTATTATGGTATTTTCCCACTTAAAACGTGGACTACATTAGTGAAATATAACAAATCCATTTCATCATTGCATTTTCTTGACATAAAGATCCGATCTTTACCATATTTGGATGATTTTAGTATCTGGGTTTGTCATATTTTACTGCCATTGTACGTGTTTTATTAATAAATTAAATTTTAGATGAAAAATCCCTAATTGAAACTTCAAAAGCAAAAAATCAAAGTTTTATGAATAAATTAAACTTCAGATGCAAAAAAATCAATAAAAGAATTGAAGAAATAACATAAATAAATCAATTGAAGTTTTATGAATAAATTAATTAATAACAATAAAAAAAAAGTAAACAAACCTTATTAGCAACCACTGATGTGCATAAATGACGAAGAGATGGAGATTGATGATGAAGAGATAATTCTAGAGCAATTGAATTTTTTTATTGTTCTTCAATGGAGGAGGGAAGAAGATGGTGGACGAATGAAGATGGAAGATGAAGAGGGTGAATGGTGATAGGAAAAATGAGGGTAATGAAGAGTGAGAGTGGGAAGTGTACAGAATTGAATAGGGTGGGAATAAGTGAACCTCATTAATTTCTAATTGAAAAATAAATAAACATTATCAAATCTAAGCCATCCATTCCATTTTGATCTAAAGGATGAAAATGGAACTTATGGACTTATAGGAAGGTAAGGGACTTATATGATCCCTTCTATATATATATATATATATATATATATATATATATATATATATATATATATATATATATATATATATAGGGATGGGATCCGGTCCAAACCTTAGTTCGGTCCGAACCGTCCGAACTATATAGTATAATAAACAAAAAAACACGCTCAATTCAAAACATACCCTCCTTACTGTTCATCCCATTCTTCCCCAATTCAAAACCCACGCGATTTATGCAATCGACCCTCAACAATCAAGCCCCAGAATCGACCCTCAACAATCAATCGATTTCTCAAGCAAGTATTCAACATCATTCACCAGGTATTTGCGATTCTCCAATAGACACGCGATTTACGATTCCTTTTTTCAATTTTTGGTTTTTTACTGTAATTTCCGTTGCTGTGGTTCGTGTTCTGTTGTTATTTTCGATTTTTACTTTAATTGTTGTTGTTATGGGTAATCAATTGATCAAATTGGGGGAAATTAATCGAAAATTGACGAGATTAGGTAACATTGTACGTTCTGCTGATGGGTAATGACGAGAAGACTAATTTTGATTTAGTGTTTTCATCGAAAAGTCATTCATGACCACCGACTTCTTCATGTACAGTATTCCATCCTAATTTGTGTAATTAGCATTCCAGATGTTGAACATAGACAGGTCAAGATTGCCTTTTACGTGGACACGGCAACAAAGGGTTTCATGGTTTAGTGTTTTCTCCTCGCTCCCAATTCTTATGCTGATGTTCCTTTATTGTTGTTGCTGCTGTTAGTTTAGTGACGTCATTAGTGTTGTTTGATGTGTTTTTTTGTGTAGAAATTGACACGATTATTGTTATATAGAGGTGGTGAGTGAACAAGCATGTCAGGGTAACATTAATTGAATATTGGTGTTGCTACTTGCCATAAATCACTGAAACAAAGTAAAAGTACTCCATACATGTTCTTATATGATTGATTTCTATGAGAAGTCTAGAAATTTAGGTTATAGGATTCTATCCGTCTTGTTCATTTGATTAGGCGTTTCTTCATACTACATAATTGTTTGCCAAATAAACTATTAATTTTTGTTTTAATCATTTTAGGGTTACACTTGGTTTATTTTCTGTGAAGATGGTAACCATTACAGCTAATTATTCATCTTCCGGTATGAATTCCTCATTTGGTTTATCAAGGATATCGATCTTTAATGTGATCTTTTAAAATGAAATTATCTCATTTTCTTGTAGGTTACACTTTAAAAGGCTCTACTTACACTTTTTGAAGGCTCCACTTACACTTCTTAAGAAGTGTAAGAAGAGACTAAAAGCAGTGTAAGTAGAGACTATAGAGGTGTAATTATCTCATTCTCTTGTAGGTTACACTTTTAAAGGCTCCACTTACACTTTTTGAAGGCTCCACTTACACTTCTTAAGAAGTGTAAGAAGAAACTAAAAGTAGTGTAAGTAGAGGCTTTAGAAGTGTAATTATCTCATTCTCTTGGAGGTTACACTTTTAAAGGCTCCACTTTAGGAAGTGTAACAAGAGACTAAAAGTAGTGTAAGTAGAGACTATAGAAGTGTAATTGTCTTATTTTCTTGTGGGTTACACTTTTAAAGGCTCCACTTACATCTTTTAAAGGCTCAACTTACACTTCTTAAGAAGTATAGCTAGAGACTAAAAGAAGTGTAAGTAGAGGCTATAGAAGTGTAATTATCTCATTTTCTTGTAGGTTAAATTTTTTAAGTTTAATTTTGTAATTGTAGATGTACATGTTCAAGTAACTGACGAAGATTCACAAATGGTAGAAGTAGATGCTTGTGAGACACTTGGTTCAAATAACACAAGCGTTGTGATTTTTTGAAGCGGTAAATAGACACATGCAGGACAAGCATCGATGCATCGTGTATTTCTTCATATGATATACCAGATTATATAAACTGTGAATTCCATATTCGTTGATGATGACATAAATCTGTTGGATGTTATTCCGAAGCTTGGATTGAGTTTGTAGTAGATGCTTAATTATTTCTGTCATGTTAAATGTAAAATGTGTACCTGCTTTGTAAGGTAAGTAAACCATGAGCCTTTTATTATAGTTATATACATTATTATGTTTTACGGTGATAAACTCCTTGCTCCAAAAAAGTAATTAGTTGTACTCCGTATGAAGTAATGATCATTTAATTTAATTTGTACTTGTCGACCATGATGAACTCCTTGCTCCAAATAAATTACATGAACATATAATTAACAACATATGTAGTGTCGTTCTCAAAAAAACAACATATGTAGTGTCAGACTAAACAAAATTAGTCCATTTTATTAATGACCGATTTTCGGTGAGAATTTTCAATTCAAAGCATTGGGACAAAATTACAAAAGATGCAGATTATGCAATTATTACAAGGATGGAGCTGTTGTTTCTATGCAAAAGATGTACTGTCATATGCAATTATTACAAGGATGGAGCTGTTGTTTCTATTCAAAGATGTACTGTCATCAAATATTTAAGTTTACAAAGATGGAGCTGTTGTTCCATGTTCATCAAATAATTTTTACTTATATACTCATAACTACTTCCTATATAAGTAGACTTTGTAAATATAACACGTTGATCATCATGTTTAATTGTCAATGAGTGTCAATCTGCGAAGAATAGTGAACAACATGTGACTGATTATCCCAACACAGTTGGACTTCATCCCTTTTCTTAAGCCCATGTCTCACCACATTTTTTCTTCCAGTGGCTATTAGTAAACTTCATAAGATGTTTGTGTGTCTTCCTTGTCTTCAAAAAAAATGTTCTTCATTTATTAAAATTGAAATATCAACATCACAAACAGCGGCATTATCATCAACTTTATCATCTCTTTTTCTTTTGTTAATTGGAATAGCGAGCACATTCTTCATATCTGGCAAAATAAGTGATTATGAAAAGCATAACGAAGAAGGGTACGTATATACACACACTCACACATGGTTCTTCAAAAATGGCAGATAGAAAACAAATATTGAAGTTTTGATTACACACTCTCACATGGGAAACTCATAAACGGTTTCTAAGTTGTCCACAATAATAATGTACTAGAACTTAGAAATTATTCATGAAAACTATACCGATTTAGATCAGTAACTTGGAGTTTAGAATCATAACGAAGAAGTGTAATGAGACGATGAAAAAGTGTAAGTGGGTGGTGAAGAAGTGTAAGTGGACGATTATGTAATAAGTTTTAGAATAATAACGAAGAAAGTGTAACTAGACGGTGATAAAGTGTAAGTAGACGGTGAAGAAATGTAAGTGCACGATTATATACTAAATTCTAGAATAATAGCTTGTGACAACCTTGTGTGAACATGAATATCAACAACAACGATAACAATGGCAGCAGGTGCGAACAAAAAAATAGGAGAGGATGCACTAAACATCAATACACATAAATGATAATTTTTTTACGGATATATCAATAACTAATTTCACAAAAATTAATTGTGTAATTTGTGATTCTCCAGTCCTACGTTGATCGGCTGCAACCCACACAAGAATTAATCTCCTTTCTCCCTCTAAATCATTCAGGATCATATTCATATAGAGTTGTGCACCAACATATAAAATAATCACCAAATTTATTCCATAATAAACTTCCGGTTTTCCAACTCATTCACATGCATCACCAATAATCATATCATCCTTATAATAATAATAATAATAATAATAATAATAATAATAATAATAATAATAATTACAAGGTTAGGTACCCTACAAAGTGTTCCAAAACCTCTGTTTTTTGTTTTGGTAAGAAAAAGTGTGGAAAATGTCAGGTGGAAACAGCAGTGTGGGTGAAGGAAGAAATAACGCTGAATCAAACACCAATATGGGCAGTCGCAGGAGTTAAATGGAATAAATTCGATTGAAAAATTGATGCAATTAAAAACTTAAATTGATGAAATTAAATCGATTGACAACAACCGCAGCAGCAATAGCGAGAACTAGCTAACTAACATCAAAATTCTAATCATTGAACTAAATCGAATAAACTAACCCTAAATAGATGAAATTAAAAACTTACCGGGATTCATATTGATGGATAGAAGAACAGTTGATTGAAAAATTGATGAATGGAGGAATAGAAAAATCAGATAATATATCTGTTTGTAGAATTCATAATCTCGGTTGATTGAAGAGAATTGCAGTTGATTGATTGCAAATTGGGGATGAAGGATGAAAAGTGATGGATGAATGACGGTGGAAGGAATAATTGGGGAAAATGAACGATGATCAGTGTAGTTAAGTAATAACTGGAGAATCACGCGTCTTTTTTTTATTATTATATAGTTCGGACGGTTCGGATCGAAGTTGTAGTTCGGACCGGATCCTAAATATATATATATATATATATATATATATATATATATATAGAGAGAGAGAGAGAGTGTGGAGTTCTAATAAGGCCATGACTAACTTTAAGTCCATAAGTTCTATTGTTGGGCATTAGATGACAAATGATCTATGGTTGAGATTTGATCAAAAAACACAAATTTCCACCCTAATTCACACTCCCTATGTAGCAATTACTATCATCCCTAATCCTTTCTCTCTCCTCCCATCACACTAATTAACTCCTAATTAACTCTTCTACCAATAACTCCTACACACTAATTAACTCTTTTACCAATAATCAACTTCTCTCTTCTTCCATACAATCATAATTTTTAAAAAAATCAGAATTCTTTAATTTCTTTAATTTCCTCTCTTCTTGTTCTGTTTTTGTTTTATCATTTTCATCACCGTCCATTTTGTTTCTTAGTAGGAGTATTTTTTTGCATGATTTCAAGTGCACACAGTAAAATTTCGAATAAACGTATTAAATAATTTTATTTATCTCTTCCTTATTTGTTATTTTTGATATTTAATTTATTGTATTTTTCGTTATTGCTACAATATAATTTTATTGGTCTGAAGTTACGAAACATATTAACTGAACTTACGAAACATATGAACTGAAGTTACAAAATATGTGAATTTTTGAAGTTACAGATGTTTATTAAACTTATGTTGTTACGGGGATGCAGTTACAAATTTATTAGTTAAAGTGACGTTATAAAATAATTGAAGTTGCATATTGACCAATTAAAGTGAATCTACAAACTGAAACAATTGGAGTGACAGATCAATACAGTTGAAGTTCTTATACATACACCTAGAGTTACGGATGCTGAAGTTTCAAAATAATTGAGATGAAGTTATAAAACAAATGTATTGAAGTTTCAATACATACACTTGAATGTTTACAATAATACGAAAACAAATGATTATTAAAGTTACGTTGTTATAGAGATGAAGTTACAAATTTAGCAATTAAAGTTAAACTATTGTTTCTGCACCATTACTATGTCTGAGTCAACTATAATCTACACTTGTTCCAATTAAATATTGTTGAAGTTACATTTGTTGTCAGCTGAAGTTTCATATATATTGACCAATCAAAGTGACGTTAAGCTTCATTGAGTTTCGAAATAAGCTTCACAAGCCTTCGTCCCCTACGTTTGACAAGGACATTACCGACATCTTCCTCCGCTACCGCCTCACTTTTCGCAACTCCAACAATTTGACATTTGGACGACATCTCGACTAACACATGCAATGAAGAACAAAAAACACAATATCACATAAACATCATAAAAATGACACATAAAACGCACAACAATCAATAATTAAGAAAAACATTAGAATTTAGAAAAGCATTAGAATTCTTTAATCATAATTTAAATTTTCACCCTTGTTCCTATAATTAGTCAGCAAGATGCAATCAAAAGCACCATTACGGACATTTTTTTTGCGGCCTCAAACATTACTTCAGTTCATCGTATACATTTTCCAAACTCAAACTCGATTGATCGAATTCAGTAATACTCCTATATGAATCCAATTTCCTCATGCAATAACATACTACTTGGTATACATATCTCCAATTTCCAATTAATCGTATACATTTTTCAAACTCAAACTCAAACTCGATTGATCGAATTCAGTAGTATATGAATCCAATTTCCTCAGGCAATAACATACTTAATCGTATACATTTTTCAAACTTGAACTCAAACTCGATTAATCGAATGAAAGTAGTACTATATGATTCAATAAATTGCAAGAAGAAACAAGAGTAAAAAATGTGATTCAAATTACCTACATATTCACAGACGAATTGGGCAGAAGAAATGAACTGATCAGCAAACAATCTTCATCCCTTATTACAAACCCTAACAACATTCAATCTGACATAAACACCCGATTGAGTTTACCGATTCGCACAACCCGACCCGCACCCGCAACCTGGACCACACTCGAACCCTATCGCAAAACACGGACACTCATCCGCAACTCCACAATCGCCCTCGCCCTCGCCCATACAATCACACCCTGAATCATCGAAACTGAAATCGGGAATCATAAACGCGAAACCCTGTGGATTGAGCAGTGGAGATTGAAAGGAGTTTGGTGGATTAGTGGAGATGGGTTGGAGAATTGAAAGGAGTTTGGTGGATTCAGAGTAATAAATTATGATGGGAAAACAGAGGGTGGGAAAAAAGAGGGGTGCATGGAAAACGTAAACCTTGATTTTTTTTTTTTTAAATAATTATATATATCATTCAATCTCAGCCATCTATCTCTATTTAATCTGACGGCTGAGATTAGAACTTAGGACCTTAAATATGTAATATGCCCTTATTTGATCTCCCCTATATATATATATATATATATATATATATATATATATAGAAGTGAGATCAAGTGAGTTCACTTATATATGTTGAGTCCGTGAGTCCCCATCTTAGCCCTTGATTCAAGGTTAGATTAATGGACAAGATTTGATCTCATAATTAAGGAAATAACTAACAAATCTGGTAAATATATTATTTTTCTCTCTCCTCCTTAATTATCTCAATGCAAATTTTTTCTCTCTTTTATCAATCTTTTTAAATGTCTTCTTCTCTCACACAACATGTTTTTCAAAATTAAGTTTTTTTCATTTTCACCAAAAAATCATCATTTTCCTACTGTCATTGTAGAGGTGATCATGGGCCGGGTTGGGCCGGGTTTGGGTCGGGCTTTGCCATAAAATTACAGCCCATCTAGCGGGTCGGGCCCCCAAACGGGCCAATTTGTAAGGCCCAAGCCCAACCCATTCGGGTTTTTTCGGGCTTGCGGGCTTTTCGGGCCCAATCGGGTCACAACGATTGTTCGGGATTAAGTTAATTTTTTTTTTACGTCACCTTAAAAAAAATATTTATTAGCACAAATTAACTGACATTTAATCGAGTTTTTTGCTCGCAGTCGACCCGACTAATAAACAAACCTTTTTTTACTAAAACTTACTCGAAATTAATCAGACGACCAGAGTACATGAAGATATATTAATACTCCGTATTAAGAAATATGAACAAAGTTTGCCTCGAGTCCTCGATTAGACATTTCACACATAGTTTTGGTGTTGGACAATTTTTCGTATTATTATGTGTCGCACTAACATATCACAGTACAAATACACACACGCGCACACGCACACACATATATATGGTATTAGTGTCCGTGTATAATAACTGTGAACACATAAAAAATATAAACTTCCATACAAAAATTGCACGACTTTTTTTTGTTAAAAAAATTGTGATAAAAAACACATGAATTTCCACATAAAAGAAGTTTAAAAGTTTAAAAACACAAATTATGTTATATTTTTTTTAAAAAAATTCGGGCCGGGCCGGGCCAAAATTCGGGCTTTAAGGTCGGCCCATACCCGACCCAAAATTTATATCGGGCTAAGATCGGGTCGGGCTTCGGGCTTTTTGGGCCAACACGATGGCCCAAGCCCTTGAAAAAATTGGGCCGGGTCGGGTTGGGCCGTCGGGCTTGGGCCATTTGATCAGCTTTATGTCATTGTACATATGTTATTATGTTACTGCCATAATCCATAAACTATGTTACTTTAACTCATATAACGTGTTACTTTAATTCATGAACTGTGTTACTTTAACTTATAAAATCTGTTATGTTGTTTAATATATTCTCTTGCAAAAACTATTACTCTAACTCATACAATGTGTTACTCTAATTCATGAACTGTGTTACTTTAACTCATAAAATCTGTTACGTTGCATAGTCTCTTGCAAAAACTGTTACTCTAACTCATATAATGTGTTACTTTAATTTATGAACTGTGTTACTTTAACTCATAAAATCAGTTACATTGCATAGTAGTCTCTTGCAAAAACAGGAGTTCCAATTAACAAAAAGAACAATGTTTGTTTTTATTAAGATACTCCAAAACAAAAAGTGATACAAGATTCCAACTAAATCAACTCCATTACAATTCCAATGTTTCACAATTGTTACTCATAATGTCCTACTTATAATTATGCTTCTTCTTCATCCTTCTCGTTCTCTCCGTCTTCTTCTTTTTCATCTTCTTCATCATCATCTCAGAAGCTTTGATTTAATCTCACCACCGCACAATGGAGGAAACTCTCACCCACATCCCTACATCATTCATGTGGATTAAAGTAACAGATAACAAGAGTTAAAGTAACAGATGAAGTGCATTGAAGTAAATAATAATGGGCTGCTTGAGTTAGAGAGAGAAACTCAGGGGAATTTGCTACAACCGCCTGCAACAACCGACAATGGGTAAACGCCCGGGTCGGCCACGGAAACAACCGCACCCCCCCCCCCCCCAGCCTAAGCTTCACTCTGATAGATCACTGAAACAATCTGAAGTTTTCACTGAAGAATTTCAGGTAACACAAACCCTGCCTAAACACTCAATCAATGATTTTATCATCTCTGCAATTGATCATAGTAACTCGTCACTCCATCATCATCATGAAGATGTTGAGGAATTGGGTAATTCAAAGCTTAAAAAAGTGGCGAGTTCTCAATTTCCGCCAATTGACCCTGTAATTGATGAAGTTGTGGGAGAATATGCTGAATATTTCTTTGGATCTGGTACTACTGGGAATAATGTTGAACAAGCTGGTCTACACAACTCTGTAATTGCTGAGAATCCCAACCTTAAAAAAGGGGAAGATTCGGCAGCAATAAACCTAGAAACAGACCCTCTGGCGGATGGAACAGTCCCAAGACTTAAAAAAGGGGAGGGGCTCGTTCCACCTGCACAACAGAGTATGGATGGAGGATCACCAAGACTTAAAAAAGGGGCGGATGCTCCTCCATCTTATCGTCAAAATGCTAGAGTGGAACCAAACCCGAGACTTAAAAAAGGGGAGGGGATGGCCACTTGGGCATCAAAACTTCAACAGAACAAGGGAATGGAACTTCATTATGTGCCCGAGAGTGCAAATTCTGATTCCATTACCATTGATGCTACTCATATAGAAGAGGAACTTCAGGCCTGGCACACAACTTTAGTTGGGCATGTATTAGGTGCAAGAGTCACAGTTAAGCAATTAGAGAGCTATGTTGCTACACAATGGGTGGATAAAGGGAATCCCAAAGTACTCTACTATAAGAAGGGGTGGTTTTGTTTTCGATTCAAGAACGTTGAGGATATGAACATGGTCTTGAAGGACGGGCCATGGGAAATTGAGAAGTCTATTCTGCTCCTTAAGCAATGGACACCAAATTTTGCCAAGGAAATGGATCATTATCTTGCTTGCCTATTTGGGTGACCTTCCCAAACCTTGACCCGTTCTTTTGGTCTGAGAAGGCATTGAGCAAGCTTGCAAGTAGAGTTGGTAAACCCATATGCGCGGACATGGTTACTACAAATCAGGAGAGAATATCTTTTGCTCGGATCTTGATAGAAGCAAACGTGGCTGAGGACCTTCCTTCTCAGGTGGAACTAAACACGCCTTTCGGAAAATCTTTACAACAAATTGAGTATGAATGGGTGCCTTATTTTTGTAAGAAATGCAAAAATTAGGACATGTTGAAGAGAAGTGTAGGCTGAATCAAAAAATATTCAAACCAAAAGCACCTGACATGCAACCAGCTAAAGGCCCTACAGTAGAAGTTGAACAAGAGGTTGTGGTATCCTCTGTCATTGTTGACTCAGAAGGATACACTACAGTTATCAAGGGTAGCAACCCTATCCCAAAAAGGATACCCATCCCTCCAGTACTAAAATCAAATTCATTCGCACCCCTTGAGGGAATTAGGAAAGATGATGTTAATATGGATGTACCACCAGGAGAGGAACCTCCTGGAAGGGGTAGCATTCATGAAGATCATAACATGGAATATTAGGGGTATGAACGAGCCCCTAAAGCAACATGAGGTTTTGAGCCTCATGTTGGCTAATAAGGCTGATATTATAGCCATAATTGAGACAAGAGTTAAAGAGAAAAATTACAAAAAAATCTGGAGAAAGAAATTCTCTTATTATAGTGGGTTTGCCAATTACACTAGTCACAGGAATGGCAGAATCTGGGTGTGTTGGAAACCTCAAACCATCGACTTGGATATTTTAGAGGAGGATGCACAATTTGTTCACTGCAGGTTCAGGTTCCTCCCACTTAATCTCGAGGGCCTTTTTACTGTTATCTATGGGTATAACGATGCTCAGAATAGGAATTCTCTTTGGAATTTCCTTCGTAACTGCAAGCCTTCCCTCCCGTGGGTTTGTAGTGGTGATTTTAATGTGACCCTTTCTTCCTTGGAACGGATCACATCGGGTGCAATCAATCTCAGCGATATCAATGACTTTGCTGACTGTACAAATGATGCACTTTTGAAGGATATTCCTAGCTTCGGAGCTAGTTACACATGGTGTAATCACCAAAAAGGAATAGACATTGTTTGGGCGCGACTAGACCGAGCCATGGGGAACCCGGAATGGTTTCAACTATTTCCTAATAGCTTCTGTTCTGTGGCTGAACCGGGGGTCTCTGACCACTCGCCTTTGATTATTGCTATTCCATGTACTGGAGAAAATATTGCCAGGCCTTTTCGATTCCTAAACTGCTGGGCCGATCACCCACAGTTTAGTGTGCTGGTTGAGACTGAATGGCAGCTGCAAGATACAGGAGTCCCTATGTTTCGTCTAATTAGTAAGACAAAACGGCTCAAGATAGCTCTGAAAAAGCTCCATAAGAAACAATACTCTCAATTAAATCTGAGGGTTCAAAGCCTTAAAACCCAGCTGAGTACTTGTCAAACGGCCCTCATGCATGATCCAACTAATGGCTCCCTCCTTGACCGTGAGAAGGACCTTAGAGCAGGATATATGCACTTTAAAGCTGCTGAACTCTCAGCTCTGGCGCAACGGGCAAAGGTGCAACATATAGCCCTTAATGATGACAGCACTTCATATTTCTATGCTCATCTAAACTCTCGAAAATCTCATAGCTATATTGGCTCAATTAAAGACATTCATGGGGTAAATCATTCTACGCAAGATGGAATAAGAGAATCTTTTTTGGAATTCTATAAAGATCTCTTAGGCTCCAGTACTGATGTTACCATGCTTGATTCTGCTTTATTTTCTGCTGATAATATACTCCCTTAAGAGGCTGTTAATAGAATCATGACCCCAATTACAAATGCTGAAATTAAAGAAGCTCTTTTCTCTATTGATCCAAGAAAGAGCCCTGGCCCTGATGGGTACTCTTCCGGGTTCTATAGGAAAGCATGGAGTATCATCTCGGAAGATTTTACTGCTGCGATACAGGATTTTTTCCAAACGGGGAAAATGTTAGGTGAAGTCAACTCGACCCTCATTACATTGGTTCCCAAGCTTGCTGTCCCTGGCTCGGTAATGGATTTTCGTCCCATCTCCTGTTGTAACACGTTATATAAAACAATTAGTAAAATAATTGCTAACAGGATTAGCCCTATTCTGTACCACATTGTGGGCTTGGAGCAAGCTGCTTTCCTCCCTGGAAGGAATATTTTTGACAACATTCTCACATCTCAAGAGTTGATAAAAAATTATTCTCGCACTCATATCTCTCCCCGATGCACTATAAAGGTCGACATTAGGAAAGCTTTTGATTCCGTAAATTGGAAATTTCTCGAGCATGCTCTACAGCTTTTTGTATTTCCACCAAGGTTTGTTAATTGGATCATGCAATGCCTTCGCTCAACAAAGTTTTCGCTGAAAATCAATGGAGCTTCATGTGGCTATTTTTCTGGGAAACGAGGGTTGAGGCAAGGTGATCCCCTCTCCCCACTTTTGTTCATACTATGCATGGAGACTCTATCTCGAATGCTTCGCCATAGTTCTAGGGAGAAAACTTTTGCTTTTCACCCAAAATGCTCCAGATTACACCTCAACCATCTGGTTTTTGCCGACGATTTACTTATTTTCACCAGGGGAGACGTGCCTTCGGTTAAGACTGTAGCACACTGTTTAAATCGGTTTGCTTCTATTTCGGGGCTGCAGGCTAACCCACAAAAAACAGCCATTTATTTTGGGGGGATAACTAGGGATATTAAACAACAAATCCTTGATGCTTGTGGATACTCGGAAGGGCAATTTCCTTTTAAGTATTTAGGGATGCCTCTCAATACTTCTAGGATCAATATACACATGTATCATCATCTCCTTGATAAAATTAAAGAGCGACTTGCAGGCTGGGCGAATCATTTGCTCTCATATGCGGGGAAGATACAAATTATTAACTCGGTAATATTCGGAATGCACCAATACTGGGCAACTTGTTTGCTCTTACCAAAGACTATTATTAAGGCCATAAAGAGATTGTGTAGGGAATTTTTATGGGGGAAAGTTGGGCGAGGAATGGTTTGGAAAAGTTGGAGCTCTTGTTGCCTCCCAAGAACTGAAGGAGGATTTGATATTAGAGAGATCCTTAGTTGGAATAAAAGCTTGCTTTTGAAGTGGATTTGGAAGATTGAACTAGACAAGGCTGATATTTGGTGCAAATGGGTCACAAAGTATCGCCTTAACAAGAGTTCTATATGGGATGTGAAGGAGAAAACTGAGGATAGCTCCAGCTGGAAGCACATTCTTAGAACTAGCGACGAATTAGTCGCTATAGCAGGTAGTACACATCTAGCTAAAACACTGATCCAGCAGCATACTTCATGTGGGAAGCTGAATCTTGGCCCTTTTTATGATATGTTTCGACAAAAAGGTAGAAAGGTGATTTGGGCTAGACTAATTTGGGACAGGATGAATGCTCCAAAGCATGCTTTTATAGCCAATTTAGCCATTCAAAACTCTCTCGCCACTGTAGACAACCTGCAGAGACGCGGCCTGCTATGTGCTAATAGGTGCATACTGTGTGGTTCCGATGCTGAAACAGAGAAGCATCTATTTTTTGAATGCCCTCTATCATGCGGTGTTTGGGGGAACATCAAACAATGGCAACACATTCGAGCTCCCTCCTCTTTGGCTCCTCTATTGCGATGGTTTACACATTGCAATAAAGGAAGGGGTATCGAAAAACGAATTCGCCGATGCGGGTTCGTAGCTACGATCTATGAGCTTTGGCAGGAGAGAAATGGACGAATATTCCAGAGTAAATGTCGAGATGTCAATACAATTGTTAAAGCCATAAAGTATGCTGTTTGTGTACGAGTTTTACAGGGTAGTACGAGGGAAGAACAAACACTTGCTATGAAGTTGTTAGCTTAAACGAGTCCTACCTTAATTAGATATGTTTTGTATGCTTCCTTTTTTGGATTTTTATTGAATAAGAATCAATGAATTTTCCAAAAAAAGAAGTGCATTGAAGTAACATTGAATTAAATTAACTGAGTATGCTTATACACCAGGTATAAAGTAACAGAGGTCAGACATTAAAGTAACAGATAGTATGAATTAAAGTAACAGATAATGTTCATTAAAATAACACCAGATATAAGTTAGTGTAAAAAATTCATATAATGATAAAAAATGATAGTATGACGCAGTAAGATATACTCTTTGATATTGTTTTCTATTTTGAAGTCATCATGTCCCATAATTATAGGAAGTAGTATTTTTTTTTCTTTTTTTTATATGGCGTTACTCTTTGATATTGTTTCCTATTTTGGTGGCAATCACGTCCCATTATTATAAGAAACAATATTTTTTTTTTTTTAATATGGCAGTTTCCTAAATTCTTAGGACACTACAATGCACTACAATAACAGATGAAAAACACTAAAGTAACAACTGGAGTGTATTAAAGTAATACGACATATAAAGTAACAGATGGTAGACATTAAAGTAACAGATGCTCTACGCTAAAGTAACGCAGTATATGAACTACAATAACTCAATATATTGTAAACGTAAAAACTAATAATTGAGTAGCATCTTAATGACTTCCATGGCGATTCCAGTATAAATTACAAAACATATATACTCACCGTTTGTGTGTTTTACGATTTGCATATGAATCTATGATGAATAACACGACCATGAAAACAATATCAACATGAAAATTGACGCAAAATATGAATGACACGACCATGAAAACAATATCAACGTGAAAATTGACGCAAAACATGAACACAAATTGACGCAAATTAATCAAGATAATGAATAAAAATTGACGCAAAACATGAAAGCAATATCGAAACTTACCATTGTTATACTCGATGAATTGCTTATCAACCGTTAATGAAGATGTCGCGATCATTGAATTCATAGTAACGGAATTTCGAGCACATATTTGATTGAATGAATGAACGTGATGATCGATGAGAGCGTTTTTTTTTTAAAAGGTTTTTATGAACCTGTGAATGAACGTGAATGAATGAATGAGGAATGATTGTGATTATGGGAGTTATTGTTTCCTAAAATCATGGGAGTTATTTTAGGATACTAAATCTTCCTCTTTTTTTTTCATTTTTTTTTTAAATACAAAATATTAGGATGCATCTTGTCCATCCATCCTCATCCCATCCAACGGATGGGATGAGGACTTAGGGACTCAACATATATAAGGGGACTCATTAGAACCCATCTCTCTCTCTCTCTCTCTCTATCAAATAAGGTCACCATGTGTCAGTAAGTCTATATTATTAAAGTTACAGATGACCTACGATAAAGTTGCTTTTGTTTAAAATTGATATGTAACTATAACATTAAGCTCATTTATCACTTCAAGTGATAAAGTGCAACTTTATCACTCATCTCGTGTAACTTTAAGCACTTTTTGTGTAATTTTAACACTGGAACTGATGACCTTAAAATAGTTGTTGCGCCCTTATTTGAACCCCTCTCTCTCTTACGCAGTACATTTTGTTATACTTTCATGCACTGCATGTTTTTTTAATCTTTGATACAATTTTTTTTTTTACTTTGCTAAGGCAATACGATTCTTATACGACCAGTACATTTGTTTCCAACATTGACGCAATACATAATTTTTTTAAAACTTTGATTGAGGACATTTTGTTCAATTTGTAACGTTTTTTTTTTTTTGCAAAAACAATTACAACCGTACTACGTAAATAAAAAATAAGGTCGAACAAAAAAACTAATTTCAATAATTATTTTATAATTGCTCTTCAATCTAACCCGGCCTAATCTTATGAATTAACAAATTGAATGATTTGTATAATTAGAACTAGTATAGACCCCGTGCTTATGCACGGTACATATGCAAATTTATTTTATAGATATAATTAGAACTATTATAGACCCCGTGCTTATGCACGGTACATATGCAAATTTATTTTATAGATATTGTAAAATTAACATATTAATTTTTACATTACACAACTTTGTAATTTAGATTTAACATAAAATTATAAATTGTTAAACAATTAAGATAAATTAGTAAGCCAATACATATATATTTTAATAATGATATTATATATATTTTTTATTACTCCATATGTATTATTCTCATGCTTTCAAATTCCCAATTTTCTACTTCAAACATACATATGAATTAATATTAACAATTGATTACTTATATGAGTAGTATAATTTTAAATTGTTTAATAGCACATTTTTTTAAAAAAAAAAATTACACTAATTCTATGTTTTTAAAATAAAATTGAAGAGATAATAACCTCGAAAAGCAAAAATATTATTTAGAAAAATGAAGTGATTATATTTGTTTTTACTTTGATGATTTTCTTATTAAAAGTTTGTTCAAATTATTTTGACTTTTTTTTTGTCTTCTATGAAATTTAAGTGATTTGTTCTATTTATTACATGAAGTATCATTATTTATTTCTATTTTAGGTATGATGCATTTTCGAGGGAACTTTTTAGTAAGTTCTTATTCTCTTAGTTAATAGGGGATTGGGGAAATCAATGATATTGAAAAAATTAGACGAATTCTAGAACCTTAATTTCAATAATTAGGGATTTGAGATAATTGAAAAAATTGAACGATATCTATAACCCTAATTTCAATAATTAGGGATAAATAACAGTTCATACCTGTTTTTTCATCAAACTTGTATCCATAATCTTATAAATTTGATAAATTGAATGAGTTGTATAGTTGTGGACATGACATAGGTCCACCCCGACGCGGCCACGCGCGGGTTTTGGGTAGGCGAATGAACCTCCATATGAGAAGGATCGAATTGAAATTTAAGTCGAAATGGAGTCGCCACCGAATTTTATGGTTATTCGGAACCATTCGAGCCCACTCTATATCGCCATGGTCCATACACAAAGTATGGCCCATTTCGGTTTGAGAGTTTATCGGGCTCGTCCCTTTGCATATCGATATAGATGCCGACTTGAGCGGTTAATCGTATATTGAATGACTCTCGTTGCCAATGGATTCGGACATCCGGAAACCACGGTTCTGAGTAAGGGGTGAGGGTACGTGTTGGGAAGCCCACTAAGGACACCCAACCCCGCCCGCACTTAGCGGCCTCTACTAGGACATCGTTTGACTTTTTAATATGCGCGTTAGTGATTCGGTGAAATGTTATGCAAACAGCATTTTAGCTAAGCATGCGAATTAAATGTGAGCTACGTCAATTTAATGCATCAATTTATTGTCGAAGTGATTTAGCATGCGAGGGTTCATTTAAAAGCGGTAAAACGCAAATAAATAAAGCAAAGCAAAAATAAATCGATTACAAGTTACACGGGCGGAATACAACCCGGAATTCACAATACGGCGTACAATAGAATAATTGAAATATACAATTGAAATAACGAGCAATAATTATATACGGACCCGTGTATAAACTAGACCGTAAATTTGTGTAAACGGACGAACTTTAATTAATTACGCATTATATTGCGTAGTAATCAAAGGACGGAGGTTCGAGACCTAGACGTGGTGCTAGCCCGATCTCGAACCTCGATGCCTTGTCCCGATTTATCACTTCGAGAAATTGAGTCTAAATTAATTATATGTCGGATGCGACTAGAGAGTCGTCGTCATGAAATTAATAGTGTGAGACCGTCGATCAAAATCGTTTATGTGTCGTGATATGCATGAATTTTGGAAAAGCTACGTGATTGACTTTACACGTGTTGACTAAGTCGCTTTTAAAAAGACGAGGCTCGAATGATATAAAAAAAAAGCTCTCGGTTTTCTGGGCTACAAGACCCACTCGATCGAGTCATGGCCTGACTCGGTCGAGTGTGTCCTTAGACGTAGCTACTGCCCGTTTTTATGGGTGCTACTCGATCGAGTAGCAGGTGTACTCGGTCGAGTGGCACCTGTACGAGTTGTGACTCGTTTGTTTTAATGTGTTTTAAATCGATGATTGGCTGAGTCAAATAAAAATATTGACGGATTTAAATTTAACTCGGTTTGTCGGTATTATAATCATGTCTTATATGATTATAATACCGTTATCGGAATTTTGTAGAAAAGGTTATTGTTTGATAAAAATTTGATTAGTGACGGAATTGCGCCCCTCTACGTCACGACGTCGATATTAATCCTCACGGATTGTGTGACGTCGGTTTTCGTGTCAACGGGTTCCGTACTAATGGGAAATGGGATTGAATGCGTTCAACTATGACTTTTGGTTGATTATCATAGTTCAACGCATTCGAAACCGAATTTTCATACTAGAATGTATTTACGCGATATTATGACGATAATGGTGATAAAGAAAAGGTGATGCAAAAATAAAGACGCGAAAGTACGACGACATTAATGCTAGTGTCACTACTATGATTACGATTATAAATACGATACGAAAATACGATAAATAAAACGAAAATGAGATTAGAAGAAAAGAGATCGAGATGGGGTTTAGGACACCCTCAACATACATGCTTAGTAAGGACCTCGGAAATGGACTCGTAATAGCGGCACGGGCTCGGGAGTATCGAGGATGTATGCGAGTTATGGTGTGTATATGTGTGTGTATGCTTCGCCGGTTCTCCGAGGGACGAGGGCTCGGGTTTTGTGTGTCTTGCCTAGGGTCGCTAGGGTCGTAGTGTTGTGTAGTCATAAAAGAGGTGAAGGTGTAGGTGAAGGATGTATGCTCCAAGCTTCAAAGTTGTGATGGATGAATGTTGTTGAAGTGTGTGTTGTGCATGGGGTCATGGGTTATTTATAGGGAGCCCCGACCCCGGGTCACTCGACCGAGTGGCGCGGGTGCACTCGGTCGAGTGCCCTCGTGAATGAACCTGGACGGGTTCAAAGAGGCTCCACTCGATCGAGTGGCCAATCCACTCGACCGAGTGGATCAATCAAGCCGCAAAATTTAAGGCTTGATTAGCCTTAATTTGATTGTGATTGATTTTAATTGATTGTGATTAATTTTGGCTGATTTTTGGATGAGCTTGGTTGATTTTCGAACCTGGTGCATGTTTCGAGGATGCATCCGGTCGTTTTTGTGTGTCGGGTTTGTCTTGACCGGGTTTTGACCCGGTCGCTAAAAGACGGGAATTATCTTTGGTGCCGGTTTTGGCCCAAATTAGTCTTGTTTGACTCGGAACGACCCACTGGGCCTGAATTTGAGGTCTGTTTTGTGAGATTTTTACTCCACTAAAAGTCCATGTCGGATATTATTGATTCCGAGCCCAAGTCCGAGTATACTAAGTCATGTTTGCGTCCGATCATCATCGGGTGTTTTTTTGGAAACTGCTATAGACACCTGGCGGTCAAATTTTGGGTGTCTATAGAGCCCCCACTCTGACTGAGGCTTGGACAAGGCGAAAGTCAGAGTAGCTACCAAGTCAATTAAGACCTGGTAGGCTTCCGTTCGGGTCATTTATAGTCCGTTAGACTTGCGTGAAGGGCTCGCCAGCCATAAGTCAGAAATCATACCTGTGCTGATGACAGTGTCTCCGTGGGGAATCGGACTTGTCGTATAAGTCCTGGGTGCGCCTATATGTGGGCCCATCCCGTACTATTCCGGGGAAAATGCCGCCTTGGGCCTCCGCTGGGGAGATTTAGAGGGTTGCATGTCTCTGTTTGAGTCGCACCTGTATAAGCCACATAGAATGTATGCAACACGTAGGTAGTAAAATGACTCGTGCTGGGGAAAGAAGTTTTTTTTTTTTTGAAATTTTTGAAATTTTGAAATTTTTGAAATTTTTGCGAATTTTCGACATATTGCTCGGGATGACTAAATTCCTGTGTCTGAAGAATCATGGGTTGGGCATGTATGTCTAGGCCCGCTTGGGCCAAAGAGGCACAGCTGCAGGAGATGCTCCAGGGTTTTGGTGTTATAAATACATCACCCTGGTTCTCTTCTTTTGTCACAATTCTCAAACTCCTTAAAAAAATCCTTTCCTTAAGAAAACAATTCTTATTTCTCAAGAGATTTGTCATGGGTATCGACCGTTTGATCAACATGCTGCAAGATTGGGCACACCATTTTAAGGATGCGAGCAAGGTAGCTCTGAGGCAGTCTGGTATATCCCAACTGTTCACGTTTCGTCAGTTGCACGTGGACCGTCATTTCCTTGATGCCTGTCTGACCTTCTGGGATGACACCTACCACGTCTTTGCCTTCCCCCGGGGCGAAATTTGTCCTCTCCCTGAGGAAATCGCTGCCATAGGAGGGTGGAACCCATCACTCCGCCCTGCCGTTCCTTTCGCAGTTCGAGACCCTAGGAGGAAGCTGAGGGAGTTTTTGGGTCTCTCCCATGCTGAAGTATCCCGCATGGCTGATGGGGATACTATTTCTCTGCTTGCTTTAGCCGAGAAGTTCATGAACCCGTATGACATCCGGGTTACGCCCATTCATAGTCGTAGAGCGTTCGCCTTCTGCATGCTGCATGTGTATGCCTTTGAAGGCCATATGGACCTGCTATCTTGCATGGGGAGTGTTCGTCTTCTCGTCGTCGCTGATCTCATGGAGACAGAGTGCAGCCCCACGTCGTTAATTACGGGGGAAATTATTCAAGGTTTGGACACCCGGAAGAGGGATGAGTCAGCCCGTTTCACGGGTAGCACCCGTCTGCTGCAGGTATATCGTTTTTTTTTTTTTTTTTTTTGCGCAATATACTGCTACAGGGAGGGCACTCGATCGAGTGCTCTCGTAGAGGAGCATTCTGCCACGTTTTAGGGGTGTCACTCGATCGAGTGACCCCGGCACTCGATCGAGTGCTCTTATGCGAACGCCCGATTTGCCTGGAATTTCATAAGCGTTACCTTTTCTTTTCAGCTCTGGCTATTTGAAAGGCTGTCCAAGATTGATCCTCCCCCCAACCCGAGTGAATATTGGTTCAACCAGGTGATGTCGAGGAGACGGCCTACCGATTCATCTTGCCTCGTTACTCAGAAATATTGGGAGGAAGAACTAACGTTCCATCGTGGTCCGTTGATACGATGGGTGGTTCCGTGGTGGCCTATTTACTCCTGGACGGGTTTGGCACCTGATGACAAGGCGCGCTACCAGGTGATTCTGTCCTTTAGCCAGACTGTTCATCTGTATCCTGACCGTATACTTAGGCAGTATGGGTGGACTCAGCGCATCCCGGAGCACGAGGCTGTTGTGAGGGAGCCGACCCAGCTGACTGACATTTTGTGCGACACCTGGATCCAGAGGTGGTACACTCGAAACACTTGGACCGTTCCCAAGCCGCTTCATTCTGCCTGGGTGTCTTATTCCTATGAAAGGTGGACTAAAACCGAGACTGCCGAAGCTCGTGCTGCCCTGAAGGTTGACGAGGCCTTCGACCTGCTCAGGCGAGAAGAGGTTAAAGACAACCGGGATTTCTTTGCTGAAGGGGAAACTCAAGCTCCCGTAGCCTGTCTGAGGCCAAGACAGAGAAGAAGAACTAGGACTCGAGCTAGGGGGTCCAATGCTAGAGGTGTTCAGGGGGACGTGAGCCCCCAGACCGACTTGGAGAGGAGACTAGGGCCGAGACTTTCAGCCCAGGACCGACTTAGTCCCAAGGATAGGTTGCCGGAGCATGTACGGGTTTGACTTGGGCCCGTGACTATAGCTGAAGATCCTCTGTCGAAGAAGAGGACTCGGGTTAAGGAAGTTCCGGTTGTCATTCGGGAACGCCTACCCCCGCCGCCGCCTCGACGTCCCCGGGCTCCTCAAGACCCGAAAGACAAAGGCAAGGGCAAGATGCCCGGATACGACTAGTCTCTCTTTTATTATTATTTGAAGTATTATTACTATTTTTGTGGTTTTTTGTGGCTTTTTGTAACCGTTTTTTTTTTTGAATAATAAAAGTGCTATATTAGTGAAACCGTTTCTGTCTTTTTCGTTATTGCAGTGGTTGTGCCCTTTTGAGGGGCTGCTTACGTATCCACAGTTAGTGGAATCAAACCAAACGTAGTTCGGGCGCAGATTTTTTTGCAATTTCGAAATACACCAAGACTACGAGTTCGAGATGTGCGACAGTAGGATAAATAATCCTAACTTATTGACTTGCTTTATAATCTTTGAAAAAGTGCTTAAATAAATTTTGCGAATGACATTGAGATAAGGTTCAGGGGTAGTAGCGTTTCAGCTGGTCTAGGTTGGTCGGGTTGACAAATTCATTTCCATCCAGATCCGTCAGCATTACTGCTCCTCCTGATAGAACCTTCTTGACTAGGTATGGCCCAGCCCAATTGGGTTTGAATTTTCCCCTTGGGTCAACCGGTAGTAAGGCACGAACCGACTTTAGGACCAAATCGCCTTCTTTGATGTTCCTGGGCCTAACTCTTTTGTTAAAGGCCCGTTTGATTCTCTTTTGGTATATTTGGATGTTATTGAGAGCCCGGGACCGCCGTTCGTCTAAAAGAACCAACGAGTCATATCGAGCTTGAATCCAATCTGCTTCGGGTACCTGGCTTTCTAGCAGGATCCGGAGGGAGGGTACTTCTAATTCGATTGGTTGGACCGCCTCCATCCCATATGTCAAATAATATGGGGTTGCCCCGGTCGCAGTTCGGATTGATGTCCGGTACCCCCATAGGGCGAAGGGTATTTTGTCGGGCCAATCCCGATAATTATCAGCCATCTTTTTGAGTATGGTGACAATTGTTTTATTAGCAGCTTCTACCGCTCCGTTTGTTTGGGGACGGTAAGGCGAAGATGTGTGCCTCTGGATTTTGTATTTTGCTAGCAAAGTAGCGGTTTCTGCTTGGAAGTGGGTCCCGTGATCACTGATAAACTCGTGTGGGATCCCGTATCGGCATATGATTTTATTCTGGATAAATTTGGCCACGTGCTTGGCGTTCAAGACACGGTATGATTCAGCTTCGACCCATTTGGTGAAATAGTCGATCGCCACCAAAATAAAACAGTGGCCTCCCGTTCCGGAAGGATTCACCTTTCCAATTATGTCAATCCCCCATGTCGAAAATGGCCATGGTGATGTCATGGTGTATAATAGGGATGACGGCATGTGTTGAACATTACCGAAAATTTGACAATTATGGCAGTGTTTGACATATGATTGACAGTCGGCCTCCATACTGTTCCAGTAATACCCGAGCCTCATGATTTTTCGGGCTAGCATATGGGCATTCATATGCGGACCGTTTTCGCCGTCATGTACTTCGGCCATTACCTTTTCGGCCTGTGTTTTGTCGATGCATAAGAGTAAAGCCCCTTGTGCCGTCTTCTTGTATAATTGACCGTCGTCCGTACGAATGAATTGGGTAGCCAGTCTTCGCAGGGCTTTCTTGGTCCGGTTTTCAGTTCCTGGTGGATATTCTCCCGTAGTCAAATAGGTTAGAACAGCCTGATACCAAGGTTCTGGATCGGTGATCTCAATATCTTGAATGGCGTTGACATACGCCGGCTCGGACCGTCTTTCGACACAGATTTGCATACTGGGCATATGTTCCGGGATGTTTAGTAGGGACGCTAATTTGGAAAGTGCATCCGCGAACTGGTTTTCTTCACGTGGGAGGTAGATATATTCTACCCTCTGGAATTGTTTCTCTAGAATCCTTACTCGTGCTTGGTAAGCCACGAGATTGGCATTCCGAGTTTTCCATTTTTGAAGAGCTTGATTGATGACTAAGGACGAGTCCCCGTGAACCCGGAGATTTGTAATGCCCAAGTCAGTTGCTGCTTGTAACCCGTGGATGCATGCTTCATATTCGGCCGCATTGTTGGTTACATCAAAGTCTAATTTGATGGACAACGGGGTGTGTTCCCCTTGGGGTGAGATTAGGAGAATACCGACCCCAAAGCCTCGAAAATTGGATGCTCCGTCGAAATACAAGTCCCATGTTTCGGTGTCAGTATGGAATATGTCTTCATCAGGAAAGGCCCAAGTGTCGGTATAGCCCTCTTCAGATATCGGACTATCAGCGAGGAACTCGGCTACTACCCGGCCTTTGATAGCTTTTAGCGGAACGAATTTGAGGTCAAACTCAGCTAGCATTAGAGTCCATCTGGACATTCTACCGTTGAGAATGGGCTTTTCGAACAAATATTTGATCGGGTCCATTTTGGACAGGACGTGTACCTCGTGACTGAGCATGTAGTGTCTGAGCTTTTTAGTGGCCCAAACCAGAGCTAGGCATGTCTTCTCAAGCATTGTGTACTTGCACTCGTATTCTAGGAACTTTTTACTGATGTAGTAAATAGCCCTTTCTTCTGAATCAACTATTTGGGCCAGCATAGCCCCCATGGCTGTCTCAGTCGTTGTTAGGTATAACGATAGAGGCAAACCGGGTTGAGGTGGCATTAGTACCGGCGGAGCAGACAGGATTTCCCTGATTTTGTCGAAGGCCGCTTGACATTTATCGTCCCATAGCACCCGTTCTCCTATCTTCAGTTTCTTGAAAATGGGCTCACACACCATGGTTAGCTTTGAAATAAAACGGCTGATGTATTGGACTTTCCCGAGAAATCCCCTTATTTCTTTTTCGGTCTTGGGAGGTTGCATCTCGGTGATGGCTTTGATTTTAGCTGGGTCGACCTCGATACCACGTTGGCTAACGATATGGCCCAGTAATTTGCCTGATGTTACCCCGAAGCTGCATTTTTGAGGGTTTAACCTCATATTGTACTTACGCAAACGGGTGAAGAATTTTCTTAGGGCAGCGACATGCCCATCTCGGTTTTTAGACTTGACGATCATGTCATCGACATAAACTTCCACTTCCCTATGCATCATGTCATGTAATAAGGTCGTGGCTGTTCGTTGATAAGTGGCCCCGGCATTAATGAGCCCAAACGGCATAACTGTATAACAATAAGTACCCCATGGTGTAGTGAAAGTGGTTTTACCCATGTCTTCTTTTGCCATCTTGATTTGGTTGTATCCGGCATACCCATCCATAAATGATAAGAGGGCGTGATCTGCTGTATTGTCCACCAATATGTCGATGTGTGGCAACGGGAAATCGTCTTTTGGGCTGGCCTTGTTAAGGTCCCGGAAATCTACACATACCCGAACCTTGCCGTCCTTCTTGGGTACCGGCACGATGTTCGCAACCCAGTCTGGATACTCAGACACTTGTATAAAGCCTGCTTTGAATTGTTTGTCTACTTCTTCCTTGACTTTGAGAGACCACTCGGGCTTCATTCTTCGAAGCTTCTGTTTTACCGGCTTACACCCATCTTTGATTGGTATACGGTGTTCAGCTATTTCCCGGTCTATACCCGGCATGTCCTTGTAGGACCATGCAAAGACATCCTTGAATTCTTGGAGGAGGCTTGTGAGTTGTTGTCTCTCCTCGGGATCTAAGGATAAACCTATCTTAAGCATCTGAGGCTCTAAGGTTGTTCCCACATTGATAGACTCAGTTTCTTCGACTACCGGGTCTCGGGATTCCCTCTGCTCTAGCTGCTCGATCAGATGTGGGGGTAGGGACACCTGTTCATCGGGTTTCTCAATGTCATTGCAAAAAGTATTTTTGAAAGTATTTTGAAAATAAGCCAAGTCATAAGCGGAACGGTTTTCGTTATTATTGATAGAGAATTTGGAAAACAGCTCGAAGAGAGCGGCCATCTGATCATTGGTCAGAGGCGGGATTGGGAGTGCTCTCGGGACAGACCCCGAGGCTCCGGAGGTAGTGACTATAGGGAGGGGGGTTACAGTTTGGACTCTAGCATCAGACCCCTTAGACTCGAATACAGACTCGGACTCAGACTTTGACTCGGACTCAGACTCGGAATCGGTGTCTGGCACGTCTCCTTCCCCGGTGGTCAGCTTGTAGACTCGGCCTTGACCGTCGGTCCACTTGACGGTCTTCTTCCAGCTTCTTTTCCCGGTATCAGCACCGACTTCCGAGATCAGCTTTGAAGGGTCGAACTTGTTGCTTCGAAGGATCAGGTTCACCAAGTCTTCTTTGGGGTTTGGGACAGCTTTGTCTTCCCCGAATAGGAGTCCCAGCACGGGCCCGGCATTGTCAGTACCCTCTTTGGATTCAGCTTGGAGGAGGGCAAATATGTCATCTGGAATGTAGTTGCATTCCCGAGCTAGTGCAGCCTCGGGATGCGTGATGGTGGGTTGATATAGGCCAACTTGAATAGCTCCAAATACGGGTGTGACGAAGTAATCACTCAGTCTTGGGCTGTAAGGGCCCAAGTAGGTACCCTTGATGATGTTGCAGGCCTTCTCAATTCCTGCTCGGACCACATTTCCCGGGGTTATAGCATACCCTAAACCGAAGTGAGATTCCCCATCATTCAGAACCTCAATAATCTTCCCAGCTGGAAGATATGGCCTCGAAGTAGCCCCCGGTAAGTACCCCAAGTTTTGTAGCATCGTGTCGATGCTTGTGGTGAAGTAGGGTCTAAAAAGGATTTCTTCTTCGATCATCCCTACAAAATCGAACCCCCAAAGGTCGGTGCGGTCCGTAGTGTTACAGCTAGCCACGGTCATTGGGGTTGCTTCTAAGGTGATAATACCGTCTTGTAGGGGCATTTTGATCTTTCGGTGCAGAGTAGAAGATACCGCCTTCACAGCATGGAGCCATGGTCTTCCCAGGAGTAGATTGAAGGAAGAGGTGACATCGATCACCTGGAATTCTAGCTCTTTCTCGATTGGACCGGTCACAATAGTCAGCTTGATGGCCCCGGAAACTGCTTTTGGGCTTCCATCGAAAGCATGGATAGTGTGGGCAGTTGGTATGTAGTCGGCCTCGGTAATCCCGAGGGCTTTTGCAGTCCTTAGCGGGAGGACATTCACCGCGGACCCATCGTCAACTAGGGTCATCGGAAGATACTTACCCCGACAAATCACTGTAATGTATAGGGCCAGATTGTGAGAGGCCCCGAACGGTGGTAGGTCGGCATCTGAGAAGGTGATTGATGGGCCTTCTCCTTTGGGCTTGCTCTTGAGGTAGGGTAAGATAGTGGCTACCATTTCAGTAGGGGTAACCTGGGGATCGACCTTGATCTGATCGAGAGCCTTAGTAAGTGCCTCTCGATGTTCTTGTGAGCTAACCAAGAGTTGCCATATAGTGAGGTCAACTCGGGTCCTTTTCAATTGTTTAACAAGAGCCGTATCGGTGCTTGGTTTTTCAATGGCTTCTTCCGTCCTGGTAAGTTCAGTGACGGTTGCCTGGACTGAGCCGTCTTTGGTGAGGGAATTACCGGCTAAAGCTTTGGATTTAGCCTTCCTGACTTCCTCGAGGGTAACGGGGACCGCTTCCCCTTTGGCGAGGTATATGTCTTCTTCATCATCGAACCAGATCCCATTGATTTGTGGGAGGAAAGGAGAGATAAGATGAGAACAGTCTATCACCTCACCAGTGAAGATGGCATGAGAGCTAAAGGGGTTGTCCTTGTTGCTTGGCTTGTCCCCGGGTAGTGGTATTTTCCCGCTCTCAATTAAATCCTGAATTAGATGCTTCAGCTTCCAACACTTCTCGGTGTCATGCCCATTGCCCCGGTGATATTGGCAGTAGGCTTGGGCATTGTAGCTCTTGGAGCGTTTTTCAACTGGAACTTCAGGAGTTGGGCCTATCGGCTGGACCAGGCCTTTGGAAGATAGCCTTTGTAAGGCATATGTGTATGTAGTCCCTATATCAGTGAATACCCTATGAGGGACGTTTCTTTTGGATGAGGCATCCAAAAGGTTAACCGTGTCGAAGATGCTTCGGGTTGCGGCCGGAGGTTTGGTAGTGGATGAGGAAGCTCCTTGGTAACCCTTGTTAGAGGCCTTAGTCAGGCTCTCTTGCCTTAGATCATCTTCAATTCTCATGCCCATTTCAGTAAGAGTGGTGAAATTGGGTATGACAGCATACCGGAGGTGAACTCGGTAGGAAGGGAGGAGGTTCTTGACAAAGGCCTCCACTAAAGTCTTCTCACTAGGCTTATCGACCAGTTTGACACTCTCGGCCCTCCAGCGTTAGAGGTATTTAGTAAAGCCCTCCTTAGGTTCTTGGGCCATAACCTCTAGGGACCGCATAGTGGTTTGGATCTCGGTGTTATCAGCGTAGTTCCGAGCGAATTCCGTAGCCACATCGTCCCAGGTTGAGAACTTCTTTGGGTCTAGCCTGTAGTACCAGGCCTTTGGGTGTTTCTCCAGAGATGCAGCATAGAGGTTCTTAAACATAGAAGAGTCCACCCCCTTAATGGCCATGAACTCCTTGAAGGCCCGCACATGTAGTAGCGGGTCTTCAGTCCCTTCGAACTTAGGTAGGCCCGTGAGATTCAGGTTTGCGGGCAGTTTGTCACTTACCGGGTTGTAATCCCGACCATTCTCCCGATGGATGTTGTTATTCCCGGTTAAGTAGACTTGTTCTTCCAATCGGCGGACCGAGCTAACTAGTTCAGTTAGGGGTTCTGTGACCCCGGTATTAGGAGTCCTTTGCTCCACTGTAGCTAAGCGAGCAACAATGGCCACTTGGCCGGCCCTCATTTCAGTCAGTTGGGCTTCGATGTCGGCTTGCTTCTCGATTATGGCATCTAGAGAGGTTTGAAGACTGTTCAAAGTGGCCATCCTTCGAGCGTGTCTGGTTGCCGGTGGCCTGTCTGTAAGAACACCACGTAATCAGGAACCGAACCCAGACCTTGGAATTAAAACAAGTACATCCCGAGCGACCCGAAAGAAAAAGGACTCGAGAAAGACATCTAGACGGATGACTCGTAGGTGATGTGACTTCCTTAAGATTTCGGCCTTGGTGAGCCTAGTCTCGTTCGAAGGAAGGTTCACGTGAGACTAATCCCCAGACTTTGGACTCGAGTGTGTAGACGGGCCCTCCCTCGTAGGAGTATGTCCTACGTAGGTGGGCTTTGCCTTAGTCTAATAAGGCGGACTGGGGGTGGGGAGGAAACTCGTGATATAAGATCAACAGAGTTTCGACGCTACAGGCCTTGACGACTTACGACATGACCCGACACTACTAAATACGGGAAGTCCTAAGAAGAGGAAGGTTTGGAAAATTGATAGTTTTGGAAAACCCGAGAAAATCTCGGGGGAAGGCCCGATTTTTATCGAAAAATCGGAAAGGGTATCGGGCCTTGATTTTGATGGTTCGAAAATATTTTCGAGTTTTGAATTGGGCAGCATACCGGCTAGAAATGGGCTATTTTGAGTAAAATCATAAGTCCTAAATTCGGTATGTGTCCCGGGTTTTGAAAATTGGATATCTTGAAATTTGAAAATTTGAATGTTGGAAAAAAGAATTTCCGACGATTTGAAAATTTGCAGATGAGATCCCGAAGATTTGAAAACGGTATCTCGAAGATTTGAAAGTTGAAAATGGTATCGCGAGGATTTGAAAATCGAAATTGAATTTTGAAAATTCGAAAATCGAATGGTGGATCGGAAATTCGAATTTTGAAATGGGCAGCATGCCGGCTAAAAAAATAGGCTTGTTTTGAGTCAAATCTTAAGTCTAAATTTCGGCAGCTTTCCGAGTTTTTGAAAATTTGAATATTTTTGGAAAGATGCATTTTTTTGAAATGACGATTTTTTGAAAACGACACAGAAACCAAGTAGCACATAGTCACGCAAGTATTATAACGACGCCATGTATGCTTTACACTAACTCTCGGTCGGTCTGAATAGGGTCTATACCAGTGTTCATGGTCTAATCGAGAAACGGGACGGTCTTCCTAACTCGAGTGGAGCTTAAAACATGCCGCAAAGTCCATCCGAGTCGACCATGAACACCTTTAACGTATCCAAGACTGAATACGTCGTGGTATAGTGGGACGTCGGTCACCAGTACCGGCCCGGGCAAATATGGGGTTATGCATGAACCGTAAAACTAAAACGCATATTGTACTCATCAAGCGATTTCTATTCGAGTCTCACCCTGAGAACGCCGACGGTAAGCCACACATCGGTTGATCCCCAGCGGAGTCGCCAAATTGTGGACATGACGTAGGTCCACCCCGACGCGGCCACGCGCGGGTTTTGGGTAGGCGAATGAACCTCCATATGAGAAGGATCGAATTGAAATTTAAGTCGAAATGGAGTCGCCACCGAATTTTATGGTTATTCGGAACCATTCGAGCCCACTCTATATCGCCATGGTCCATACACAAAGTATGGCCCATTTCGGTTTGAGAGTTTATCGGGCTCGTCCCTTTGCATATCGATATAGATGCCGACTTGAGCGGTTAATCGTATATTGAATGACTCTCGTTGCCAATGGATTCGGACATCCGGAAACCACGGTTCTGAGTAAGGGGTGAGGGTACGTGTTGGGAAGCCCACTAAGGACACCCAACCCCGCCCGCACTTAGCGGCCTCTACTAGGACATCGTTTGACTTTTTAATATGCGCGTTAGTGATTCGGTGAAATGTTATGCAAACAGCATTTTAGCTAAGCATGCGAATTAAATGTGAGCTACGTCAATTTAATGCATCAATTTATTGTCGAAGTGATTTAGCATGCGAGGGTTCATTTAAAAGCGGTAAAACGCAAATAAATAAAGCAAAGCAAAAATAAATCGATTACAAGTTACACGGGCGGAATACAACCCGGAATTCACAATACGGCGTACAATAGAATAATTGAAATATACAATTGAAATAACGAGCAATAATTATATACGGACCCGTGTATAAACTAGACCGTAAATTTGTGTAAACGGACGAACTTTAATTAATTACGCATTATATTGCGTAGTAATCAAAGGACGGAGGTTCGAGACCTAGACGTGGTGCTAGCCCGATCTCGAACCTCGATGCCTTGTCCCGATTTATCACTTCGAGAAATTGAGTCTAAATTAATTATATGTCGGATGCGACTAGAGAGTCGTCGACATGAAATTAATAGTGTGAGACCGTCGATCAAAATCGTTTATGTGTCGTGATATGCATGAATTTTGGAAAAGCTACGTGATTGACTTTACACGTGTTGACTAAGTCGCTTTTAAAAAGACGAGGCTCGAATGATATAAAAAAAAGCTCTCGGTTTTCTGGGCTACAAGACCCACTCGATCGAGTCATGGCCTGACTCGGTCGAGTGTGTCCTTAGACGTAGCTACTGCCCGTTTTTATGGGTGCTACTCGATCGAGTAGCAGGTGTACTCGGTCGAGTGGCACCTGTACGAGTTGTGACTCGTTTGTTTTAATGTGTTTTAAATCGATGATTGGCTGAGTCAAATAAAAATATTGACGGATTTAAATTTAACTCGGTTTGTCGGTATTATAATCATGTCTTATATGATTATAATACCGTTATCGGAATTTTGTAGAAAAGGTTATTGTTTGATAAAAATTTGATTAGTGACGGAATTGCGCCCCTCTACGTCACGACGTCGATATTAATCCTCACGGATTGTGTGACGTCGGTTTTCGTGTCAACGGGTTCCGTACTAATGGGAAATGGGATTGAATGCGTTCAACTATGACTTTTGGTTGATTATCATAGTTCAACGCATTCGAAACCGAATTTTCATACTAGAATGTATTTACGCGATATTATGACGATAATGGTGATAAAGAAAAGGTGATGCAAAAATAAAGACGCGAAAGTACGACGACATTAATGCTAGTGTCACTACTATGATTACGATTATAAATACGATACGAAAATACGATAAATAAAACGAAAATGAGATTAGAAGAAAAGAGATCGAGATGGGGTTTAGGACACCCTCAACATACATGCTTAGTAAGGACCTCGGAAATGGACTCGTAATAGCGGCACGGGCTCGGGAGTATCGAGGATGTATGCGAGTTATGGTGTGTATATGTGTGTGTATGCTTCGCCGGTTCTCCGAGGGACGAGGGCTCGGGTTTTGTGTGTCTTGCCTAGGGTCGCTAGGGTCGTAGTGTTGTGTAGTCATAAAAGAGGTGAAGGTGTAGGTGAAGGATGTATGCTCCAAGCTTCAAAGTTGTGATGGATGAATGTTGTTGAAGTGTGTGTTGTGCATGGGGTCATGGGTTATTTATAGGGAGCCCCGACCCCGGGTCACTCGACCGAGTGGCGCGGGTGCACTCGGTCGAGTGCCCTCGTGAATGAACCTGGACGGGTTCAAAGAGGCTCCACTCGATCGAGTGGCCAATCCACTCGACCGAGTGGATCAATCAAGCCGCAAAATTTAAGGCTTGATTAGCCTTAATTTGATTGTGATTGATTTTAATTGATTGTGATTAATTTTGGCTGATTTTTGGATGAGCTTGGTTGATTTTCGAACCTGGTGCATGTTTCGAGGATGCATCCGGTCGTTTTTGTGTGTCGGGTTTGTCTTGACCGGGTTTTGACCCGGTCGCTAAAAGACGGGAATTATCTTTGGTGCCGGTTTTGGCCCAAATTAGTCTTGTTTGACTCGGAACGACCCACTGGGCCTGAATTTGAGGTCTGTTTTGTGAGATTTTTACTCCACTAAAAGTCCATGTCGGATATTATTGATTCCGAGCCCAAGTCCGAGTATACTAAGTCATGTTTGCGTCCGATCATCATCGGGTGTTTTTTTGGAAACTGCTATAGACACCTGGCGGTCAAATTTTGGGTGTCTACAATAGTTAGTATTGAAATGAAACGATGATAATTGAAAAAATTGAATGATTTTTAGGGTTACAAACTTACAATAGAGAGGCTAGAGAGTAAGTCGATTAAACAATTCGCCTGGAGGCACGCAGCCTATGTGTCTTAAGCCCAAATCGCCTGGAGGCACGCGCTTAATCTTAGACTTTTAAGGAATCATAATTCTTCGAGTTTAAATAATAGCCTCTCGAATCCTTGATTCGCAATTCTTGAGTTCTTAACTCGAAACCCTAATCCCCCGATCCTTTGGACTACTAATCAACTCAATTCGATCTAACACTCGTATAGAAATTTTCTATGCAAAAACTCAATTTCTTAATTGAACTCGTCTAGATTAAATCGAAGCAAGCAAAATAGAAGTCGATTAAACAATTCTTAACCTAAATAACTAGTTTTACAACCCGTGAAAATTCACGGGTTTGTTCGATAGTTGAGTTATATATTAAATTGATCTAAAAGTAAAGATTATGAATGAGATGTATCATATATGCACTCCAAACAGTATATGCTCCGTATAAGAGAGGAGTCTTCATTGTACTCCGTGCAATATTCATATTTTTTTAAACAACCTAGTTACCATTTTCGTCACGTGTGGTTCCCAAGTAAGTTGTCTACGATGCGTCAGCCCTCACAAGATCGTACCCGTCGCATCTCGACAAACTGCTCCCACCCCGACACTCACACCCTCCTTCACTCTCGCATCTATGTTGATTTTAACCGCTCCGATCCCCCCGTTGGTGCGTCCATCCTCCTCGTTCTAACCCCCCCCCCCCCCCCCCCCACACGGTAGTCTACCTCCCCATACTCCGAAACTAATTTTGACCCTAATCCAACCCATTACCCGTATAACCCAACTCATATTTGATCTGACCCGTATTTGGACCCGACTCGTGTGACCCGATCCGTTGGACCCATTTGACGGGTGTGCATATTACGCTTCCGCTATATTTTTTGAGGGTTGAATAAATTTATTTGACAATGTTAATTTTCAACCCTTGACCGTAAAGTTAAAGAATTCAGACCCTTAAACGGAATTAAAAGCAAAGTCCTGGTACATACTAATCCTACGCTTAAATATCTTTCAATCAATTTTGCTCAGTGTTTTTAGACATATAAACTCTTTATAAGACTTAATACATACATGATTAATTATTTAAACCAGTTAAAATTATTTAAATTCAGTTTTGATGTGTTGCAATCAATCCTCTTTTTAGGATCGTGATCCCATTTGTTCGACCCTTAACCCGATTGACCGACCCCAATATGACCCATTAGTTTAGGGTCAAAACCTGATCCAACTCGTTCGGTCGGTAAGAATTTATTGAATTAATAAAAATATTTATATTTAAATATTATATTTTGCTTCATAATTTAAAATAAATATTTTTTATATTTTAATTTACAAATATTCAATTTAATACAACTTTTTTTTTATCATTTAATAATAAAATAATTTTAAAAATTGATTTTTTTAAGTACAAACATTATAACAACAACGACAACGACAACAACGACGACGACGACAACGACAACGACGACGACGACGACGACAACAACAACAACAATAATGTTGGACTTAAAAAGTTCGTAAAAAAATATAGACATTCGGAACTATTTCTGACCCTAACTCGACCCATGACCCGTATAACCCGACTAATAGTTGATCAGACCCTTATATGAACCCGGACCGTATAATCCGATTCGTTGGACCCATTTGATAGATTTTCATATTACGCTCTCACTTTAGTTTTTGAGAAATTGAGTAACGTTAATTGACGGTGTTAATATTCAACCATTGGCCGTAAAGTTAAAGAGTTCAGACCTTTAAATAGAATTAAAAGCAAAATTCGGGTGTTAATCTGACCCTTAAATATTTTTCAATCAATTTTGTTCAGTGCTTTTATTAGATATATAAACTCTTTTTATGACCACATACATACATGATTAATTATTTAAATTAGTTAAAATTATTTAGATTCGGTTTTAATGTTCGCAATCAACCCCCCTTTTAGGATCGTGATCCCATTCTTTTGACCTGCAACCCATTTGACCGACCCCAATAAGACCCGTTAATTGTAGATATAAATTGGTAGATAAATGAGCTAGGTGCGAATCGAACCCTTGATCTCATGTGTGTGACCCTTCTCCTCTCCAACTACACTGTAACATCTTACTGATTTAAATATCACTACATCATATATATAAAGCTATCCACCACAGAAAGTATGTAATTAAGGAAATCTAATTGATTACATCGATTACGAAAATCACATGTTTTAAATGGAATATATATCACATACAATATTTAATGGGACATACTAAATCATACCCAACATTTTGCTATTTCATACCCACGTTTCCCAAATTACCCCTCTCATTTCTTCCCTCAATCAATTTGTTTCACCACTTTCTTTCTTTTCATCCCCTTGCAAACCACCCGTCCACCACCATAATCACAACTCCATCACCCCAACTCCACTCCCTATTGTCGTCCCACCGTGCACCGCCTTCCTTAATCGCCATCCTGACCCCCAATTGAACAGTTGGCAACCACCAATTTATTTGTACCAAGTATTGCTGTGTCACTGAAATATATTTTCCGTGTATTTTTCTCTTTCATCTTTATGTAATTATTGTTCATGGTGTGATTGGTGTCTCTGATTTGCTTTTTAATTTAATTTAGATCATTGAAAGTGAAAACTGGAGGTTTTGATGGATGTTGTCAACCATCTTTCTGTGTGCTACTCAATTACTCATCTACGAAAAATCAATTATAGTACTTTGTTTCTCCATCTTTTCTAAGAATTTGAGACTCAAACTAAATTAGAAAATAAAATCATCAATAACATAATCATAATAAAAACTGAAATTATTGCTAAAAAAACAAATCGAATTGTCTCAATAATAAATTATTTGTTCAACTGCGTATTTGATCCATAATCGTAAATTCATTGATTAATTTCGTTAGGTTTTGAAAAGAAGGGTGAATTTGGTAGGTTTCACCCCGTAAGATATTGAAAAAGAGAATTTTTCTACCCCTTTGAGGAGGAAGGGCATGAAAAGGAAAAAAATATAAAAAATTGGGTATGAAGTAGTAAAACTTGGGTATGATTTAGCAACTACGTATTTAATATGGAATGTATGATCAAATTTTTTTTAAAAAGTATAAACATATTGTATTCCGTTTTAACGAAATAGTTGCATTATTTTTTTTAATAGGAGATTGCACTATCCCGTACAATATTTTACATAGAATATAAAATGGTTATGATTATTATTGTATGTCTTTCTGATCATATTCGAGACAGAATATTTGTAGAAAATATCCTCTTTCCACTAACCAAATAACACCGCTCATGTATTTTCCCGTCTACTTTGTTGGGCTACTTATTGGGCTTATCTTCATTGAATCATTTAATTATCAAGACAATTGGGCTGATCCATATATCAATATATCAATCTACATTTTAGATTTTCCATATATGCGTTAGACTTAATTATGCATATATGCATTTAACATGACATGAGGTGATATAATATTGTATGATTACCTGATATAATAATTAGAGTTTTTTGTGAAACACTACCTTTAATAAAAGTGTTTTGCGAAACACCACCTTTAATAAAAAAGTTTGCGAAACACAACCTTTAATAATATATTTTGCGAAACACATTTTTACTAAAAAAAGTTTGTAAAACACAACCTTTAACAAAATTTTTTTTAGCGAAAAACATCATTTTTGCCAGAGTCTAACTAAAATAAAGAAAAATTTGGTGTTGACTCGGGTTTTTGATGAAATCATGTGACTTGATCATTTTGTTATAATAATCTCTACCACTCAATTTTGTTACTTATCCCTCTCATTAAACTCATCTGTCTTTCACCCCTTCCAAATCCTAGCAAACCATGATTAACATCTTCGAATCCATTTTCAGGAATAACGTCAATTCTCCTCTAATCTTTACAATCTCGTTTATATTCGCCGATTCTCTTCTAATCATTCTAATTGGAGGAATTACGGAGCATAATTAATTAATTAAAAGGGAGAAAAATTAAGAGTCAAAATATATTTATTGAGGGAAAACTTAGCAAACAAAGGAAAGCTAACCATGCACATGATTTCACAGAAAAAGGTCGAGTCAACACGGGTTTATTTTTTTTTAATTTTGATCAAACTCCGAAAAAAATGTAATATTTTGCAAAAAAATATTTTTTTAAAGGTTGTGTTTTACAAAAAAATTTGTTAAAGTTGGTGTTTCGCAAAATCTTTTTATTAAAGGTTGTGTTTTACAAACTTTTTTATTAAAGGTGATGTTTTGCAAAATATTTTTATTAAAGGTTGGGTTTTACAAACTTTTTTTTATTAAAGGTGGTGTTTCGCAAAATATTTTTATTAAAGGTCCACTACTACAAAAACATCAAATAGACAACTATTTTTTTTGCAATAGACAACTGACTTACAACAGTTGAGTTGTTTGGAGTTGTATATTAGTGTAAGTAAAGACATCTGTTTTACAACAGTTGTCTATTCACTAATAGACAACTGTTTTATCAAATAACAGTTGTCTATTATGTGTATAGGCATATGAGTTTTTAAAAAAATAGATGTACTCCCTCCGATTACCCCTTTCTTTTTGGGGAGGTATTATATTAATGGAATATGGAAGGTGGAATAAAAAAGTAAGAGAGAGAAATATTATATTAATTAAAGGAGAAAAAGTAGGGTGGAAAAGTAGGAAAGATGGATATTATATTAATTAAATGAGAAAAAGTGGGGTGAAAAATAGAAGAGGGGAATATTATATTAGTTAATGAGTAGTGAAAAACTTTCCTTAAATGGAAAGAGGGAAGAAAATCAAACTCAGCCCAAAAAGGAAAGAGGGAAGAAAATAGGTAATCGGAGGGAGTATATTATTTCAGTAGACAACTGTTTTCTAAAACAACAGTTCTATTGCCAGTATATATGAACTGCATACTACACATATTTGAACTATATATTAACGAAACATAAGAAATGAACATCATATGAAATTGAACAAGAAGTTCCATTTTTATATAATCTAACATCCAAAAGGTACCAACCATTATCCAATCACATCCAAAAGGTACATAAAAAACATATATAATCCAACATAATAACACCTCGTTTATATAACCATTATCCAACTACATGTAAAAGGTACAAACCATTATTCAACACAACTTTTTGTCAACACTGCAGTACCTCGGTTATTTGCTTGAATACGCTCCAAAGTGGCCATAACCCCGCAATTTGATCCTCACTATGCGATCCTCTTCCCCGTATTTGCGATCATCTAAAAGGTTTGTTTACTTCTTCCTTGATATAACGTTGTTTGGTTAGAGTCTTTCATCTTTGGCTGATTCAAATTTCTCATAATTTCAAAGATTTTGCTGTAGTGTTTGTCTGTTCAATTACAAAGAAAATCACGCACAATGAGCAACTATCGTTTAACCCGATCGAGTCATTTCAGGTCTGGGATAATCAACAGGTTATAGAAACCGCTCACATAATGAAAGAAGATACTAACAAGGTTTGATGACTTCCCCTGGATTCGACTTGATAAGCAGCTGCCTGCCATCGGGGTGTGTCAAGACAAATCAGAACCCACAAAGGGCCTCAGTGAGGCTTAAAGTGTGCTCGAAAAACAGGTCTTGACCCTTTCTCTTAAATTTCGGGTGCTCTTTCTGCTGAAGGATAAAGACAATGTCTCCTATGATGGTTTCAGGCTGCAGAAACATACAAAACACAGTCACTACACCCAGTGTACCAGGAAAAACAGGTTTTTCTACTGACGAGTTTTTTCAGAAAATGTACCGCTTCATCAGCTTCCCCGGAGAAGGTAATCTTCTGTCCACTTTGCATCCCTTTCTCAACAACAACCTCGAGAACTTTCTTCTCGGGCACAACTTTGTCACCCTTTCACTAAGAGCAGCAATCCTTGTCGTCGATGGTCTCTCCAGTTCCCTTACATTCGTTACAAGGATGCTGCATCTGTTGAATCATCGATGGGCCAAGGTGCCTGACTGACACTTTCATACCGGTTCCTTTACATGCACCACACTTCGTCGAAGCACCAGATTTTGATCCTTTACTATTTACAAGCATAACCAAAAATTGATAATACTGTTATTAACCTTCCTACGATTAAAACAGGTCAAATAGCCTCGGGAAAACAGGAAAGTGTACATACCCACTGCACTTGGAGCAGATGACATTGCGAGAAAGAGAGAGTTTCTTTGTCGTACCACTGTAAAGATCCTCGAGTGATACCTTGAGAGAATGGATCACGTCTTCACCCCTCCTCCGCCTTCGACCTCGGCTGCTGCCGCCACCACCACCACCTGTTCACGCGCGAGATATAAGAAAATCTTATCGTTACTATCCTTAAGACCCCGAGAAACCCAAAATAAAGCAAACGGGTCAACAAGAACCCAAAATAAAGAAAATTTTATCTAGAACCCAACAAGAACTGTCAGATGAACAAAACGATATGATTAATCCTATCCACAAGAACCCAAGCTAAAGAATGCGGATTAGAAAGAACCCAAGATAAAGAATGCGGATTAGGAACCATCAAGTGGACAAAATGATATCATTAATTCATTACTATCCACAAGAGCCCAAGCTAAACAATGCGTTAGGAACCATCGGTGGACAAAGTGATATCATTAGTTCATTACTATCCACAAGAAGCCATGCTAAAGAATATGGATTAGGAATCATCAGATGAGCATGATATCGTAAGTTCATCACTATCCACAAGAACACAAGCTTAAACCGGAGGAAGTACTATAAGCTAGATTGGTTTACTACAAGATAGAGTAATACTCAGATTTAATTACTACGGAGTACTATTTCCTCTATTTGGTTGGAAGGTTAAAAAACAGGAACCTCAAAAACAGAGGAATTGGGTTAACACATGAAATCCAAATAATTGAATCTGCCATGTTGTATGTATGTATGTATGTCAGGGATTGTGCTCCTTCTAACCATGTGTACATCCCTTCCTTCACACAATCACACATGCAGACATGCTTATGTTATGTTATCCTCAGCCCCTTCCTCTGGGGTTAGTAGCTACTCATAAAAGAAAGGAAGAAGAATTGAAGGGCTTGGATCTACCCATTACTAATACACATCAATAAATAAACGATTTATTTCACAATGATCTACGACCGGTTATTATTATGTAGACCAGGTTAAAAATGACACTTCGATCATTCATTTCAAAATGGTTTATTATGTAATATGTAGATCGGATTGAGACGAATGATGTACTCCAATATATGAAGTTCAACTACAAATTTTATGATCGATCCAAAAATGAATAATTTCGTTTTGAACCGAGTTAAAGAAAGAAGCATACAAAGGACTAAAGTACTCGTAGTATATAACGTTGTGATAATGCATAAGAAAAGAGCATATATTAAGGCAAAGTCACATGAAAAATCACATGGTGATGAAGGAGGTGCACATGTACGTGTTATTGTATATAGACATATAGGCTATAAGGCGTGCAATCCCACTTTTCGGCATGTACCCTCTATTGCCTCTATGGCCCTATCACTATATATTCTATCCTTTCACCTTCTATTCGTTGCATCATCTAATCTAATTAAAATTATGTATGAGTATTTCATTTAAATATCTTAACGTGCTTTTGATCACTTGATCAATTACTCTATGAGACAACGATATGGAGTACTCCATATTTATAAGAGATCGGTTATATTCAGAAACTTAAACCAGTAATTGTTTACTTGATCCATGCAAATTTCAGTGGGCAGTAATCCCCTCACCCCAAATAAAGATGAACCTTTAGTAGAAGTAGATCAATCAATAAAAAAAACATCACCACATTATCAATGCCCTTACCTCAGAAGCATATTGCCTTGTGAATGCCTTCACGTAGCCTAGAGTTGACAGACCCCATCGGTCTGTCTCAGTTAAATCAGAACCAAAAGATTCTCTGGCACCATTTGGCATGCTGTCAAAGACATGTATGTAACAACAATCAACACAAACCTGGAAAATTAAATGTAAATTTGACTGAACAGAAAAGAAAGGAAAACCTGTTAACTAGTTTATCTTTATCCACATCCATCATTACTTGCTCATCAGAGTCAACAGCCATTGTTTCAGCCTGACCGTAATCCAAGCTACCAAATGTCCCAATAGAAGAGTCCACTGCCAAACGGTCACTCAGCACGACAGAGAAGCTCTTATACAATGACAAGAACAAGGCCTTCATTTGCAGGGTAAGAAAATATTTAGGGCGAGCCACAATCCAAATCAACTAGTTAAGCTAATTTATATCAACTACTTCATTTGCAGGGTAAATCATTTAAGCTTGCCGAGTCATTGTTAGATAAGAGAAACAGTGTGAGGCAATACCTGATGCAAGTTAAGCTAATTTATATCATCTCTTTAGTTAGATGAGCATGATGCCATGAACACCCAAAACATTATAGGAGCACTCAGAGTCAAGGATACGATTCCAAAAAAAAAAAGTGAGTATCACATGGAGAATTATGGTACAAAAACATTATGATTACATAGAAAGAACTCAAAATCAATCAATCAATCACGATATATAATCACTGAACTAATTCACTCATTGAATTTAAAACCAAAGGTAATTCAATTCGATTCACTTCAATCCTGCCAATCTAAATCACTTGAAATAAGATGAAATCTTAATCTAATCAACCAAAATCCCCATAGAATTAGCAGTACCAACAATCGACTTACTAATACTGTCTGTCAAGCGACAAAAGTTGATACTGTAATACGCAGCAGAGAACACGGAGGAGAAGAAGGAAGAAGGAAGGGAATACCAATAACAGAGAGATGAAGGAGAGACGTCGGGAGAAGGGCGAAATAGGAGACGGACGGCAAGATCATTTTGGGTTGAACGGCGAGATCGAGAATAGAGTTTCAATTGTTTTTTATTTTGATTTTGTTTAGGGATTAGGCAGAGTAATTTTGTTTCAGAAGGAAGGGAAAAATGATTTAGGGTTTAGGTTTAGCCATAGATCCTTTCAAGGATCCATAGAGTTAGAGTGATAAAACAGTTGTATAATACGAGTATATACACAACTGAGTATATAAACTTCAGTTGTCTATGACCCTATAGTTGTATACTATAAATTATACATGAGTTGTTAACAATGTTAGATGTCTATTAGGAGTTGTCTATTTGATGTTTTAAAAAAACTCTAATAATTATTATGCCATAAATTCCATATATAATGCATAAATTCTATATCTACATTATAATCCATATATTATTTCCACTATGAGAATAAAACTCTCTAAAAAATTTCCCTCCAAACTTCATCACTCTAAATAAGGAAAGAAAAAATATTCCATACATTAAAATTCACAATCTATTAATTGTCATTAATGCAAAAATGACAACTTTTTTTTATGAAATCAATTTGAACAAAAAGATTAGAGATACACTTGGTGTATCAGACCCCTCATACACCACTAATCATAATCTTCCACTTGGTCTATGGGAATAATCTTATTTTTTTTATTTAATTACTTAGATTCCATCATTAATTAGGCCTTAATAAATTATCTTTCATTAATATTAATATTACTTTAATAATTAATAGAGTTTATATTTTCAGTATTTATACGGATACTGTTTATGTATTTCGTCCATATTTGTACGGCCAACAGTTACGTACGTCAAGTATAATTGTACACAATTTCGTATTTTTGGCACATGTACCTATATCTTCGCTATTTGGTTTGTGTTTCGTGTAAATTTTTTTACGATTATTTTTATACAATGTATTTACTTAAACGTTTTTAAATATAATTTAAATTTAAGTATTTTGATGCACATTTATTTTTTTTTGGTACGAAATGCACATTTGTTATTAAGATACATTATTACTTATACAGTTTTACATCATTCGATTACTTTTCTTAAATTTTTTTGTTTGTGCTTTTGTTATTAAGATACGTTATTACTTTTACAGTTTTACATCGTTCGGTTACTTTTCTTAAATTTGTTTATTTGTATTTAGCCTGAATGATGTATTATTAATGTTGTATGATTATTATTTACTAAGATTAATCGTTATATCGTACGTCTAAACAAAATCGTTTTAATTGTGCAATATAATACTTCATTAGTGTGTGTATGTGTGTATACACACAATATGTACACACACGTAATTTATTCGAGTTACGTCTGTGTTTATGCATCTTTTACCATGATAACTATGATTAATTGTTACATGTATATGTACGATATTACTAACTTATTATAATTTTATTTTGTGATATATATTAATATTTAATATGTAAAACAATAATTTTAGTATTATTTATGTATATACATATGCTTCTTATTTTTGATATACGAGTAATTTGTAATTGTTATATTTGTACTTGAGCTTATATGATACTCTTATTACTATCCTGTCATTTTATTGACACGAAGAGTTGAGTACTTTACTTCATTCGTATATGTATGCCTAAGCTTAGTCGATATGACATACCTTTTTTTAATTGTCTTATAATATTGAAGACGTAGTTTTGTTGTTATTTTCTCCATCTTATTTTTTTTTTGGCATAACAAAATATTTATAAAGGTAAACATGAAGGAAAACAATTAATGTTGTTGGGAAGATGCAATTTACTAAAAAGACGATCAACTATTACAATTTTTTATAAAGTTGAATTAAGAAAGGTTTTTTAATCTTCTTTGAACCATTTGGCTAAGATAGATTAGTTAATTGACGGATGAGCTAACGAAGTATATTTAGTCACTGGATCGTGACCAAAGGCCGTTCGATTGAACTAATAACGACGTTAACGTGGTCGGTCGATTGATCTCCATATGTGTTTGAACATTGTATCGTATTTTTATTCCATTTTATGTTATTTTTGCATATGAAATTAGTTTTGACATAAAAACATGTAGAAAAGTCATTAATATCGTACGCTGAAATCATGTTTTTTCCGCTCTTATATCTTTTCACAAAAAAAACACTTTACCAAATTAAATATTAATGAAATTTAACAATATTTTTAAAAGGCGGTGTAAACAAATACTCAACTTCATATGAGAAAAAATGAAACAATTTTTTTTTTTTTGGGAATTAAGAAAAAAATATAAGTACATCGAAAATTATTTGAAAAAAACTTTTATTCTTAAAATGACTTACAAAATTTCAGTAAGAAACGACTCAGTAGAAAAATTTTAATTAAAAAAAATAATTAAAATAAAACTTAACGTTTTATAGGTCCACCTTAAAAAAAATAGAATTAAACAAATACGGAGTATATTAAATCGTACATACATATATGTACAAAATACTCCATATATACTTATACGTATAGATGGGTAAGTACCGTGTAAATGGATATACTGTACATATATTATACACATATAAAGAGGGATACATAAAAATATATACTATGTGTTAATATATATATGTTTTACTAGTAAATTGTATTTGAAAAAAAAATGGGGTAAATATTATACAAATACCAAGAAGGTTAGGTGAGAATTAGATGGGGAGATGATTAAATGAATGAATCTTTCAAAAGTGGGATTCCTTTAATTGGACATGTGGCACAACAAGGGTGGTGGTGTATGAGGTCTCCTATACACTAAGTGTATCTCTACCATCTTCCCAATTTGAAAAATTAATATACTGTCGTTAACTTTGTGACAAAAAACGTATTTATCTGAATTGTAATTTTTTTTTCGAGATGAGTTTTTGAAATTTAATTTTTACAAAGGTATACAAAATACGGAGTATACCAATAAACTCTCCATGAAATTTTTTTCACAAATTAAATTATATAGAGTGAGTCCTGTGAAACAATTAATTTTGTAAAAAAAGAACCTTCATTTTATTAAAAAAAGAATCTTCATTTTACTATTGAGAAATGAGAGTTTTTTTATACAAAAAAGTTGGTTCATAAAGTGAGATTGTTTCACCGTAGCAACTAAAAAAACTTTCATCAATCAGTACACATTTGTTTTACAAAATTGTTATTGAAAAGAGAAAATGAGTATCTTTAAATGTTACTCCTTCCGTATCTATATGTTCCTCCACTTTGTTTAATATATGGGTGGAGTATTATATTGAAAGTGGACGAACATATAGATATGGAGGGAGCGGATGACATATACGGAGTATGAAAAATATAGGTAATATTTTCATCAAAATACACAATTATTGACATTTCAAAATATTATCCAATTATTTTGATTTATTTTGCAATGTAATTTTTTTTCCATATGTACCTAATTAAGGTACATTTATACATGTACCATTGTTAGATGTATAAAAATAAAAGAATTGAATTTACAATTGAAAACTTAAAATGAAATATATTATTAAATAAATTTACAAAAAATACCGTGCATCATTGCACGGGGGCTATACTAGTTCACTTTTAAGTGAATATTATCAAGACACGTCATCAACATCATCCTTTATTATTTAATGAAAAATATGTATACTTGGGTTAAATTAAAAACAATAAGTACATATCAAATGTCAAATTAATAATTCATCCGTCTATACCCAAAGGGTATGTTTGTTTTTCACATTCGTCACGAGACGTTTTACATCGTCATTAACTTTCATTTTCATTCACAAAAATTATAAAAAATTGACATTCGTAATCTACTCATAAAGACGAATCAAACAAAATCACACATGACTATATTTTTCTTATAGATTGTCGAAAATATTAAAGATTCTCTTTAGTTGTTCCAAAAAGAAGTGTACCCTTTGAATTTGAACAAGAGGGGTAATTTCTATCCTAAAAGTAAAATATGAATTTTGAATTTTATCACTGTATTAGATTAATTTAAACAACAAATTACATAGTCTTTCCGTATCTATATTGTTCGTCCACTTTCAATATATTACATCGTATAATTAGAATAAGTCAAACAATTTTTTAATAGAAATATATTACATCGTTATAATTGATGCATGATACATATTAGCGTTAGTTACTTTTCTGCTATAAACTTTCATCAATTTTTATAAATCAAATATTTTTCATACAAAATGTGAGAGATTTAAAAGAAATTTATATATGGAATGCATCCACACCCTAGAAACCATAACCTTTATCGATCCTCCATCAAATTAGTTACAAGTACTCTACAACAACCGATCACCTACAATACTCATTTTGTCACTTTATATTTTACACTATTATTTTACATAGTTCGTTGACAGTTTTCATAATTTTATATAATACATATGTTGTGTATTGCGAGTAATAAACTTATTTTATCATAGAGTATATTACTTTAAAGATAATATACCAAGTTAACGACCTCCAAATACTTCTAAAGACACAAACATCACAACTACCAATTGACCTCCAATCCACCCTAACTCAATACAACCACCTCTCATAAAAGCAAACTCTAAATAAACATAAACTTTAAAAAAAAAAAAAAAAAAAAAAAAAAGGAAAAAACATAAAATAAAAAAAAATGTTCCTTCTAATAAATGAATCAAATAACTTTAATTGAAAAAAAGGTGTATTTATTAGAAATCCAAAATTTTAGATAAATATTACTCTGTATATTAAATTTATGACATTAGAATTAAACTTTTATTTGCAAGAGTGTAGTAATTTTAGAATTGTATGAGCTTATACAATTTATCTACAGTGCACCTGTGATTTTCACGGATAACAAAACTAGTTATTATAAAAAGAAAAAAAAATAGAATATTCCTTTTCAATTCATATTTATTTAACATGAATTAGATGGAAAAAAAAATCATTACATTTGCAATTAAGATAAATAATATAAATATTATCTACAAAGTTTCACAAAAATCACATTGGCCTACAACATTTTTCACAATACATGAAGCAGAACATGTATTTCAAAAGAATTAATTAATCGGTTATTGTATAATTATTTGGGATCAGAGTATGTAACACTCGACCTGTATTATGACCCGACCCATAACCTGATTATCCATCCAACCCGTTTGAAATGTCTAATCACAAGTAAGAAATACATATCCCCTATTCACTAAAATAAAAACCAAGGGGCAAAGACGTCATTTCAACTTTCCCGCCTAAATCTATCCTTCGCTACCTCAATTGGGTTTGACAAAATAAACTCTTAACCAAATACTCATTATACACAAAAACTTGTATGAGACCGTCTCACGGTAATTTATCGTGAGACGGCTCATATAAGAGGTGGTTACTAAATTTGTAACCTCCCCCTATGTGCCCATGTGAGAGGTCTCACATGAGAGTTACGGCTCGTTATAAGCCCAGCTCTACAATATTCATTCATAAAATAACTAAAAAGTCTTACATCTATCAATTTTTACCAATTATACAAATTTGAAAAGAAAAATAAAAATAACAAAAAAAATCTCATACTTTTTAATAGGCATGTGAAACGGGTCAGACGGGTCATGTTATCTGGGTTGGACATAATACAGGTTGAATTAAATACATGTCACGGGTCAATTAGGGTTAGAATACTAGACTTATATAATTTCTGACACCTTACAATTTATCAATTAAAAATTATTTTTTTAATATAGTAATCACATTAAATATCACTAATGTTATTAAATTCAATAATTAACATTTTTCTCAATAGAATGAGGCATAACTTTATTGAAATTAAAATATTTAACTTACTGTTAAAAAATATTTTATTATTCTCAACCTACGTTTTTAATCAAATCAATTAAAAAGAACAATAATAGGACATTTAAACCCTTAAATTAAACCCATAATAGGAAAACCCTAAATTAGTAAGGAAACCCAGAAAAGTTGATTTGGGTAAAATGAAAGCAATACTCACCATTGACATTGCCGATGCAAATGATTGAGGAATGAACTTCTTTACAGCTATAACCCTTGAAAAAGAATTTTCGACAATATTAATGGTGATTTTCGACAAAGTTTAAGGAAAATAAACAAACAAAAGTTTCGGAAAATAATTACCTTCGACAAGATGAGAAGAAAATGAAGTGAAACAGAAGATGAATTGATGAAGAAGAAGATGAAGGGATGAAATGAATTGAGGAAGAAGATGAAGATGAAGTTTGAAAGTTATTCCTGTTAAATAACCCTAATAAGAATACTAATGTTGAATGTGATCCAAAAGTAAAAAAAAAATTAAAAAAATTTCCAACTTAAAATAAGAGGAAAAAAAAGGCATCTAATACTACTACTATAAGTAATTAAAATCGTAAACAATATATTGTACTTATTATATGACTGATCATATTAGTAATTTTATATTCATGTTGTCCTAATAAAATGTTAATCTATACATAAAAACAAGGTAGTGAGATAATTTTTTTTTATTATGCTTAAAACAAAAACTAGAGGGTAAAGTTTACCCAAAACATAAACGGTTGACAGAAACAATAAAAACATAATAATGTTAATGAATGACTTAGACCAAGAGAATATATTTTTTGTAAGTCACTAAAATATTTATATACACAAAATTTAATTAAAAAACCGTGCATAGGCACGGGTTTTGCACTAGTGTATCATTATTTCGTCATAAAACATGTAAATAGCGATTTGGAAGAAATTTCTACTCTAAAAATATTTTGGACATAATTTTAAAAAATATATCATAAAAAAAGTAATATTAGAAAAGTGTGTATAAGGCATATAGTATTTGTTAATTTATTCTACCAAAAATGGAAATTTGATGAGTAACACTATAAGGAGTGAAAATTAAAAAGGAAAAAAAAAAACTCAACGAGGGAAAACATTCCTACTAATACACCCCCAATCTTTTTGCGATTTTTTATATAAATTTATCGTCATAACATTTTTATTATTTTTATCCATAAAAAAATATATATTATTTTTTATTATTTTAAAAGTATTATTATTATAATCTATAATAATATATTAATATTGTTTGTACTTCAAAAATATTAATTCAATTTTAAAAATTATTTTATTATTAAATGATAAAAAAATGTTTAATAAAAAAGTAATATTAGCACCCCGAACTCTTTAACTTTACAGTTAAGGATTGACAATTAACATCGCCAATTAATGTTACTGAACCCCGCAAAAAAAAAACAGTGGGATTGTAATATAAAGACCTATCAAACGGGTGCAGCTGATCAGGTCATACGAGTCAGATCAAATATGAGTCGGGTTATACGGGTCAAGGGATCAGGTTAGGGTTAGGGTCAGAAATAGTATCGAATGCATATATTTTTTAGCAACTTTGTAAGTCCAGCAAATAATTTTTTTTTTTATTATTTTAAAAGTATTATTATTATAATCTTTAATAATAATGTTTGTACTTCAAAAATATTAATTCAATTTTAAAAATTATTTTATTATTAAATGATAAAAAAATGTTATATTAAATTGAATATTTGTAATTTAAAATACATATTTATTTTTTAAATATAATATCCAAATATAATACTTTATTAATTTCAATAAATTCTCATTGACTCAATGGGTGGAACGAGTTGGGTTAGGTTTAGACTCTAAATTAACGAGTCATATTGGGGTCGATCAAACGAATTGTGGGCCGAAAAAATGAGTTCACGATCCTAAAAAGAAGGTTGCTTGCAAACATCAAAATTGAATCTAAATATTTGAAGTGATTTAAATAATTAATCATGTACGTATTAGATTCTGTAAAGAGTTTATATATGTCTAAAAACATTGAGAGCAAAATCGATTAAAAGATATTTAAGGGTAAAATTAGTACCCGAACTACGCTTTTAATTCCGTTTAAGGGTCTAAATTCTAATCTTTAACTTTACGGTTAAGGGCTCGCTTGGGATGGGGTTAATTATTCCGGGGTTAATAGAGCAAAAATAAACTAGAAATGGATGAACTTGTTGCTTGATTGTAACATTTTATAGTGTAAAAGAGAAACGAGGGAGAATAATTACCCCCATTAGGGGGTAATGCATTACTTGGTAGGAGAGGTGAGTAATAATAACCCCTTAAATAAGCTATATTTTCTTAATTTTCTCCATTCTCGCTTAATATCATCACTACTTTCCATCATTTTCTAGTTTATTTTTGCTCTATTACTCCGGAATAATTAACCACATCCCAAGCGAGCCCTAAGGGTTAAAAATTAACACTAAAGTTACTCAACCCCTCAAAAATAAAGCCGAAGCGTAGTATGAATACGTGTAAAATGGGTCCAGCGGGTCGAGTTATACGAGTCGGATCCAAATACGGGTCAGACCAATTATGAGTTGGGTTATACGGTCACGGTTTGGATTAGGGTTAAAAATAGTTTTGAACGCCTATATTTTTTTTACTAATTTTTTAAGTACAATAAAAATATTTTTAATATTAATTTTTTTAATATTAATGTTGTACTCTTTAATAGTTATGTTTATATTTTAAAAAATAATTAATTCAATTATTAAAATTATATTACAATTAAATGATAAAATAAGTTGTATTAAAATGAATATTGTAATATAATATATTTATTTAATTATAAATCCAAATATAATATTTAGATATAAATATTTTATTTAATTTTAATAAATTCTCACTGGCCAAACGAGTCGGGTAGGGTTTTGATCCTAAATTAACGAGTTATTTTGGGTTCTGTTAATCAAGTTGTGGGTCTAAAAAATAAAAAATGGGTTTACGATTGTGGACATGACATAGGTCCACCCCGACGCGGCCACGCGCGGGTTTGGGGAGGCGAATGAATCTCCATATGAGATGGTCAAATTGAAATTTAAATCGAAGTAGGAGTCGCACCGAACTTTGTGGGAGTTCGGGCCCGTTCGAACCCACTCTATGTCGTAGTGGGCCGTATACAAAATACGGTCCATTTCCGATGTCAAGGCTTATTGGGTTCGGCCCTTTGCATTACGATACCGATACCGACATTATCGGATACCGTGTATTGAATGACTCTTGTTGCCAATGGATTCGGACATCCGGAAACCATGGTTCTGAGTAAGGGGTGAGGGTACGTGTTGGGAAGTTCACTAAGAACACCCAACCCCGCCCGCACTTAGCGGCCTTTACTAAGATATCGTTCGTTTTTGGTGTACACGCGTTAGTTCGACGGTTGAATGATATGCAAAGATTATTTTTCCTAAGCATGTGAGAGAAAAATAAATGGGTTGCTAAGTCGTTTAATGCATGTTAAACTAATAACGTCAAAGTTGTTTTAGCATGCGAAGTTCGTTTTAGTCTAATAAAACAAAATAAATAAATAAATTGCTACAAAACACGAGAAAACGAGTTAGTAACGTTTGAATAAATTGAATAAAGATGTAAATACAATAATATGCATGATTTTGAAAAGGTTTATGACACGCGAAAAATATTTGTCGAAATCTGAAAATATACCGAGAAAACTGCTATTTTATGTGAGAAAACGGTGCTGGAAAAATCGGAAAAACGAAAAAAAAGGTCGCGGCTTACAGTAGCCCGCGCGACTCGCCCGGGAGGGGCGCGACTCGCGCGGGTGGCTGTCTCGGATTCGCTTTTCGAAAATTGTTAATTTTGATAAATCGCGTACAAATATGGATAACTTATACTCGATTTATATTTTCGATATTCGTCGTATTCGATATTCGATTATGAAATCGATATCGAATAGTTAGAATGCTTTTAGAAAAGGTTTTGAAAAAAAAGTTCGTTTTGAACGAAAAAAGAAAAAAAAGGAATTTGAACGAAAAAAATGTGAATTCTCTCCGCGTAAAAAAACGTCGAATTTTGTTAAAAAAAAGGATGTAACGATTTTTTTAGCATCAACGAGTTTTAATTAATTTAGTTCTTGTTAGATACGATATTCGATTAGAGAATCGATATCGTATTTTAAGAACGTTATAAAAAATAGTTTTTTTGTAGTATCGATTATTAGAAATAATGAAAAATATGTGACGAACGACCCATATTAAAAATACGACCGACGACGACACGACCCATAAAAAAACGTGAGAAAGGAAGAGAAGAAAGAGAAGAATTGGGTTTGATTTACACCCTCAACCTACATGCTTTGTTTTCTCGGATAAGAGCTCGTCGGAAAGTGGTTTAAACTTGGGAGCGTCGAGATGATGTGGGATGAGTTAAGGCGTCGGTTTGGTCGTGTGATGTGGCGGGTTTCGGCCGGCGTGTGGTCGGACTTTTCGGGTTGATTTTGACGGTATTTCGGTGCTTTTTGGATGTATGAATGACAGATAATGAATGTGTGTCGAGGTTGATGAATAATTGTAGATGATGTATGTATGATGGATGTTTTTCATGTGTCCCTTTTTTGTGTTGTGCAATGGGCTATTTATAGGAGTATTCCCGACCTTGGCTAGGAGAAGTAGTCGGACTGAAACTACCGCTTAGGATAGGAAATGTAGGAAGTCGAGAGGAACGTAAATTCCGTTGCTTGGCGAAAAAGTAATGAATCTCGGCTGGTTGGTGGAGTATTTCGGCCGAGCTAATGCTTGGTCGAGCATCTGATCATTCGGTTTTCGGATAGAATTCCTACTTGAGATCGAATTCTATCTTCAAACGGATTTGTTTAATATTTTTTGAAGCTGATTTTTTGTGGTATTGGAGACCGAATCAGCCACGTGAGGTGTCACAGCTGACTCGCGTGTCTCGACAATATTTTTGACCGGGTTTTGACTCGGTCGCTAAAAGGCGGTTTTACCCCTGGTGTCGGAATCGACCCAAATTAGTCTTATTTGACTCGAAACGACCTACTGGGCCTGGATTTGAGGTCGGTTTTGCAAGATTTGTACTCCGTAATAAGCCTAAACCAAATGTCCATGTTTCGAGCCCATATCCGAGTCCATTAAAGCATGTTTGCGTCCGATCATCATCGGGTGTTTGGCAGGAACTACTATAGACACCTGGCGGTCAAAATGTGGGTGTCTACAACGACCCTATCAGGAGGGGGTCGATTTCTTTTTTTATTAACTAATCTTTGAGATAGTATATAGTCATGTTTCTTTAAGTTTTTTTAGTTAATCAGTATGATAATGCACATACATAGTGCGCGTTTGCTTAAAATAAGCCACCGATATATTGATGAAATGGGCAATAAATAAAAATCGGAGAAGTAACATGAATACTCTTTTTCTAATACATATTTTATTTGAGTTCATATATAATATATATCTCATTCATAATTTTTAGTTTTATTTCAATTTATATATATAACACAACTATAAACTGACCCGTGAATCTTCACGGGTGATAAAACTAGTAAGCTATATTTAACAACATTTGTTTAAAATATCATTTTTAATTGTAGGTTTGCCACGTCATCAGAGCTGAAATGATAGACTGTCATGCAAGCAGCTATGCTTTGAATTGATATATATTCAATACATTCTTAACGCGCGTATTGGATCGGCTGACACCAGGCGTTCTTCCTAATGCCTTACATACGCACTCTAAGTAGAATACCATGTGGGTAAATATCACGTAATCGACTATTACTCGTAACATCGCGTTAAACCTTGTTTTCCAGATTCGTCTAGTTACCATATTCTCCCTTTGACGTGTAACTTAACATGTTCAGCTTGTAATGTGTTATTGCATTTCTCGCATGCAATGAACATTAACTCCAGACTTCAACGTTAGCTTATTTGCTCCTAAATAAACCGACATAGTCAAATGCATATCTAGGGTTAAGACAATGACTATTAATTTTATTTTATTTTACAATTTAAGAACGAGATACATCCGACAGCGATTGATTAGTAGAGGCCGATATGTGCGGGGGATTGAGTGTTGATATGATATTCATAACGTTGGCTTCCCAATGCGTACCCTTACCCCCCAATACATGTATTTATCTTTAGGTCCATGTCATTCGGCTTTAAACCGACTAAGGGATCAAAGTTGACTTAGCTTGAACGGTTTCTGAACACACCATAATTGTTTGATGGCGACTCCAACATCACATCCAAGTTCAGTTCACTAAACGGTTGTCAAACCAAATGATCCGACCTTTAAACATTTACAATCACCTCTAGATCGATTTCAATGGAAACACAGATGCGCTCATACATATGTCTAGTACAACCCACAAAATCGAGGTCTGACACTTTGCCCCAAACGCGGGATCGGACCGTCACGACGGGGACCTTCTGTCGGTCGTGTGGGTGGCCGGCGCGGATTGCAGCGTCCACAATTTGCATTATCGACTTTTAGCTAAGAGCTAGCATACCTTCCCTTAGCTTGGGTTCGACCCTTCACTTATTATATATCACTAGGCTCGTTTTGAGTCTGTAACTATCTAACTTGATAGGACTATCTCGTATGTCTCTAGAAACTGTAACACTGACGCCACACCTCGACTTCTAAATTCATGTACCAGAAAACCAAGAATGTATAATCACAGGGCATATCAGAATTATTAATCACATAAAATGTGCATGCTGAAGATAATTAACTTCATCTAGTTAGTTAAAAAGAATTCAAATGATTAGCCAGCAGGCGTGAATTAAGCTAGGGCAGGGTGGTTTAATATAGGAGGGTATCTGTATCTGGAGCATGAACACTGATTACTTGGGTGGCCCCTTGTTTTTGGGCATCTTCATTCTCCTGGAAGTAATCTTGTCGAGCGTTGTTCGTCAACATGAGGCATATGAGCCAGAAGAGGCAAGAGTCAAGCGACACAAAGGCGCCTCCTCCAATGAGCCCGGTTTTAGCAGTGGGGCACGTGTATCCCATGTCATGATGCACGGTTTGACGAAGATGGAGTTGCTCAGTGATTGTTGGCCATAGTAGCAGAGCAGCACCTAATCCTGCTGTCAACCTGCAGTTTCAATGGAAAGCATGCAGCAAAGTGAAGATACGACGAGCTGAGTACTAATGAATGTAAAATAAGATTGGTTAGCTAGGGGGGTTGCCTTACCAAGCAATGTTAAAGAAGACGAGCATAGTTTTAGTGCGGAAGAGGGCTCCGTATGGAATAGCCCTTTTGTTGTAGGGATAAAACAATGACTTGTATCCGAAAATAGTGGATAGAATCAAAGACAGGAGCGAAATGCATCCGAGAAGCACGTATGGATGAGAAGGATACTTGCAGATGACAACACCCTTCCCGGGTATAGCTGTTCCAGCTGCAGGCTGTCCATCCATCATCAACAATACATGAAACCGGAAACATTACTTGATCTCTCTAGTGACAGATGACAGATCAGAAACATACATGCCTAGGAATGATGATAAGATTATATACCTTGTTGTTTTCAGCAATAACAGCACAGATGAAGGACAAGAAACCGAAAAACGACGTAAGTAGACCCATTTGCTTCATATTCAACTCCATTAGGCCACCTACAAACTGGAGTATGTATGTATCAACTATCACAATCTCAATTTCCATTATTAGTTACTACTTAATTAGAAAATAATAATGAGTAATAAGTCACAGATTTCTCAAAAACTTCATTATGTTTGGCAGATAGATTAGTTACAGTATATCATCCAGTGTATAGCAGTAGACTGTAGACTGTATACTACTCCGATCCCTCCAGTTTTTATTATGGATTCTCGTATATATTCATCAAATGGGACGATAAATAAAATCGGAGGGCATATGAAAGACAAACAACATACAACAAAGAAAAGAAGTTCTAGTATTTTAATGAAATGAGGCAAAAGACAATAAACGGAGCATGTATGTAGGTAAAACATTAATGATCTGAGTAGGTAGGTACGTACAGTCGTAGAGATTCAACGAAAATATGATTAACGTAACGTAACGTAACTAACTAATTAACTAACTAACAGAGATTTGTTAAAAATAAGATTGATTGATGGATGGATGGATGGATGGATGGGTAAGAAGCAATTCAAGATGGATGGAAAATAAGATAGATAGATAGATAGATAGCAAAGCAAGGTCAGACCTTTGTAAAGCTTAGCTTGTACGTGTGTGTGTGTCTGTCTTCCTTGGGATTCTTGGATTCACAGAATGAATGAATGAATGAATGAAATATGAATGAAGGTGATCCAGTAGTTTGAGTTGATGATCAAGATAATTACATATATTTATTTAATCAATTATTATATCATCAAAACCATATGACTAGTAGTAGTAGTAGAAGACTAATCTTATTAGGAAAAGGACTCCTAAACCTTTAGATATACTAGTACGAGTACCATATGAATAGTAGTAGACTAATCTTATTTAATCTTTTAAGTAATATTATTTGATCCGTCACAAATAATAATTTACGTAATCAATAATTAGTTTAGAACCCGCACAAATGTGCGTCATATCGGTTATCAACATTTTATAAGAGGGTTTTTTGAATAATAAAGTTTTTTTATAATCTTTATAAAATATACCTACGTTTAATATTAATTTGTTAAAAAATGATATACGTATCAATGATTGTAATTACAAAGGAAAACTTAGAAGTATAAATGGTTCTCCTTGAAAAAAATATAAATATTTGCATAGTTTTAAATAATGATATTATTCATAATAAAAAAATTAAAATTAAAATATTACTGTAATGATATGTTAAACCTTCAATATATGTTATAAGTATTAGTATTAAAAAAGAGGTTAATAATGGGAAACTTACTCTTTTAGTTAATATAATTGATTAATTACTACTCCGTATTTTAATTAAATTAAGTCAAATAATACCTAAATAAATATTTTCAATTTTTTCTTCTATATTTTTCTATTTTTTTATTTATCATAAAATTTAATTTGTATAAAAAGAAATTATGTAAATATGATTTAATTGTTGATTTGCATCATTAATTATTTATTTCCATAATTAAAAATTAAAGCATTTGGAGGGAAAACTTTTAACCTAAGTTCGCCACCTAAGCAACCTCTATTCTCTCAGAGTAAAGAGGATCATATTATTCTCCCTTTTTACATGTGACTTTTGATGTTTTATTTGTTATGGGTTATTCATACATGTACTCGTAATCAACTTTAAAACAGACTTCGAGATCAGTTTGTTTGCATTTAAATGAACCGACTTAGTCAAATTGCATGTTAGGATTACAAAATTGGTTGTTAATTTTTTTTGTTTTCTCATTTAAGAACGATATAAATACCCGACATTGATTGATTAGTAGATGCCGTTATGATGAGCGGGCGGGAATATGTGCTATGTTCATATTGTTGACTTCTCAATACAAACCCTCGCGCCTCTTACTCGAATCTCTTGATAGTTGATAGTTGATAGTCAAATCTTTAAAACGAGAGTGATTCTAGACATGAAATGTATGCATCTTTATCTTTAGGTAGTCCCTCTGTCATTCAGCTTTGACGGTTTGACCCTTTCAACTAAGGATCTTGACTTGAACGATTTCCGATCTGAACACCTGTAGAGACCCGCATTTTGACCGCCAGGTGTCTATGGCAGTTTCCAAAAATCACCCGATGATGATCGGACGCTAACGTGTTTCTACGCGCTCGGATACGGGCTCAAATCCATTAATCGTTGGCTAACACACTTACGGAGTACAAATCTCACCAAACAGACCTCAAATCCAGGCCCAGTGGATCATTCCGAGTCAAACAAGACTAATTTGGGTCGAAACCGACACCGGGAATAAAACCGACTTTTAGCGACCAGATTAAAACCCGGTCAAAGCCGTTTCCGAGTAGCTCACCCACGGTCCGCCTCCAAACGGGCCATCAAATCAAGTCCGTCAAGGCACAAAACCCTAGACACCAAGGTGCCATAGCTTTGCCTATATAAGCAACCCCATGCAACACAATTACACAACTTTTTACACAACCTTTACAACCCTAATACACCTAAGAGCAATCCTACACTACATCCTCTACAAACCCTAGAAAAACCCTAGGAAAAACCGACAAGAGCAAACCCTAAACCTAGTTTTTAGGAATTCAACCCAAGCCACCACAACTTAGCCTCCATATACCTCGAAGACTCTCGTGTCATAGCCGCGTTTACGAGCCTTATTCCGAGACAAGAACATGTAGGTTGAGGGTGACAAACCTCGTTCTCTTTCCCTTTTTCTCTCGTTATTCACCTTTTTTTATTCCTTTTATTATGTTTATTATTATTATTATTATTATTATTATTATTATTATTACGGTATTATTATTATTATTATTATTATTATTATTATTATTACGGTATAATTATTATTATTATTATTATTATTATTATTATTATTATTATTATTATTATTATTATTATTATTATTATTATTATTATTATTATTACGGTATCATCATCATCATCATTATTATTATTATTATTATTATTATTATTATTATTATTATTATTATTACTACTACTACTACTACGTTGTTGTTGTTGTTGTTATTATTATTATTATTATTATTATTAATATTACTACGTTGTTATTATTATTATTATTATTATTATTACGTTATTATCTTTATTATTATTATTATTAGTACGATTATTATTATTATTATTATTTACCTCGTTATCATTATTGCATCATAACATCGATAATATTGTCAGCATCAAAACATTAAAATACTTATCAATTTGTGTCGAATGAGAGGGATATCGGAATAAGGAAACCCGAATATACAAGTGTACTGCACACAGCGTTGCCGGTCGCTTATTCCGATACCCCGATTATTTGATTATTGAGATGAGTTAACTTAAACAATAATTCATTATTATTTCTCGTCTTTATCACCATCAATTTTGCATTCATCAATTTTCTAAAATCAATTTTTAATAAGGGTCGAAACCCGTTGACACGGATCCGACATCACAATCCCTAGGGATTTATTTCGATGTCGAAAAAGTCGAGGGAATCAAGTTATTTTTTTTATTATTATTCAAGTAAAGCGTCGATTTTAGATTCGATACCAATTCCATAATTGGATATCGAATCTAACAATCAAGTCATATGAATTAATTAACGTGATTTATTCATATCACGATAATTAATTCAAAGCGACTAAAATTAATCCATCTTTTTTATTTTTCACTCTAAATATCCCATATCGATTCAATAATCGAATATGGGATATGATGAGTATTCAACTTTAGAATCGGGTATAAATTCAACAATATTTATATTCGGTTCGACAAAATTCACGATTTATAAAAAAACCAAGTCGAACATAAATTGTGCAATATTTATGTCCGATTCGGTAAAACCGTCGAATTATCAAAAATCAAAAGCAATTTCAAAATTAACAATTAAATTGCAAACGAACCAAGTTCGTACAGGTGCCACTCGACCGAGTGCTTTAGCCACTCGATCGAGTGACATCACAAAATCGAGTCAGAATGCTTTTTACGACCACCACTCAGTTGAGTCTCACAGTGACTCGATCGAGTGGCTACGTACTCGACCGAGTTGGTCAATAACTCGGCCGAGTACGGTCTCTGACGCAAAACGGAATCGATTTTTTAGGGTCCACTCGATCGAGTCCATCGGCCACTCGATCGAGTGACTTCATAACGACTAAAACGCGAGTCGTAATTATTCTATTTTTCAAACTCGATAGTATTTTACGACTTAGGTCAACACGTGCCTAATTAATCACATGTATACAGTATACTATCTTTTCAAATCATGCATCCTCATATTTGCATCTTTTCAATTCAATTCAATATTTGCAAACCGTTATTGTTCGTTATATCGTTACTAACGCGTTTTCTGTTTCTTTTGTCAATTTAATTATTATTCGTTTATTATACTAAATGAACCCGCATGCTAAAATACAACTTGGACGTTAATTTTAGTTGCATTAAATTGACTTAGAAACCCTTTCAATTACATTCGCATGTTTAGGGAAAATAAATCTTTGCATATCATTTTCCCGTTTTACTAGCACGCGTATTAGAAAGTCATTCGAGTTCTTAGTAGAGGCCGCTAATGTGCGGGCGGGGTTGGGTGTCCTTTGTGGGCTTCCCAACACGTACCCTCACCCCTTACTCAGAACCTCGGTTTCCGGATGCCCGAAACCGTTGGCAAACGAGAGTCATTCAATATACGATTAACCGCTCAAGTCGGCATCTATATCGATATGCAAAGGGACGAGCCCAATAAACTCTGACATCGGAAATGGGCCGTATTTTGTATACGGCCCACTACGACATAGAGTGGGCTCGAACGGTTCCGAATAACCATAAAATTCGGTGGCGACTCCACATAGACCTAAATTTCAATTCGATCCATTCTCATATGGAGATTCATTCGCCTACCCAAACCCGCGCGTGGCCGCGTCGGGGTGGACCTATGTCATGTCCACAATTTGGCGACTCCGCTGGGGATTAACTGATGCGTGACTTACCATCGGCATCCTCAGGGTGAGACTCGAATAGAAATCGTTTGACAAATACAATACGCGTTTTAGTTCTACGGTTCATGCATAACCCATATTTTCCCGGGCCGGTACTCGCGACCGACGTCCCACTATACCATTGATGTACTCCAATATGGATATGTCAAAAGGTGTTCATAGTCGATTCGAGTGGGTTTCGCGGCATGTTCTAAGATCAACTTGACTTAGGAAGTCCGTCCCGATCAACGTCTAGACTATGTACATTGGTATAGACCCCTTATAGACCGACCGAGACTTAGTATAGAGCATACATGGCGTCGTTATAATGCTTGTGTGACTACGTGCTACTTGGTTTCCGAGTCGTTTTCAAAAACCGTCAATTTTTCAAAATTGCATCTTTTTCAAACCATTCAATTTCAAAACCCGGGACACATACCGAATTTAGGACTTATGATTTTACTCAAAATAGCCTATTTTCTAGACGGTATGCTGCCCAATTCAAAACTCGAAAAGCATTTCGAACTTTCAAAACCCGTGGCCCAATACCCTCTTCGTTTTTTCGAAAATTGGGCCCTCAACCGAGTTTTCTCGGACCCTTTCCAAAAACAATCAATTTTCAAAACCTTCCTCTCCTTAGGACTTCCCGTATTTAGCAGTGTCGGGTCGCGTCTTAAGTTGTCAAGGTCTTTAGCGTCGAAACTCCGTCGATCTTACATCACGAGTTTCTTCCCTATCCCGGTCCGCCTTATTAGACTAAGGCAAGGCCCACCTACGTAGGACATACTCCTACAAAGGAAGACCCGTTTACACAATCGAGTCAACCTTCCTTCGGACAGGACTAGGCCCACATAGCCGAATCCTAAGGAAGGCCCATCTTGCACAAGTCACCCATCCAGGTGTTTTTTCCGAGTCAACCTTTTACAAGGCATAGCCTTATAACAAAAGGTTCACGGTCCTTACGTCTAAGGGTCACTCGTCCGACACTTGAGTCTTAACAAAATTATCGATCCCACTCTGGGCTACCCCTTAGCAGGGCGATCAATCACGGTTGCTCTAAGGGTCATGTCTTACACGTGTCTCACATACTCCACTTTCGAGTCACTTAGATGCCACACCATCTGAGTCCTTAGTCTCACTTGGGGGCTATTCTCCGACGGAATGACTAATCACAGTCACTCCGAGAATCGTACCCTACACATTTGTCTTAGGAGGGTCTATCCCGAGTCAAACATGGTCGCCCCATTTTCGAACTCACCCTTCTGCAGTTCGAGGCTAATTTACGGTCGTTACCTCGTCTAGGTCAACATTCAAGTATCCCGGTCCGAGAGTCTTTGTCGACTCGTCACCCCGGACCATGTCTAGTTAGACTCTGTCTCTTGCGCAAAGCCGAGCTTAGGCGAGTTCTAACACCTGTCGTTTTTTCCGATCAGGGACCCTATGAACGAGACACTACCAAACCACAACAAATCCCACGCCGTCATGAAAGGGGATATCCAGGGGAGTATGCTTATGCTATCTTGCTCCATTAACAACATCTTTTCGAAAATCAATACTGCCCTAGATAACCTAAATTCCAGGGTAACCATCATCGAAGAAGATCTTGTAAGAACCCGATCCCGCCTAACACAACTAGAGCGGGTAAGGCAGCCAATCACCCAACCGAACCATTTGAAGGGTTAGCACTCTTACGAAACTGTCCGATATCCTCAAGATGGCAAGGCCGAGAGAGGTAACCCTCAAGTCACCTCTCCAAAAATCAAGAACCAGTCAAAGGAAAGGACATTTACCCACTTGGATATGTCCTACACCGTCGCTTTCCAGAGGTTAGTCTCAAAGGGCCTAGTGCTACCTATAGGCCCAACAGCCGACCCATTTGTGGAGAAACGTTCCAAAGCATGGTACGCCGAGCATTACTGCAAATTCCACAGAGGGAGGGGACACGATACAGAACAATGCTGGAAGCTGAAACACCTCATTCAAGGCTTCCTCGATGCCGGGAAGACTTCCGTTTTGGAAACATTGTCACTTGCGAAGCCCCTCGTGGACTACACAGGGCCCGATGACCGAAGCATCCAATCTACCTCCCATGCACTCAAGAGTCCGGATTTGATTTAAGTCCGAGTCTGAGTCTGAGTCTAGGATGTTCTATTCCAAAGTCAAAGTCAAAGTCAAAGTCATAGTCAGAGTCAGTTGTATTCTGTCCTCTTTTTCAAAATCCAATAAAATCAGCTTTCCTGTTTCTCATATATACTTTCCTTACGTGTTTCCGAGAACATGATGAACACCATCATACACTGTGAGCACACGCACGTGGCTATTATAGACACATCTATAATGACTGCGGGAAACCGAGCCCGTGTTTTCTTTTTACCTATTCCATGTCTGGTATAGAAAAAACCACACAACTACCCGTAGCAGGAGCGGTATCGAATCCTATGACAAATCTAGGTAATCTCCTAGTTTGGGTTCAAGACGGGAGGCAAGCCCATTTCCCATAATAAAACACCCCTCCGATAAGACTGACCAATCCCTACCTTAGGTGTTAGTCTGACTGGACAAAAAAAAAATCAAAAGTAAAAAAAAAAAAAAAAAAAGAAAGGGCCAAAGCAAAAAGAAGGCCATCAAAAAAAGAAAACTGGACACACAAAAAAAAAAATCGAAAGTCCATGAAAAAAAAAGAGCAAAAGGCCAAAACAAAAAGGCAGGCCATCATCGAAAATTCAGAATACCCATGACCGTGGTCAACGGTCAATTCAAGTGAAAGCCCCACGACCAGGGTACGGTCAAAATTATCAAAACCCCATGACCGCAAGGTCAATCAAAAAATCAAATAATCAAATATTCAAGTGAAAATTCTTTGACCGGGGTACGGTCAAATTCAAAATTATCCATGCCATCCAAAAGGGGAGTGACAATCAAGCTGGTCAGATAACACCACACTCAGCCTTCCCACATTACAACCCTCAAGACCTCCCCGAGACCCAGGCTAGAGACAGTCCGGAATTTTGAGAATTCAAGCCCCATAGGATACCCCTAACCACTAGGGCCAGACATGGAAACCAGATCCCGCATTATCAAACCGGCTCTCGAAGCCTTAGCTCCACAGAACCGAGCTCCAGATTTCGAGTTATCAAGGCCATTTACCTCATTATCAAACCGGCTCTCGAAGCCTTAGCTCCACAGAACCGAGCTCCAGATTTCGAGTTATCAAGGCCATTTACCTCATTATCAAACCGGCTCTCGAAGCCTCAGCTCCACAGAACCGAGCTCCAGATTTCGAGTCATCAAGGCCACTTAATTCCTAGAACCACATTCCCAAAAACATCAAATCCCGAGAGCAAAACTCGTAAAAATCACATCCCAATTTTTCACATCCAAACCAGTTACCACCCCCGAACACGGGAACTCAACTTGCAGTCGGCATAGAACATGCCTAAATAGTTCACACCACCTCTGAGGGCTACCCCGGAGAACGCTCACAGTCACAGGATTAATATCCTAATCATTCAAGCCCTTTGATCAAGACATCACTGGGGATGCACCTAGCCTACACCATCGCTATGGCTAGTTACACACAAAGTCCTATTAGCTTAGGCACCATAATATATCTTTCAATCCACTGAATTACGGCTTGGTTTGATTTCACCACACGTGAATACGTAGGCAGCCTTTCAACAGAGGCATAACCACTCACATTGACACACATTCAAAAAGCGTCATTATTCCGGTCACGACACCATCGTGTTCTAAATAACTAGCTTTGTTGTCTCGGAGGCTTTTCTTAGACAGAAGACCTCCATCCACTCACAAAATCCAGATGAATCCAACAAAAAATCTAGCCTCCTTTCTGTAGTGTGTCTTAGTACTCGGCTCAGTCGAAGACAAGAATCTGTCAGGACTCGAGGCAATACCCACTTTGGAAATGTATCCTAAAATAGGAAATCCAGAAGGGCACCAGACTAAAACAGTCTCATTACAGGCTACTGCAATCCCCCCATAGCATATCTATCCCATTTCGATGTGCGACCGTGTTGCCACTCGCCTAGACTACGGGGTAGCGCAACTTAAGAGTCTTGTTAGGCGGCCCACACCCCTACCGAGTCGCGGTCCAACTTTTAGCGAGTACAGTCCGTGTCAGTCAACTCGTCCTGTCGTGAGTCGAGTCTGTCGGTAGGTCCCTCTCTTCAAATTCCACTTTGAGATTTGCAAAATTTAGCCATTTGAAAAAAAGATCTTTTTCGACAAGGTCAGATTTCAATCTATTTAAACTGTGAATTTCTTTTATATCCCTTTCCATTTTGAAAACCTAGCTCGCGATTGCTTTCAGGATTTCAAATTCAAAATTCGAGTTTTCAAAAAAAAAAAAAAATCAAAATCATTTTCCCCAGCACGAGTCATTTTACCACCTACGTGTTGCATGCATTCTATGTGACTCATACAGGTACGACTCAAACAGGGACATGCAAGTCATCAAATCTCCCCAGCAGCATTTTCCGGGATAGCACGGGATGGGCCAACACACAGGCACACCCAGGGCTTACGCGACAAGCCCGAATTCCCCACGGAGCACAATCATCCAGTGCAGGTATGATCTCTGTCTTATGGCTGGCGAGCCCTTCACGCGAGTCTAATGGACTATAAACGACCCGACCGGAAGTCTACCAGGTCTTAACAGGCTTGGTAGCTACTCTGACTTTCGCCTTGTCCAAGCCTCAGTCAGAGTGGGGGCTCTGTAGACACCCGCATTTTGACCGCCAGGTGTCTATGGCAGTTTCCAAAAATCACCCGATGATGATCGGACGCTAATGTGTTTCTACGCGCTCGGATACGGGCTCAAATCCATTAATCGTTGGCTAACACACTTACGGAGTACAAATCTCACCAAACAGACCTCAAATCCAGGCCTAGTGGATCATTCCGAGTCAAACAAGACTAATTTGGGTCGAAACCGACACCGGGAATAAAACCGACTTTTAGCGACCGGATTAAAACCCGGTCAAAGCCGTTTCCGAGTAGCTCACCCACGGTCCGCCTCCAAACGGGCCATCAAATCAAGTCCGTCAAGGCACAAAACCCTAGACACCAAGGTGCCCTAGCTTTGCCTATATAAGCAACCCCATGCAACACAATTACACAACTTTTTACACAACCTTTACAACCCTAATACACCCCAAGAGCAATCCTACACTACATCCTCTACAAACCCTAGAAAAACTCTAGGAAAAACCGACAAGAGCAAACCCTAAACCTAGTTTTTAGGAATTCAACCCAAGCCACCACAACTTAGCCTCCATATACCTCGAAGACTCTCCTGTCATAGCTGCGTTTACGAGCCTTATTCCGAGACAAGAACATGTAGGTTGAGGGAGACAAACCTCGTTCTCTTTCCCTTTTTCTCTCGTTATTCTCCTTTTTTTTATTCCTTTTATTATTATTATTATTATTATTACGGTATTATTATTATTATTATTATTATTATTATTATTATTATTATTACTATTACGGTATCATCATTATTATTATTATTATTATTATTATTATTATTATTATTATTACGGTATCATCATCATCATCATCATCATCATTATTATTATTATTATTATTATTATTATTATTATTACTACGTTGTTATTATTATTATTATTATCTATAAATAAAGTTAAAAGGTTTCTTGAGGCATTTAATTTTTTGCCACGTGGCGGACATTAAATGCTTAAGCAACTTTTTTTTTTTTAATTATTATTATTATTATTATTATTATTATTATTATTATTATTATTATTATCATCATCATCATCATCATCATCTATAAATTCCTTCATTTTGTGAATTTAGTCCAAATTTTAAAACATTTAAAACATTTCCCCATCTATTTTAAAACTCTATTTTAAAACATTTCCCCATCACGTTTTGAATCCCTCGCTTTTCAGGTATAGCAGTTTTGTTTCAGTTCATTTTTTATATAGATTTGTCTTATTCAATAATTTCCCGTTCTATTTTCAAAATATTCTCCCCAATTATAAATACATTTCACGTTAACTTTAAATATAATGGATTTGTTGTTCATGGGCGTGTGGTTTTATATATATTCAGACTTGAAGAAATTTGCAGAATATAATTAAGAAGAGGTTACAGCTGTTTTGGTTTTTCAATTTCTTGCGTTCGGCTCTGATTCATTCTTATTGCATTTTGTTCGGTTGCTTATATATGTGTTGTTTTTTCATGATTCTAAATAGATAAGTTCCCGTTCTATTTTTAAAATATTCTCTTCAGTTGTACAATTGTTGTTCCTTGATTCTAATTTTAGTGCTGATTTCATCTTTTCGCATTTGTTTTGGTTTAGTAAATTCATGCGAGGCCAATAATCAACTCTGCAATTTTTCATTTCTCAGGTATAATAATTTTGTTCTGGTTGATTATTTATATAAATATTTTGTCTTATTAAAACATTTCCCCATCTATTTTAAAAATGTTCTCCCCAATTGTATACTTGCTCTTTGTGCGTTCTAATTTTTTAGTGCTAATTTTTTTAGGTGCCTTTGTTGTTGTTTGGTGACCTTACGTGAAACCACTGATAACGTCTCGAATCCCTCGCTTTCAGGTATAACAGTTTTGTTTCAGTTAATTTTTTATATAAATTTGTCTTATTCAAAAATTCCCCGTTCTATTTTAAAAATATTCTCCCCAATTATATATACATTTCAGGTTAACTTTAAATATAATGGATTTGGTGTTCATGAGCGCGTGATTTTATATATATTCAAACTTGAAGAAATTTACAAAATATAATTACGGAGAGGTTACAGCTGTTTTTGTTTTTCAATTTCTTGCATATATATTCAGAATATAATTAAGTTGATTATTTATATAAATATATTCCAAGTTAACTTTAAATATCACGGATGTTGGGTGCATAAGAGTGTGCTTTTATTTATATTGAAGCTTCGCTACAAAATATGATTACGAGGATGTTGCAACTGTTTGTGCTTTTACAATTTTTGCATTCGGCTCTGATTTACTCTTATTGCATTTTGTTTGTTGCTTACATATATGTACTGTTTTTTTCATAATTTCATACAGTAACTTTTTGTAAAAATCCAATTTCATACTTGATTACTGCCTTTGCATAATTCTCTAACCAAAAACAATATCCGAAAAGTAATATCCGCAATACATTTATTACCGCCTAAATTAAATTGAATTATTTATGAAAAAAAATAATTACTTATGGGTAAACGAAAGGTTTGTGATATGTATTACATTGTGATTAAAATATTGTAAGTCAAATGAAATTTTCATTCATTATCAGTAAATCTTATTATCAAATATCACATATAATAATACAACAAATTATTAAATAAAAGTTCTGGATAGGATCGTTATTCCTGAAAATGTACGTCACAATAATTTCCTTAATGACAACAATTAAATTTATATAAATAATAAATGAATGATGACACATATTAATTATTACATAAGGGTAAGTGAAAAGGTTTTGGTCAATTACTAATGTAATTAATTACATTTAGTCCAAAAAAAAATAATATCAATTACTAATGTAATTAATTACATTTAATAAAAACAATTAGTGCCAAATTAAAGTTTTAGAAAATTTGTTAATGAAAACAATAAATCTATATATAAATAATCAATGAATTATGACAAATATTAATTACATAAGGGTAAGTGAAAAGGTTTTGTTCAATTACTAATGTAATACAACAAATTATTAAATAAAAGTTTTGGATAGGATCGTTATTCCTGAAAATGTACGTCACAATAATTTCCTTCATGACAACAATTAAATCTATAAATAAAGTTAAAAGGGTTGTTTATGCATTTAATTTTTTGCCACGTGGCGGGCATTAAATGCTTGAGCAACCTTTCGTTATTATTATTATTATTATTATTATTATTATTATTATTATTATTTATAATTTCATTCCTTTTGTCAATTTAGTCTTACTGAATTTTTCCCTCATATACGTATGTGTCACCAAGTTTTGCCTTTACACAGTTGCAAATTTTGTCTTCTTAAAAGATTTTCCGTTCTATTTTCAAAATATTCTCCTCAGTTGTATACTCACTCTTTGTTCGTTCTAATTTTAGTGCTAATTTTTTTTCGTGCATTTGTTGTTGTTTAGTGAACTTATGTGAATCCACTAATCAAGTCTGGAATTCCTCGCTTTTCAGGTATAATAGTTTTATTTTAGTTGATTATTTATATAGATATATTTGAAGTAATTAAGGGTAAATGGAAAGATTTTGGTCAATTACTAATGTAATTAATTACATTTAATAAAAAAAAACTTAATATCACATATAATAATACAACAGCTTATTAAAAAAAGTTTTAGAAAAGATTGTGATTTTCGAAAATGTAGTTCGTAATAAATTTATTAATGAAAACAATTTGCAGTGATTTTTACATCCACAAATAAAAATTCTTATTGCTATAAAAGATAGTATTAGATTGTGATTAAAATTATGTACGTGATAACAAATGCACTAAGAAAATGACTCATCTTTGTTGAAAAGCATAAAAATAAAATAAAATAATGGAGTAAGTTAGGTCAAATGAAATTTACATTCCTTATCAATGAATATTAATTTTCTACTCATTATTATAACAAATAATAATTAAATAAGGGTAAATGAAAAGTTTTGGTCAATTACTAATGTAATTAATTACATTTAATGGAAAAAAACTTAATATCACATATAATAATACAGCAAATTATTAAATAAAAGTTTTAGAAAAGAGTGTGATTTCTGAAAATGCAGGTCATAATAAATTTGATAATGAAAACAAATAAATTTATTAATGAAAACAATTTGCATTGATTTTTACATTCACAAATGAAAATTCTTATTGCTATAAAAGGTAGTATTACACAATTTACTATTCTCGATTAAAAAAATGGTACACTCTTATGAACACAAAACTCATGATAGATAAATTTAACTTGAAATATATTTATATAAATAATCAATGAATTATAACAAATAATAATTAAATAAGGGTAAATGAAAAGGTTTTGGTCAATTACTAATGTAATTAATTACATTTAATATAATAAAAAAAACTTAATATCACATATAATAATACAACAAGTTATTAAATAAAAGTTTTAGAAAAGATTGTGATTTCTGAAAATGTAGGTCATAGTAAATTTATTAATGAAAATAATTTGCATTGATTTTTACATTCACAAATGAAAATTCTTATTGCTATAAAAGGTAGTATTACACAATTTACTATTTTCGATTAATAAAAAAAAAGTACACTCTTATGAACACAAAACCCATGATATTTAAATATATTATACCTGAAAAATGAGAACTTTCAGACATGATTATTGGCTTTACATAAGTTCACTAAACAAAAACAAAATCCGAAAAGTAATATTCGTAATACATTTATTATCGCTTAAATTTTTAAATCACATATTTTTCTCCACCTTTTTTATATCTAATTCTCCATCCGGACTAATTTGTTATGTTATTAGTATGTTGTATTAATTTATGCTTTTATTAGATTCCTTATTAATTTTATTATTATCTATCTATCTATCTACATATAAAGTTTAAAAGGTTATTTGAGTATTTATTTTTTTGCCGCGTGGCAGATATTAAATGCTCAAACAATCCTTTATTATTGTTGTTGTTGTTGTTGTTGTTGTTGTTGTTATTAATTTCTTCCCTTTGTCAATTTAGTCTTATTAAATTTTTCCCCCATATATATATGTGTCATCAAGTTTTGGCTTTATACAATGGCAAATTTTTTCTTATTAAATTTTTTTTCGTTCTATTTATAAAATACTCTCTTCAGTTGTATAATTGTTCTCCGTTGATTCTAATTTTAGTGCTAATTTTATCTTTTTGTATCTAATTTTAGTTAACTTATGCGAAGCCAATAATCAAGTCTGGAATTTCTCACTTTTCAGGTATAATAATTTTATTTAAATTGATTATTTATATAGATATATTTCAAGTTATCTTTAAATATTACTCCCTCCATCCAAATTTAAACTTCATGGGGGAGTAGACACAAAAATTAAGGGTGAAGTGTAGTGTGTGGTGGAAAATGAAAGTTGAGAGAAAATGTGGGGTCAGAAATGATATGAACCACAAAAGTTAACCAAAAGAAGAAATATTGTGAGTAGGAAGTTTAAAGATGGACAATCCAAAAAGGAAAGTAGGAAGATTAAAAATGGATAGAGGGAGTATGAATTTTGTGTTTATAAGAGTGTGCTTTTATTTATATTCAAACTTGAAGAAATTTACAAAATATGATTAAAAAAGAAGTTACAACTGTTTTTGTTTTTTCAATTTCTTGCATTCGGCTCTAATTTATTCTTATTGCATTTTGTTTTGTTGCTTATATATGTATTGTTACTTCATAATTATAGATATGTTTCCGTTCTATTTTTAAAATACTCTCTTCAGTTGTATAATTGTTCTTCGTTGATTCTAATTTTAGTGCTAATTTAATATTTTTGCATTTGTTTTTGTTTAGTGAACTTATGCGAAGCCAATAATCAAGTCTGAAATTTCTTATTTTTCAGGTATAATAATTTTATTTTAATTGATTATTTATATAAATATATTTCAAGTTAACTTTAAATATCATTGATTTTGTGTTCATAAGAGTGTACTTTTATTTATATTCAAACTTGAAGAAATTTACAAAATATGATTAAGAAGAAGCTACAACTGTTTGTGTTTTTAAAATTTCTTGCATTCGACTCTAATTTATTCTTATTGCATTTTGTTTTGTTGCTTATATATATGTATTGTTTTTTCATAATTATAGATATGTTATAAAGTTTTCACTTTATTATTAAACTTCTCGGTTGGCCTTGGTAATTGGTTATATATAGTACTGAATTTTTAATAATTTGCAATGATATAGTACTGAATAATTTGCAATAATATAGTACTAAATATTTTTAATAATATAGTACCGAATTTTTAATTATTATATGTGATGTTAAGTATTCTATTTATTAAATTTGGAAAACCTTTTCGGTTACCCTTATTTAATTAATTAATTAATTAATTATTATTATTATAATAATCAAATAGAAAATTAATATTCATCCGTAAATAATAAAAGATTTCAAATTTCATTGCATTTAAGTTAATCCATTTCTTAACTTTATTTTTTGACTTCTCGACAAATATGATTCATTTTATTACATTTATTATCACTTAAATTTTTTTAATCACATATTTTTCTACAACTTATATCTAATACACCGTAAAGACTAATTTGTTATGTTATTAGTATGTGGTATTAATTTATGCTTTTATTAGATTCCTTATTAATTTTATTATTAATTGATTGAAACCTTTTCGTTTACCCTTATTTTATTATTTGTTATAACAATCAATACAAACTTAATATTCATTGATAAAGAATGACAAATACTTTACAACAAAGATGATTCATTTCTCTTAGGTAACTTTTGTCAGCTCTAATTACAACTTTATGCACCATCATTATTGCAATCGAAACTACATTTTAACTATGTTTAATTCCATTAAACACGAAATCGATTCACATGTAATTTCAAACAACTACTCTGTATATACATTCGCCAAACGACTTGGTGGATGATTTACAAAAACCAACGCACATAATTTTTAAGCGGATAATCCCGTGAATTTCACGGGTGACGTACCTAGTTATTATTATTATTATTACTACTACGTTGTTATTATTATTATTATTATTACGTTATTATCTTTATTATTATTATTATTATTAGTACGATTATTATTATTATTATTTACCTCGTTATCATTATTGCATCATAACATCGATAATATTGTCAGCATCAAAACATTAAAATACTTATCAATTTGTGTCGAATGAGAGGGATATCGGAATAAGGAAACCCGAATATACAAGTGTACTGCACACAGCGTTGCCGGTCGCTTATTCCGATACCCCGATTATTTGATTATTGAGATGAGTTAACTTAAACAATAATTCATTATTATTTCTCGTCGTTATCACCATCAATTTTGCATTCATCAATTTTCTAAAATCAATTTTTAATAAGGGTCGAAACCCGTTGACACGGATCCGACATCACAATCCATAGGGATTTATTTCGATGTCGGAAAAGTCGAGGGAATCAAGTTATTTTTTATTATTATTCAAGTAAAGCGTCGATTTTAGATTCGATACCAATTCCATAATTGGATATCGAATCTAACAATCAAGTCATATGAATTAATTAACGTGATTTATTCATATCACGATAATTAATTCAAAGCGACTAAAATTAATCCATCTTTTTTATTTTTCACTCTAAATATCCCATATCGATTCAATAATCGAATATGGGATATGATGAGTATTCAACTTTAGAATCGGGTATAAATTCAACAATATTTATATTCGGTTCGACAAAATTCGCGATTTAAAAAAACCAAGTCGAACATAAATTGTGCAATATTTATGTCCGATTCGGTAAAACCGTCGAATTATCAAAAATCAAAAGCAATTTCAAAATTAACAATTAAATTGCAAACGAACCAAGTTCGTACAGGTGCCACTCGACCGAGTGCTTTAGCCACTCGATCGAGTGACATCACAAAATCGAGTCAGAATGCTTTTTACGACCACCACTCGGTTGAGTCTCACAGTGACTCGATCGAGTGGCTACGTACTCGACCGAGTTGGTCAATAACTCGGCCGAGTACGGTCTCTGACGCAAAACGGAATCGATTTTTTAGGGTCCACTCGATCGAGTCCATCGGCCACTCGATCGAGTGACTTCATAACGACTAAAACGCGAGTCGTAATTATTCTATTTTTCAAACTCGATAGTATTTTACGACTTAGGTCAACACGTGCCTAATTAATCACATGTATACAGTATACTATCTTTTCAAATCATGCATCCTCATATTTGCATCTTTTCAATTCAATTCAATATTTGCAAACCGTTATTGTTCGTTATATCGTTATATCGTTACTAACACGTTTTCTGTTTCTTTTGTCAATTTAATTATTAGTCGTTTATTATACTAAATGAATCCGCATGCTAAAATACAACTTTGACGTTAATTTTAGTTGCATTAAATTGACTTAGAAACCCTTTCAATTACATTCGCATGTTTAGGGAAAATAAATCTTTGCATATCATTTTCCCGTTTTACTAGCACGCGTATTAGAAAGTCATTCGAGTTCTTAGTAGAGGTCGCTAATGTGCGGGCGGGGTTGGGTGTCCTTTGTGGGCTTCCCAACACGTACCCTCACCCCTTACTCAGAACCTCGGTTTCCGGATGCCCGAAACCGTTGGCAAACGAGAGTCATTCAATATACGATTAACCGCTCAAGTCGGCATCTATATCGATATGCAAAGGGACGAGCCCAATAAACTCTGACATCGGAAATGGGCCGTATTTTGTATACGGCCCACTACGACATAGAGTGGGCTCGAACGGTTCCGAATAACCATAAAATTCGGTGGCGACTCCACATAGACCTAAATTTCAATTCGATCCATTCTCATATGGAGATTCATTCGCCTACCCAAATCCGCGCGTAGCCGCGTCGGGGTGGACCTATGTCATGTCCACAACACCCCATAAATGTTCGGTGGTGCGAATACAACATTAGAATAACAAGTTCAAATAACTAAATGAATCACCTAACCAACCAAAAGATTCGACCTTTAAACATTTACAACCACATTAACAGATAGATGAAACGTGGATATGCTCCAATATATCCACAAAGTATATTATGGCAGATCCGAGACACCGCTCCGAACACGGGCGGATCGTGAATGACCGCCACAACAAATCCGGGTTTGGATCGATGAATATCCTTACACCCCACAATGTGGGGGAGAGGACAAGCGGAAATTGGTCAAGTGTGGTAGGTTGACTATAGGCCCTATTTTTTAGGAGGACCGAAATACTGAGACCAAATAAGTCTATTAGAACTTAACTGAAGTAGCCTGAATTGAACTAAATTGAATTAAACTGAATAGAAATACTCCCTTTGAGTTTCTATTTTTGTTTCACTTTCTTTTTTGGGCTGAGTTTGATTTCTGTCTCACTTTCTTTTTTAGGTCATCAATGTATGGTTCACATTTAATCTCTCATTTGTCTCTCTTCCTCCGTGTTTTTGGAACCATTCATTTCCTCTTCCCTATTTTCCATCACGAAAATTTTTGGGACAATAATAAGAATTCAGAGTATGTAAAAAAAAAACAAAGGACCTAAAACATGGCAACTTAGACCCTGTTCTTTTCGGCTGAAACAAGGCTGAGCTGAGCTGGTCTGATAGGAGCTGAGCTCGACTGATAAGAGCTGAGCTGGTCTGATAGAAGCTAAGCTGAATTTATAGAAACTGAAACTAATAATTTCATATATAAATTATCTAATAATTTTAAGAAAAATATTGGAGCTGAGCTGATAAGAGCTGGCCTGAGCCGATAAAAATTGAGCTGGTCTAAAACGGGCTGAAATTAAACCGAAAAGAACGGGGCATTACTCTAGTTGAGGAGACAGTCAAAATAGGTTGACCAAAATAAGAGTAAAAAGACTTAAACCCTTGCCCAGTTGTGGCAAAACCCTAATTATTCCGATATCAGAGCACCGTATTCAGTTGTCGCCAGTATCACCTTTCACCTCTACTACTATCAGTCTTTGAATTTGTTCATAGTGAGGAGGAGGAGGATGCCGTTGGGTGAAAGAGGAAGGGACAAGGGAGAGTCTCGCTACTGTGGAGTAGAGACACACTTCAGCAATGACATGCCTCGCCTTCTCTCCTTCCACATTCACGCTGGTTTCGACTTCCTCCTTACTCCTCTGGTTGATCCTACTTACAGGCCTACCCTCCAGCCTTCCACCTCCCTTCCTGTTGCCGGATCAGATTTGGTTCTCACTCCTGCCCAATGGAGTGCTCACGTAGTTGGTATTCTCCTTTTTATCATGTTTCCATCGCATAAATTAACCTTGCTATGCCGTTATTCAACTACTCCCTCCGTTCCAATTAATTTTTTTGGCGCAAGAGAACCAATGGGGAAGTCTAAGGGTCAAATTACGTATAAAAAATCATTTCTATTTGACAAACAATTCATTGAGACGCCCCCAATATAGATTCATTGGAACGGAGGGAGTAGTTTAACATTGCCCCCTATAGTGCTAGTAAGGATGATGAATGTGTTATCGTCGAAGATTTATATACGCAATGAGGTTCCACCATCTGACTCTCAGCTGGTGTTCGGTTGGTCGTCATTCACACTCCTCAAGTCCAACCGAATAGAACCACCAGACATGATATATATATATATATAAAATGAAAAAGAGGACTTATTTCGACGAATTAAGACACGTACTCCCTCTGTTCCAATGAATTGTTTGCCTTTGTTTTTGGCACAAAGAGCAAGAGAACCAATGGGGAAGTGACATGTGGAGCTAAGGGTCAAATTACATATAAAAATCATTCCTAAAATAGAAAGACAAACAATTCATTGAGACGTCCCAATATAGAATAGGCAAACAATTCATTGGAATGGAGGGAGTATCAAAAGACAACCCAACTAGTTTAACATTGCCCTAGTAATGATGATGAATGTGTTATCGTGGGAGATCGCCATAACTAGTTTAACATTGCCCCCCTACAGGGAAAGTCAGCTCATGGATTGACTTGGACTCTGATGACGAGGTGTTGAGGCGAGATTCCGAGCTTGTTCTAAAGCAAGAATTAGCCTGGGCCTCTCATCTATCATTGCAGGTCTGTACAGTACTATCATTTTCTGCTTTAACTTGAAATCTTGTTTTAGTTTTGACAATATTGCAATACATGAAGCTCTGTCCCTAGCGCCCAGAAATCCTAGCCCACCATACAACATCACCACTACCGTACACTAAGCCACAACACAACCCATCACAGCCTCTTCATCTCCTGGCACAACCACCTTCATTGGATCGACCATTGGGTGCTGTGTTGCCTGTCCCACACCGACACGACTTCGATACTTCAATTTAGACCATGTGAGTGAAGAGGAGGTGTGGGCAGCGGAGACTGCAGAGGTGGCAACGAAAGTGAGGGCAATTTGCGTTATTTTGGTGCAGGGTTGCAACCGTGTTTAGCAAGATGGCCAAGGGTATCAGGTAGGGAGGTTAGGTAGGGGAAGTTAATGTGACTGATAGGGTTGTGGTTGTGTGGTTATGTGAAGGAGTGAAGTAAAATAGGGGTAAATTGTATATATTCCTTCCGTTATTTTTTATTTGTTATTTTAGGAGATTTTACAAGAATTAAAAATATATTGAAAAGCTCTTCTATAATTATGTGAAATAAATGACCTTTGACAATAGTAAAAACAATTTTTGGCACCAATCAAATGGCTAAAAATATTGTTTTTCCTTAATAACTGGAGTATTGTCTTAGAAAATGTGGAAGTGAAACCTGGAAACAATAAATAAAATGAAATGGAGGTGGAATTTGATATCAATCAATATGATATTGACTGAACGAGACTACGGGAGGGAGCATCCTCTTTCTGTAGTCTTTCAGTCTATTTTATACTGTTAATCAATTCTCTAATATTTGAACTTTAGTGATCTTTGAGACCTGAGGTATTTACCTCTTTTGTACACACATTTCGTATGTTTTGTACATTTAACAGGCTTGCCTTCTTCCACCACCAAAGGGAATTTTTTGTGCCAACTATGCTAGGTGTGTGAATCAGATTCTACAAAGCTCAAACAATTTGCAGGTGCCGTCTATAATCTTGTACTCTTGGAACAATTTTGTTTTAGTCTCTTTCTGTGCATGTTCTTATTATAACCTCTTGCACTTCAGCTGTGGCTTAGAATTCCCTTGAGAAAGCACGAAGAAGGTGATCCTATTGACAATGAATCACTGGTAAACAACCTTTTCTTTTTTCTTTTTGCTCTTGTTTATTCATAGCTCAAATATGAGTAGCGGTTGATTATTAGTTTACTCCCCAAAAGAGTATCCATGTTGGTGCTCTAGAAGCCCTTTAGTTGGAGCTGCTGTAGACGTCTATTAGAACTCCGTCTTTCTTTTTAATTTAATTGACAATGTTGTAAAATTATAATACGGCTTCTTTTACAAATTTTTCTTGCTTCACAGCTGAATCTTAATTCCCCCTCCCCATTCATTTTTTTATTGTTGCTTTTTGGATAGGGTATCTGTAGCAGATAATTGCACGTGGGTTATTTCGTTACAACTGAACAATTTAGGTGGGGGTTTTGGGGTACTAATCTCACGGATCTCTTTGTGGAAAGGGGTAATTTATCGACTTAGATTCTGTAGAAGCTTACCTTTAAGAGAAACAAAAAAAAAAGATGGTTCACTCCAGAGTGGAAATCCCATGGGAGGCGTTGTCGGAAAGAAGTTTTTCTGATGTAAGACTTCTGTTGTCCATAGATCTTCATTTGCCTTTTGTACGTGCTGGAAGAGCCAACAACATTACCTCTATGCGTCAAGGGTTTGACAATTAGCTTGGTTAGAGGGATTGAATGTGCGCAGTCTTACACGTGTTTACCACACGTGGGTGCTATTTTGAGATGAGCCAAAATGATTTATTTGTCAATAATTGATGACTGCTAACTTCACGACGAATAGAAGCGAGTCCAGTTTTAGTGACCCATTTGCTTTGTTCCATCATAATCCCTAACCAAATAGTCCATAGTCTTTGACACCATTAGGAATCCTAATGCGTAGCCAATAATAGCGATTGTCGATGCCAGGTAAACTTGTTTAATTTTAAAATTTTGTTCCATTTGAAACCTACGCATCCACATGAAACTTTATTGAATTGCTGATCATTTTTTTAGTGAATCACTTCATGATCTTTTTTCCCGTTCATACAGGGTGGAGATCCTGTTGACTCTTGGGAGACATGGAATTCATTTCGTCTTCTTTGTGAACACAGCAATCAACTTTCTGTTGCATTGGATGTTTTGTATGTTTTGGTGACATCATATATATCATTGTTGGATCTATACGTTATGTACTGAATTTTCTAGTAAAATCTGTTTGTACCAGGAGTTCACTCCCATCCCCAAATTCTTTGGGGCGCTGGTTTGGAGAGCCTGTACGAGCTGCCATTCTGCACACTGGTGTAAGATTAAGCATCTCCCCTCTTCTGAAATGTTTTTTCAATGATCTCTTCCTTTTCACATTTTTTATGTATCTTTGTTGACAGTCTTTCATAACAAATGGCCATGGATATCCTTGCTTATCAAAGCGCCATCAGAAGCTAATCACTGAATTCTTTAATCATTCAGTGCAGGTAGTTTTTGAAAGCTTTTAAATTTATGAGTTAACTATGTGTTTAAGATATGATGATATCAGCACCGTTTCCCTAGAAAAGCTCGTCATTAGCCTATCTTTAAATATTAAAAAATATGTCTAATGTTTAACCGTTGCATGCGCTGGGATTTTAGGTATACATTATTTTGGTCAAAGCCAATATATTTTAGATGTGTAAATATTGAACTGAGTTCTCCTTAATGTTCATTGATGACATGACTACACAATTCACATGTGTCTGTTGCACTTTCCAGAACAAAAATCTTATAATGTGTGTTTGCTGTTACTTTCACCCATCTAAATTTTATTCAGTAGTAGCTGGTTTTTATTAGTTTCTTTTTGAATCTAAATAGGTAGTCATGTCTGGAGGCAAGGCATGCGTTGAGTTGGCTACTAATAACTCCGGCGATCATGCTGACAGTGAGTTCTTGGCAATATTTCTTTTTTTGTTATTTCTGCATATTGTAATAAATCTGAGGGAGTTTATATCAGTGGCTTTTGTGATATTACATGTAATACTTGCGACATCATGTTTGGGAATCAGGGCCTAAGCATTTTTATAACTTCATGTTTGGGAATCAGGTTCACAATTGTCTTACATGATGTGATATGGAAGCCCCAAAACAGGAGAAAAAAAATGGTGTTTATTTGTCTTAAATGAAAAGATCCATACGCTTGCACGGACACTCCTCCAAACCAACGTGTCGTGTCGGACACACGTGTCGGACACCGACACACGTCGGACACACGACAATACGTGTCGGACACCTGTAAAATCGTGTCCGGTTTTTTTAATTTATTTGGACACGTATCGGACACGGTTCGTCATATTTGGAGACGTGTCCGGCCGGTTCATAATATTTAGAGACTCGTCGGACATACCTAACGGTATTTATTGGGTTTATGGGGGTTACTTGATGCTATAAACAATTATTATAAGACTAAATAACTAACTAATAATTATATTATAGTAGTACAATTGTTTGAGTTTTGTAAGATTTGATTTTAACTTCAAATTTATAAGACTTTAATTTTTGTTTTATTATTTTACGATAACTGTGATAATGTAAGTAACCAAACGTATATCTTATGTATAAAAATCTTCAAATTTTCTTTGTTTAAATATGTATATTGGTTTTTTTCCTGCTGTGTCCGTGTCATACAAAATTTCGAATGTCCTGTCACGTGTCCGATACGTGTCCGATACGTGTCCGTGTCCGGTGTCCGTGCCCGTATTGGTGCAACCTAGATTTAGACTGCTGTGTATGGAAAAAAACAATTTTTTTGACGAGCTTTTGAAATTATGTTTAGTTAAAGCTTATCAAATTTGATTTAGTTTGCGCTTGTTGATGGAATCGGATCAATCTTCTTTTCTTAACTATGGTTATATCAAAAAGTGTTCAAAAAACTTTTAGTCCTGACATGTCTGTGCATCTGCAGTTCTCTTTATGGTTCATTTCTGCTGAGATAATTTCTGACCATTAGTAATGGAACCCACTACTTCTGGACTGTCATGTGCCCAAATTTCTTTGATCAACTGTATTTTGGATGTCTTGACTTCTTTCTTTTGTTTTTTAAGGTGATAAGAGGCATCCTCTCAAACAATACTTGCACTACATTGGTTATTTGTATCAGAAAATGGACCCACTCCCTGAACAAGAACACTACGAGGTAAGCCTTCCTCTTAAGTTGGCATTAGTAGCTCAATGGCTTCTTGATTGTGAAACCAATTTTTCGTGAATCTTGCAGCTTGGTTATAGGGATTTCTTGCAGTCTCCCTTGCAAGTGAGTTCCCGTTGTGCTTTCTAGTTACCTTTATTATTTTTATCATCATAAATTGCTATATAGGACGGTCTCAAAATGAGACTAGTCCAATTACAACTAGCCAAACATAAAAAGTAGTCATAATTGAGCCTTTTAATTTTATTGTGATAACCTGTACGTTGAGACACCATATATTTTAATAGGTTAGTTGTCATTATAAATTATCAAATTGTTAAAATAAAATATAAGGTTGTATAAATAGGCTACCTCTTGTTAGTTTTGTCTTTCCGTAAGACCAGAGTTGCTGTTTTTTTAATAGTCGTATCTATTTTAATTAGTACACCATTGTACCTTGTTGGAATGTCCTTTGAATGCCTGGTTTAAATATGTTGCTGCATGCAGCCTCTTATGGATAACCTTGAGGCACAGACATATGAGACGTTTGAAAAGGATACCATGAAATACACACAGGTGAGCATTTTCAAGTTTTATGCGCTGTTACTTTCGCCTTTTCCATACTCCCTTATTCTATGTCTAGACAAAGGAACTACTTTAAGGTATTGTTTGGATAGAGGGAAATGGAGGAATGTCTTCTTGTTTGGTCACTAAATTTGGGTGGAGGAGATGGGCATATCCGATTACACTCTTATAGAGTTATATAAGCCAAATTGATTACCATTTTTGGAAAGGGAAACATTAAATCTCCTTGACCTCTCTCTTTTTCTCCTCTTCCTTTCCATTCTGTTCCCTTCTCCTATTGAGTCCAAACTATGTCTTAAGTTATTAATTTGGCCATCAGGATTAGCTTTGTGAAAATATACACATTGGATAATATACAAGCATTATCTGATGTCGAAAAGATAAGCTAATATAACGAAAAAGACCCTTGTCAAACTGATGTATATTCTACATTTTTGTTATTCACTTTTTATATGAAGTCTCGTAAGCAAGTCTGATATAGTTGGAGAGTGTAATGTGTGGAGTTTGAGCTGACCTCTTTTCTCTAATACATTGATGGGGTCAGTACCAGAGGGCAGTCAGTAAAGCTCTGCTGGATAGGGTTCCTGATGGGAAGGCGTCTACTGTAACCACGGTACGTTATCGTTCGTCCCTGACTTAATGGTAACATATCTTCCTCATTTTTATTGGCATAAACCTGTTGCATGGGCTTAGCCTTTTTTCGATAATTATTGGATTGTCTACATATTTACATACCATCATTAAACTAGGACACTTACACTGGATTTATCTTTAGGTGTTGATGGTTGTGGGAGCAGGTCGTGGACCTCTTGTCAGAGCATCATTAGAGGTATGGTGAGCGTCCTATAGAATCCCGATTTTATGAAAAAGTGACTGTCCTAACATTCTGCTATGAGATCAATAAAGTATTAAGAAAAAAGAATAGCTTAAATTCTGTTATGATCTCAACAAAAAAAATATGTTTCATGTATGGAAAGAAATCAACTTCATTCTCCATTTTTCCTTGCGAGGCAGGCAAATACTAAAAGTTGTCTGGTTTACTCGATGTTATGATTTGTACCAGCATAAAAGCTTATTTGTAACTTTTGGTCACTCAGGCAGCTGAAGAAACATCCAGAAAGTTGAAGGTCTACGCTGTGGAGAAAAATCCAAATGCTGTAATCACTCTTCATGTAAGTAAAGATTTGTCCTTCAATCCTCTATATTCCGTTATTGCTGACCATGACAATTGTGCTGTTCTATACCTCTCCACCTTTTTCATATTTAAGAACCTGATTGAATTGAGGGGGTTGAACTGTTGAAGCTTTTCCTTGGACTACTATCTTCTCTAAGTTACAAGCCTATACCCATTCCTTCTTATTACCCTCATTTGGTAGATATCCATTAATCTTATTTGACAGAAATTATCACTCATTTTATGTCCATTTCTCCCGTTTACAACAATTCCATCTTTAACACCAAAACATCCATTTGTACTTTGTAGCGCTGCCACTAAACTAATTAGAGTAATCTTTTTTTTTTTTTTTAGTGTTGTTTTCTGTTCCTGATGGATAATGTTAGATTGTTTTGATTCTAATTTTTCTTTTCTTCTGATACAGAGCTTGGTCAAACTTGAAGGGTGGGAAAATGTTGTTACTATAGTATCTAGCGACATGCGTCTCTGGGATGCCCCTGAGAAAGCTGACATTTTGGTACGCTTGCATTTTGCAATCAAATGTACTATTGTAGTTCCATACAATGTTTACTTACGTAGCATGTTACTGTATTAAATTTAGGTTAGTGAGCTATTGGGTTCTTTTGGTGATAATGAGCTCTCTCCGGAGTGTCTTGATGGAGCCCAGCGCTTTTTGAAGCCAGATGGCATCTCTATTCCCTCGTCGTATGTAACAACTTCTATGATCAATCACCATTGTTATATTATTGAATCATGAATTTGCCTATGCTAAAGCTGAAGATGCAGATATAGTTGTCTTTATCTGTGCTAACTTTGTCCTTTCAGGTACACAAGTTTTCTCCAACCCATTACAACAACCAAATTGTACAACGATGTATGCATGTTCCCTCCTGTCTTGTGTCCTATTACTTCAGATCACAACATTGTTTGACTTTCTTTGGATTGATGTAGGTTAAAGCACATAAAGATCTTGTACACTATGAAACTGCTTATGTGGTAAAATTACACAAAGTCGCAAAGCTCGCACCATGTCAGCCTGTATGTGTTATCTCTTCCACCCTGCCTTTAATTATTTTATTATCGAACACCTGCTTTCTCTTTGTTGATGCGGTCTCTAGCTTGTATTTACTTAGATGTATGATAGGTCTCTAGAAACTGATTTGGGTGCTTCTCTTTTCCTAATGAAATCAACAGGTCTTCACTTTTAGCCATCCAGACTCCTCACCCAGCAAAGACAATCAACGTTATACCAAACTGAAATATGATATACCTAGTGATACTGGGTCGGCATTGGTTCATGGTATGTAAGAGGCTTGCTGCTCTCCGTTTGAATGACAAGAGTGTTAGCCTGTTAGGTTGTGAAATCCGAAATTCAGACTATTAGCCTTTTAAATAAAATTCGCTCCAGTGTAGATGGCTCTTGAGTTTATGAGCTTTTAGAATTTATGTTCCGATGTTAAATTAAATCCTTCTTATTTTTTGGTACAATGTGCGGTTATTTTTCCTTGACGGTCGACTTTTTTGCTAATTATTTGGATATACAGATGCTAGATAAATTACTTTTCTTAATTTTTGGTAGGGTTTGCCGGATACTTCGATTCAACGCTTTACAAAGATGTACATCTTGGAATAGAGCCAAGTATGCCGACACCAAATATGTTCAGCTGGTATGTCCTATGACTATGAGCGTTGTGTTTCTCTTCTATCGACCACTCGTCTCTGTTAAGAGCTTTTGGATACCATTTCCTTGGGACATATTTCAACATTATTTGAAGATTGGCATTTTGTATGCGGGTTTTTGGCCTATGAGCCTGTTCTTCTTGCATTACGTTTTTTCCCCTTTTTATTCTCTTTATTTCGTCTCTTTTTTGTGCTTGTCTTTGACGATTCTCGCCTAACCACTAATTTTTGCTGCTGTTCTCGTGCTTGATGGTATCATTGTTTGTGTTTCGGTCCCATGACAGATCCTCCCTGGGTCTTGAACTCTTGACCTTTCACTCTTTTTTCATTTCGGTGCGGAAACTGAATTAGTGAAATCTCATGGAACGATAATTTTGTATCCTAAGCCTAGGTATTTCTTGTTCAGGTTTCCAATTTATTTCCCGTTGAGGGCGCCTATTTGCATAAAACCTGGGATGCCTTTAGAAGTTCATATGTGGCGATGTTGTGATTCTTCCAAGGTTGGTCCCCGCCGACTTCTCTCCGAATTTCCTTCATGTCAATTTGAATTCCAGTTTCGCGCTTCGATTCCGAACCTTGCTTCATTTGCCTCGGCTGCAACGTCTTCGACTGATTGATTTAATTTCTCCACTCCTTGCCCCCTTGTTCCCTCTGAACTTAACTGATCTGCTTGATGATGCCATCCCGGTGCAGGTTTGGTACGAGTGGTGTGTTGCATCCCCTTCTCCATCGCCTATTCACAACAGCAAAGGTCGCTCATATTGGGTTGGTCTTTAAGTGAGCGTATATCATACTCCCTTGTATCACGTTAGTCTCCAGAGCGGACTGAAATCCCTATGCAAAAGCGCTCAACTCCTGATCATCTTGGTGTAGGACTATGAAGCGAGCTTGAAGACGGCAGCATTCAGATCGGATCTCACATTTAGAGGAGATTCTGCTCAGAAAATGAGTCGGGTCAAGTCGGGTCAAGTGAGGGTTTATGTTTCTTGTTCGTCATGGTCGAAGTCGGTCGTTGGAACTTTTATGGTTGTTGTTTGTCGACTAGGTGGGTCGAAAAGAGTGTATGGGGCATACTAAAAAATTGTTGATGGAAACCAGTATTGGTATTTGATGTGATTAATTATCATGTTCATATACAATTAGCGAGCGCGTATTACAATTACACAACCCACGGACATCTAAGAGAGCTTGTTCAATTAATCGAAAGCTAATAAAACTCTGCTGTGCAGCTTGCTCTCACCGTGGCTATGCTGTAACCCTGGTACTCACCGTGGCTATGCTGTAAGTGGCTATGTTTGGATGGTATGGTGTCAATTTGTGCAATATACCAACTCCATAATACAGGTGGTGCAGATTTGAGGCCTTCATCAGAACCCAGGCAAAATCACCTGTTGGCATAAATTTACAGATGATCAAATGTATTACCACGTGCGCATGTACTCCCTCACAATGAATTGTTTACGTTATAAAACAAAGTTACGTAAACATTGATTGAGACGGAAGTATTTGTGTAACAAACAAATGTCCCCATAGAATGCACTTATATAGTCGTATGCTTACGGTAGTTATCGTTCATACTTGATAGTGCCTTGAGATGGCAAAACAAAAAAGAGATAGTGCCTTGAGAAATGAGAACTCATAATTTCATTGTGACACAACGTCAAGCCCTAGGTCTAATAACATGAAATCAATGATAGATCATAGGGGAAGCATTCTCGCTTTCGTGTACGAGTAACACATAGATCATGGGAAAAAACGGTCAAACTTCTCTATTTTTTATAGATCATTCTCGTTTTGCATCATTTTTTATTTTAATCCTACGCTCGCAAGCATAGCTTAAAGCTTCATCCACTTCATCTATTCATTTAGGGTTCGTTTGGTTCATGCGGGAACTTATTTCTGGGAGTTCAACTTCCCGGGAATTTGAAATATTTGTTTGGTTGACATCCTGGAATTCACACTTCCCGGGAATTGAATTCCTACGTCTTGTTTGGTTGGCTCGACCTAATTTCTATGATTTTGATTACAATGACTAATATGCCCTTTATTAATTAAGGGTATAAAAATTTGTGAATTAATTTTTTCAGCAACTTAAGAAATATCTGAAATTGTCTTCACTATAATATGCAGTCGTAACCAAATTACATTTTATCAGCGTAAAAAATAACGAACATTAATTTATTTACTTTTAAAAAAATTCTGAGTTAACCAAAAAAATACCAAAAAATAATACAGAAAAGTTGAGAGGAAGCCGTAAATGGAGAATGGGGATGAAAAATTAGGGTTAAGTGAAAAATAGATGAGTGGAGAAGGGGTAAAAAAGTCATTTGAATAATTTGGGACGTGGGAAGTGCAACTCACCTAGGGGGTCGGTGAGCAACTTCCCGCATCATGCAGGAATTGCAAGTGATAGGGTGAGTTTGAGTTCCCCATTTTTTTTTAGTTTTGGGTAACCAAACAACTCCCCAGGAAATCATTTCATGGGATGTTGCAATTTCCGGGGAGTGAGGGGGCAACCAAACGAGCTGTTTTTCAGCATCTCGTTCTTAAACAACTTCATACATAAAAGGACAACATTGCCCACCACGCACCATGGTTGTGTCGCCTCACAATATAGTTTGATAATCGGGATCATTGGAGACCCTAGCGCCCTATAATTAAACCACAAAACCTACACATACTGTTGACAAACAAGTTGAGTTGCCTAGAGAGGGTTTAGGGTTTGAAGTTTGGGGGTGAGGTCGAAATTTAAAACTTGAACCCTTTTGCGTCTCACATTACTGGGTCAATATCACTCTAGGCGGCCTTTTAAACCAACCAAGTCTAATCTCAAGCATAAGTGAGCATATTTGGACAATATTCAGAATGGCATGACGGATAGGCCTTTACGTGACGTAACAAGCCTGAGAATTTTTTTACTTTTTGGGCTCAAGTCGTACTGCACAGTTACAGACAGAACGGGGAGTGGAAAAGGAAGGGAAAAGTTCATTCTTGCTCATTATATTATATGCACTAGGGTTCTCAAAATACGCCGCCAGCAAAAAGATCGTTATTACTCTTGTGGCTCTGTTCAACCAGAAATGGTTCCTACAGTGGGGGTGTGATATGTGTAATGTGCGTTAAAAACAGGAGGAAAGACATACCATTCTATACAGTTCCCACTTCCCAGCTTGCAGTTTATGGAAGAATTTTGCCTTGTTGTTTAACCCAAACGCCATAGTCTCGCAAAAGTTGCTGTGAAAGAAGCGGCACAAATCTATCTAAGAGGGCCTGTACCACTCTGCAAGTCAAGATTCCTCAACATTGTCAACAAGCATTCTTACAAGACTCCAGAAATTGACAGCATTACAAGCAAAATGAACGAGCAAAAAAGAGTAGGGCTTGTCTATTGCAGTTGAGTAAAGATACCAGCTCAAAATACCGACATTTTCTTATTTGTACAATCTATATTCAAAAGGAGAACTGCAATCAATGAAGCGACCTGTTTAATATTCGAAGCTTTACTTTCATATGTCAACTCAATACAAACATACAAAGATGCGAGCAACACCATGAAATTATGCCTATGAGTACTCCTAATAATTTAGGGTTTAAGGTTTTAATCTCGCTAATTTGTGTTTTATTATAGTGGTAAGTAAAACTCCATTGTAGATGTGTCAATCAGGTTGAGGTGAGTGACGTCCAAGGCTTGCAACACGAATGTATCTGAGAGATATTACGATCGCATTTTAGCGTAATATGAGGCAATGTAAGCCACAATAACCGAGATTAAAACACCATGGCTAATACCGCGATAATGATCAATACCAATATTTAAAACCATAAATATGGTTCGAGTGAATACATGTTCATCACATATTATTTTGCATCAATTTCTCTTTATCATACCACTTACTTGTTCTAAAATTGAATAGTTACTAGCATGAAAATATTTTGATGCTTAATTTGTTACTCCGTATAAGTTATTTTCTATTAGTGGTATGTTTCCTTATTACTCAACGAGGTATGGTGTCGGACACGTGTCACATGTCAGACACGACTATTTTAGGTGAAGTTTTCAATTTTTTGGTCTAATTTGAAGTCACGGAATGAAGTGTCGTGTTGAACACAATACGTGTCGGACACACTACACGGCACCCAAGTGAAGTGTAAGAGTAAGTAGATATTATGTTTTGATACCTTCATAATGCTTGTAAATCACTAATTTGCAAATCTTATGTTAAAAACTGTTATGGACAATTCAACCAAAACCGATGATGGTTGGAGGCCAAGAAATGTTTATATACTCTATCACACCCCCGCACACGAATGCTCAACGGGCTTGAGTGTGGATGCAACTCAAGCATACTCATACCTCGTGCCAAATATTTCACTTTAGGAAGGGAAGGGGTTGAGATTCGAACCCGCGACCTTTTGTCACGTTGGCTCTGATACCATGGTTGGAGACCAAAAAATGTTTATATACTCTATCAAAACCATTTAGTAACATCACACTGATTTTCTAGCAAGTATTTCTCGTTTATTTTTATATTTGTAATACATATCTAAAGCATTTTCATAGGTCATACATCTCAACTTGATTTAACTATTAATATTTAAATGTTCTCTTTTTCAACTAATCTAAGATTTTATAAAATAAATGTCCTATTGATTTATTTGATTATAGACATGTCTTAACCCCAAATCTACGTGTTGGTATTCTCGAGTCAATAACTACGGGTTCCAACCCCATATCATGTCGGGTTTACGAGTCGGGTCGATATTCCCTCCCTCCCTTTCTTTCCGAATATTCCACTTAAACCAACCCTTATCTTAGTTTGACACGAGTCGTAACTTAACCTTAAATTTTTTGGCTGTCTAGAGTTCGAGTCCCTGGTCAATATTATGAGTTCGAGAACCTAAGAAAATGGACCGTCTTGGGTTTTACGAGTAGGGACAATTTACCCTTCCTTTCTTTCCTTCGTAACATTCTACCCTATTGTGTCCAATTAGGCCAAGTTCTTTTTAAGTTCTTTTTGGCTCGCTTTTTGGTTCACACCTATTAGGTTCATTTTCTCTCAGCCAACTCACCTTACATGAGTTCAGTTTACTTCAGCCCACTTTAGCCGAAACAGGAGTAAGACGAATATTTTTTTTGATTACAGCTCCCCTATTGAATATTGAATGTAAAAATGCTTAACAACGTAGCAAGTTATGTGCATTCAATAACAGGAAATTACATTAATGAAAGAACTTACAAATTTCCAGGGGCCTCGACAGCTGATACAGGTAGGAGATTAAATGGTCTACTGTAAATCTGCAACCAATAGAGCCAAGAAATTGATGTACGTATGTATGAAGGATGCGAGTACATACAAAACTAGAGTTCCTTATTTCATTAATATGCCAAAATATAAAATCAAAGTAGCCACTAAAGAGTTCAACCCAAATCCGACCCAATTTAATCCTGCATCGACCAACTTACATAAATGCGTCATTAAAGCTCAATCCAAACTCATTAATTTCAGTCGTGTTCATGTAGTGTTTTCAAGTCATCCAATTGTTTGCCAACTCGGGTCTAGAGTAGGTGCACAACATTTGTGTAAAGATAGATGGTATTTCAAATCTTGTCCATAAATTTTACGACTTCACAAATTTTGAGGAGGGATTAAGTGTACAATTGTGTACTTAACTATCTCCACAAGAGGATCTTAAGGAACTCTTAATGATCTGAGTCAATGGTCGGTGATTATAGGAAAATGAATATTTATTCACTTAACTTTCAGTTAATGAAACTTTTGTTGACTCTCCTGGTATCTACAACAAGTCATGAACGAGCTCTCTCATCAATAAACATTATCAAGACTACTCCTCGCAACAAGACAGAAGCTGATTTACAACGAGATAGTGAGAAACGTTTAACCCTAAATGTATTATAGATGCATCTCGAGACTCGAAAGGGCAAAGAATTCTTTTATAAATACATTTTAGTAAAATTGACTCATGTATTTTGTATCTTCTTTTTATTCACACATTTTTAATTTGTATTGATATTATAAACATTTACAATATTTTGTGCTATAATTCTATCATAAATGCTTTCTATTTAAAGTCATTAACTTTCGACCCTATGCGAATCTCCATCCTTGCTTCGTGCCTGATTACCCTCATATAGAAATAGTTATTCCTTCACAACACATTCGGATCTCCACACGACCCCTATATATATCGTCCCTTCACCACCATATATTTCCTAATTTTCTCCTCTGCTTTAACCTCCATTGCCCCTAGACATGTCAAAAAATTACCCTGACTCGAAACCGCCCGAAAAAACCCCGAAAAAATCCATTCGAAATGACCGAAACCCGAAAGTAATCCGACCCGAAAATAACCTTAATATTTTTGGTCAGAACCCGCCCGACCTGTTACCCGTCCAAAAATAGGTTAATTAAAAATGATTGATATTATAGACTAAAGTTTCTTAAAAATCGTAAGAAACATTTTTTTTATTTTCAAAATTTTAAGAAATAATATTCAAATATATTTAACTCATATTTTTATCACATGATTATTATAATGATATTTTTTTTATTAAATCGAGTCAACGTTTGTCACATACGTGTAACAAATTTAAGTAAGAATATATCCGTACTTTCTAAAATATAATATCAATGTATATTCAAAAATAAATTAAATAAATCAGGTTTATCTTACTAATATCATATATTAAATTAAATGATTAAGAAAATTAAGAATAAAATTGTATTTATGATTAAAAAAACCCGACCTAAAAACCCCTATATACCCGACCCGTATAAAACCCATATTTGACCCGAAACCCGACCTAAAAATCCGTATTATCCGACCCGTATAAAACCCGTATTTTCCAAACGCGAAATACACCCGACCCGTATTTTACCCATGACTGATAATTGACTTTTTCATAGTACCTTCTCCCAAATTTAATTGCTTATTCGGCTCGTTTTTGTGTACTAGAATACTAGATCGACGCAATAGCTCGAGTTTACTAAGTTTCTAGTCACAGAGAGCCGGAAGTAGTCTAGGCATTTGAAACCCGTCATTACCCTCATTCCCCTTCTTGATCACCTACGTACCCATGAACCCGACTTGACCTTAGCCTTTACATATTATCGTTCACCTCGTAGTTTCATTGCTTGTTTAGTTCTTCTAGTTATCTTAGTTCGTTTAGTAGATTCTAGTCTAGTTTATACTCATCTCGATAATTCTCCTTCATTGTTCTCTTAGAATTTAGTCTAAATATGGCTCACTTTTGCTTGGAATTACCGTCCCTAAGGAATTCGACCTTACTTACCCTTGCTACCATAGTATAGGATTTGTGAGTTTACTTGGTGGTTGGATTCGCCATAAATCCCACTATCGATCACCGAACCCGAAACCCGACCATCCGATCCGTTCAACTGGTGTAATTACCTCTATAACAACCAATACTCAAGCGAGTCCTACGAACTAATGCCTAATTAAAGCATGATTAATCCCCCCAACTAGGTTTATTGATAAAATGTGAAAGATAATTGCTTTGAAAAAACAGAATAAATACCTCAAGACTGATCCGCAACCCCACATCAACATCAATAAATGATTCTCTACCATCATCATCCCATCTTATGAAATTTTTCATGGATGCTGCATCGAAATTAGAAGAGAAATCACTGGCCAGCTAACTAGCTACTGTCAACTAATTGTGCACTTTACATATGCAAGGAAGACGTGCAGACAAGGAGCAAAAGATAAGGCATTATGTCAATTGGAAAAAAAAACATTTTTATTGATTTCACTTTAATAATATTGATTAACCCAATCAAGATATATTTATAAGTCACATCTCACGTCTCACTTCTGCTATCAGCAGTTTAGCACTAGTCTCATAGCTATTGATTGGGTTAGGATTCAAGCCGAACCTGTGAAATATTTGTTTTGACTTTCCACCATCTCTGAACCCTCGAACTGCAATACACACAATAATTTGTAAGTAGCTCATTTATTAATGAAGAGATGGAGTACGGATTGTGGCTGCACTGCTGGTAAGATGTTGACTATTCAACTTCCCCAAAAAATTCAAAAAAAGTGGGCAACATACCCTCATGCCAAATGAAAGTATGAAACAAGCAGAACACATCAGTAATATTTAGTTTCTGAGTTACTTCAAGTGAAAAGATATACTCCGTATCAATTTGATTCATATTCAAGCTAAAGCATAGATGCCGAACCCCAATTCTTCTATGGCCTAACACAAGCCCAAGGGCTTGATACACCGTATTTAAAACATATCTTACTGCATATGGATTTCGACAGTCCGTCTCCGATTCTTTTCTATTTATTTACAACCGAGGCAGAGTACACCTATATGTTTTCCTCTAGATCGACAATATGATCATCACAACCCCAGCCGCAAAGAGTTTACAGCTAGTTATTGACAGCCGTGCTGTTTGATTTTCCATCAATGATCTAGCGTCTTTACCCTACTTCTAAGAGTCGAGGTACTACCCATCAAACAATATACATCACTGATATTCTTCAAAATACAATAGGCATGAGAGCAAACCCACATCCACATCTATGTCCAGTCACCACCAAGGCACCAACCCACGAAAACCATAATCCAATACATACAAAAACCGATGAATAAGAGCGATAATTGGAAGTCTCCAATGCCTACTGCCCAGCACTCAGTAGACTAACCTGATATCCCCTACTCCGTGAATCGCTTGGTTCAATTCTTAAACCACTAAACTACCACTTACTGGGCAGCCCTGAAACGTCTCCTCCATTACCTCCACGGTACCCTTACTCATGGTTATACCTGGCTACATTGTAACTTCCCACTATGCGTCCTCACCTTACTCATGGCACCAAAGACAAATATGATTTTATCTCCACCTACGGCTACATAATCTACCTAGGACGTAACGTCATCTCTTGGCCTACTAAAAACAACTCCTATCTACGTTACTCCGACACTTATTTTTTGTTCTTTGGTAGATTGTCCGCACGTAATATTTCTAACTAATTTGCCTTTTATAAATTAATGACATTAGTAATTTAATGTCAAAATTAGGTAGCAGAATTAAATTGTATGCACGTAATATTCCTCACTAAGTTTTTGGCAAAACGGATGGGAAAACCAAATCAGAAAGTAAGCTGTTATTAGTGTTCGTCGCCATGAACAAAGCTATTAATCAACAGACCTTACAAGACAAAAGCTCAACAGTGCAACTTTCTGTGGTTGAATTGACTTGCAAATCCAGAACAGGTGCCACCTCAAAGTTTAGAAGCTGGATTGGTGGAAGAGTGCACCTAAAGAGACAAATCCCCAAAATTTATGCCAAAAATGAGATAACAACAGATATGAAGGCCATTGAAAACCAATGAAGAAAAATGCCCTCTATGTATTAACTAGCATTGTGAAACAATCCATAGATTAAATCACTAAATATCTCAATGCAATACAACACAACTCACATCCTTAACCCCTTTAGTGAACCTTGGCACCATACAAGTTAAATGATACCATAAGACCGCCCCCGATAGTAAAATAAAAAGAGGGCCACAATATAATCAAACCTCCACTCCTATTCTCTTTTTCCACACAATCAATACTTTCCTATTGCTGCCGCAACCATCAGTGCTACTTATATCAGCAGTGCCTTTAACAACCATACAGGCATCCTTTTGAGTCTGAGAACGACCACACTTGTTATCATACCAATCACCATATTGGAACCAATCACATTCGCCTAATTTCCCCCTCCCTCGCCCAATGCACCATGATGCCTAAAGTGCTTGACTTTCAATTTCAACTCCACGTGGCCATTGTTGCCAAGTACACTAGTAGACAACGAAAAATTGTTTCCCACCACCAACTATTCTTGTCCGTTGTTTGATTCAAAATCATAAGATCATAGTATTAGATCTCGGTTTCAGTACATTTGTGGTCACTATGTCAGTCGTCACGGCCTAATCTGACTAATTAAAATGCAGTCAATATAGCTTCAAAATGCAGTAATACGGTCGTGGTAAACTGAAAAACCTTTGAAACTCGGTCATGTATCGGTGTTATGACCAATATTTAAAGGGGTAAATATTTGAGAGGAAGGTTGGTGAAGAAGATGGTTGTAAATGAGGATGAAAGGCGACGATATAAAAGGAGTGGTAGATCAAGGAAGAGAAAGAAGGGAAGGGATTCAAAGTGAGAGAAGTGAGTTTGCCACAAGTGAGGGGTAGAGTCGTCAATCAAGGTGGTGGTTCTTGTGGTGGCTAGGTCAGGGGTAGGCAGGTGAAGGAACGAGGTGTAGATGTGAGAGGAGAGAGGAGAGAAATGTGTAGGTTCAGGAAGAGGCATAATAGCTTGTGTATGGCGTATCTGTATTAAGGGTTTTATGGGAGAGCTTTAACTATATGACGACGTCCAACCGGAGAACTACTCTAGAAGTAATTGTCAGGTAGGTCATGATGAGTATGCTGCAAAGTTTGTCTCCCTTGCTTTTAAGTTTTACTCATCATTTTTCACATTCTTACTTCACCTATGAACATGAAGTTACTTTGACTAAAGTTTCATGTATATGCATGCATAAGTGAGCAACCAAAAGCTCAGGAAAAATATGGTTTCAAATGATTCAGTTTAAGCTAAGTGATTAACATGACTGCCAATTCAAGGTGTGGCAAAATTTAACACTCCACGCACCATGTTAATATGGACACATCCAATATTTTATGTAAATCAGCATTTTGATTGAGAAAATAACTCCGAAAAGGAAGTACCTGTACGTGTTGGCATCCAGCGGAATGTAATAGTCTAAAGCATTGACGTTCAACATGGCTTCAATCCCCATTGGGTGTTTGAAGAATTCTCTGATGTGACACCTTTTGCTGTCAATCTCATTTGCATAACTCGGCAACTTCACTCTTTCCTTCTTCTTGGCAGCTAAAACAGCTTTCTTTACATCAGAGTTTCTAGAATCACCTTTAATCGGTTGGACGACATCAACACCCTTCCTGAATACAATTACGATTGTCAGTATGATATGGACCACAATACCAAATAATTCTTTTCATGACAGAACATGAAACAGTCCTTCCTAAATCCTAAGTGATGCTCAAAACGTAAAAGTTGTTAAAGATACAAAGAGACAGCAATATCTGGCACAAAGTGGCCTGCCTACCTAGTTCGATCTGTACCCTATTCTCAGGACGTGTACAGTGAATTCAGGCATTTGATGTGTGAATTCGCTAATGAAATGAAGGAGCATTTACTCACAGAATCTTAGGGACGGGGGTATCGGTGAGACTAAACATTAACTCCATAACTAAAATGAGGAGTACATAAGGATTCAAGTTAGTAATTCCAAATAATACGAGGGAGTGCTAATTACGAGTAGTAATTACTCCAAATAATTTGTTAATATTTGAGTAAAACACCCATCACAAAGAATAAGAAGGTAAACAAACGATTGAGATGAAGGGAATAACAAACGTATTCAATACAGTACAAAATTTGAGCAAAGGAAGATAAAAGTGACAATGGGATAAGAATAATGTGAGCTGATGGAATCGTAACGAAAATCGAATCAAGGCCTTTTGAAAGAGTAATTGAAGTAATACCCAAAAACATACAGCAGTAGGCTACACTGTATTATTAATTCCGGAACCCATTGTTGATAGATTTCAATAGTTTAACGGTTTTTCTAACGTGCGTCCAGTGAACACACGTTAATATGCTAATTAAGAAAGAAATCGCAATGATATCATTTCGATAAATTGAAATACCACTCTTAATTACCATACTTAGACAACAACATAATGGTAATTCATTCCTTAATTAACGTATTAACGTGTGCCAACCGATAGTTTAATACCACAACATCAGATGAGTTAGTTCAGTAATCTGTACTCTACTGCCCAAATCCTATGAACAACCAATAAATTCAAAAAAAAAAAAAAAAAAAAAAACCAACAAACCTGGTATATTGAAAAGTGTAATGAGTTAGTGTGAGCATCATGGATGAATTCCTGGAGAAACAAACAATCAAATCAAATCAAATCAAAATGATACAACTCAGAAACTAACTAACTAACTAACAACCTAGTGAGCACAGTATATTCCAATAATTTCTGGAAATCAAAGGAACCCCATCCCAATTGGCAATTGGGATTAACAACTAACACCATGAGTTTCAATATCCAATCTACCTGAATAATTGTAATAATATTAGTGATCAAGGGTAGTGTGAGTTAGTGGAGCATAATCAGTGATCAGTAGTATTCAGTAATTCGGTCATTTCGGTTTGTTGATTGTTTTTTCCCCTTCAGTCCGAGGATAACACATGTGGACATGTCAAAAGTTGGCCCGATTTGGGTAACCTCACTCCACTTCTGGACTGGATACCTGAGTTTAATTCATAGTTCAAATTAACCAATCAAGCCCAAATTTGGTGCGAATATTTATAGTAGTAAACGAGTCGATATCCCGAAAAATGTTACTCGTAGAACATAACAAACCCAAAGATGACCTGAACCCAAAATGACCCGATCCGACCCAAAATCAACCCGATTTATTTTATCCAAAAGAGATTTGACTAGAAGATGACACACCCAAACTCGACCCGGTTAACGAGTTTACCCCATCTAAACCGAAGGGTATTACTTCCACGTAAGTAAATACATACTTAAAAAGAAAAAGAAATTCAAACAAATTTATAAGCTTACTTAAATGAAATAACTCGACCTTAACTAATTCAGATGATCTTCCTTTCGACAGACATACAAACATAATAACGAAAATTTGTCAATTAAAGTAAAGACATACGTAATGAGATACTCTTTCCATCCATTCAATTCTTTACGCGAGGATCATGTCATATCATTTCTGTGAGAAAGAATAGTTGACGGAATTTAAGGGATGGGAGGGACCGCATTCCGCATATGATTTTCCATTATTGGATAAGGTGAAACATGTGAGATGTGAATATGTGATGCGAGTGTGTGTCATTGTGAGTGTCAATGTCACCGACCTTCTAAAGTACAGCAAAACAGCATCAGGCTTTCCATCTCCCACAGACAGACAGACATGGCTGTTGTCCCTACTAACTACGCGTTTTCTGCGCTACCTCCCTACAAACTACACTTCCTCTACTCTCTTTACAATCTTTTCGAATATTCGTCTCCCTCCCATCAACTTAACCTCTGTCTCTTTGAAACTTCCCAGAAACTCTCCTACTTTACTTCTTCTTCTGCTCATTCATGACATACAGAAGCAGCAGCAGCAGCAGCACCCATCTTCCTTTCTTTTCATTTTTGATTGATTTTCGAGGTTAAGTAGGTAACTGAGCGATTTCCTGAACTGGGTTTGTATTGGTTTGTTGATTTGAGGTGTAATGCCGAGGGTTTCGATGTTGGGCACCCTTTTCTGGGTGTTGCTCACCATGTGTTTGGGAAAATGCTCCTTAGGGTTTCAACCATCTGATAACTATCTCATCAACTGTGGATCACCCACTAATGTTTCTTTTGAAAATCGCGTTTTTATGGCGGATTCTACCTTAAATTCCACTGTTGTTCTTTCAGCACCTCAGAAAGTTTTGGCAAATACGAATTCGATTTCTCAAAATCTGTACAAAACTGCACAAATCTTTCCTAACAACTCAAACTACACCTTCTCTGTTACTAAACACGGCCGCCATTGGATTCGCCTTCATTTCTTTCCATTTGCTTTCCAAAACTACAATCTAAGCAATGCTAAGTTTTCTGTTGTGGTTCAGCATTACACCCTTTTGAAGGATTTTCAGATGAATGATGGTAGTCCTGTGATCAAGGAGTATTACCTGAACATAACCTCTGATAAGTTAGTTATCGCTTTTGAGCCATCGGACGGCTCCTTTGCATTTCTGAATGCATTAGAAGTTGTTTCTGGACCTGATGGGCTTATTCCTGATACTGTTGCAACAATTGACGAGCCCGGTTCTAGTCAGAACCTGGTGCATCATGCTTTGGAAACTTCTTTTAGGGTTAATATGGGGAATACTGCTGTAAATCCTCAGAATGATACTTTGTTCAGGAAATGGGTTCCTGATGAACCATTTTTGAAAAACAGCAACTTTGTTAAGTTCCTATCGACACCGCAACTTGTCAATTACTCTAGGGAAGGAGGGCCCACCCCGGAAATCGCCCCTCCTTCTGTGTATGGCACTGCCAGTAAGTTGAATTCTGACCTTGACCCTAATTTGAATGTCAATGTCACTTGGTATTTCGATGTGGATCCGGGTTTTAGATATTTGGTTAGGTTTCATTTCTGTGACATTGTTAATAAAACAGCTGGTCAGTTGGTGTTTAATGTTTATGTTAATTCTTGGTATGCTTATAAACATCTTGATCTCGGTAAGCAGACCTCAAATAAGTTGAATTCCCCATATTATTTGGACGCGGTTATGAGTGAGAGTGATAGCAGTACGCTTTCTGTAAGCGTTGGGCCGTCAAATGAGGCCGGGCAGTACCCTAATGCATTGCTCAATGGTCTGGAGATAATGAAGATTAGTAACTCAAAGGATAGTCTTGATGTATCATATTCTAACACCCAATCTATAAGGTCTAAGTCTAAGGTCAAGACAAGTGTTATGCTAGGGATAATTATTGGTTTTATGATTGTTTTCGTGGCTTTGGCTGTAGTTTTGTTTGTGATGCTTAGAAGGAGAAAGAAAGCACATCTTGATGTATTTGGTAACAAAATCTCTGGCAATGTAACCTCTGAATATGGTAACATTTTCTCCTTGGTCGCTATACGTGAGGCTACTGATAACTTCAATGAAAGTTTGGTCATTGGTGTTGGAGGGTTTGGAAAAGTATACAGAGGGGTATTGAAGGATGATACGAAGGTTGCTGTTAAACGTGGAAATCCCGATTCTCAGCAGGGTATGAATGAATTCCGAACTGAAATAGAGATGTTATCTCACTTTCGACATCGTCATCTGGTGGCTCTCATTGGTTACTGTGATGAGCAGAATGAGATGATATTGGTTTACGAGTACATGGAAAATGGGACACTTAAAAGTCATCTATATGGGTCGAATAATCCAAACCTTAGTTGGAAACAAAGACTCGAAATATGTGTAGGGTCAGCTAGAGGTCTTCACTATCTTCATACGGGTTCTGCTAAGCCTATTATTCATCGGGATGTTAAGTCCGCAAATATACTGCTGGATGAGAATCTGATGGCTAAAGTTGCTGACTTTGGTCTGTCAAAAGCAGGCCCCGATATAGATAAGACCCATGTCACCACGGCTGTGAAAGGAAGTTTCGGGTACCTAGACCCGGAGTACCTGATTAGACAACAGTTGACTGAAAAATCAGATGTTTACTCCTTTGGGGTGGTCTTGTTTGAGGTGGTATGTGGGAGGCCGGTAATCGACCCATCACAACCGAGAGAGAAGGTGAATCTGGTGGAATGGGCAATGAAACTACAGAAGAAAGGGGAGTTGAAGAAGATTATTGACCCAAATCTTGAAGGCCAAATAAAACCCGAGTCGTTGAGAAAGTTTACAGAGACAGCGGAGAAGTGTCTGGCAGAATGTGGGCTTGATCGGCCTACAATGGGAGACGTGTTGTGGAACTTAGAGTGTGCTTTACAGGTGGACGAAGATACAACAAGTGATGATGTATCGCTGCTGATTGACGATACTCAACCTCTGCAAACTCTTCCCTCTGGGAGTCGATACAGCGTGGGAAGTGCAGAAGACATTGTCAATTCTTCAATGAGTCGGGTTTTCTCACAGATGAGAGCACCACAGCATGAGCTATAGAGCTACACCACCACTGGACTGTCATCGTCATTCATTGATTATTTGGTTAATTATTGTACCAAATGGTTTCAAATGCACAGAGGCTTGTTTGAGACTGTTTCACATGTTGGTCACAAACAACGGTCTCTTAGAAAGTTAGAAGTCATGTGTGTTCAAATCGGACAATTGAAGAAAATATTGAGTAGTTATTGTACAGGTGATTCCATTTAATATTTAATTCTTTTGTATCATGAATAAGATGTTTCTAAGGAAATTCATTTTTCTATATTTTTATGAGTAATTTGCGAAACACTACCTAACATTTACCCATATTTGCGAAGTACCTAACATTTTTTTTTTTTGCGAAACACTACCTAAACTTTAATGAGTTTTGTGAAACACTACCAAGTAACGGTTTCTGTAAAACTATCGTCATAGTGGACCATGTTTGAAGATATTTTTCTTCATATTTTCCTTTCTTTTTTCCCTCCTTTCCCCCTCTTTCTTCTGTATACATTTTTTTTTCATTCTCACATATTATACAGTATCTCTTTTCTACCATTTCCAATCTACCCCTCTCATTCTAAGAATTTCTGCAGTTCCAAGACTAAGTTACAACATAAATAAGAACAAAGATATCAGCCCCGAAACCCAAGGATTCTGTTTTGATCAAATACTCTGTAGTTAAAAGGGGACTTGGAATACATTGTCATAACAATTACAAAAAATAAGTCGCCCATTTTGGACACTCCCAACAACAAAAGTCTAGCATAAAATTTTACTCTTCTAACTTGAATAACAAACGTAATATTCTAAAAGTAATCCAAAAATTTGGCCACTGGTTACAAATACTTGACATCAACTACAATAATACTTCATTACTAATATATACTTGAACATTAATTGCTGATGGTTGATGGTGTTGTGGATGCACGAGTGCAGAAGAAAGAGGGGGGGGGGGGGATATGGAGGAAAATATCATCAAACGTGGCCCACTATGACGAAAATTTAATCGAAACCGTCACTTGGTAGTGTTTCGCAAAACTCATTGAAGTTTAGGTAGTGTTTCGCAAAAAAATAAATGTTAAGTAGTTCTTTGCAAATAGGGGTAAATGTTAGGTAGTGTTTCGCAAATTACTCTATTTTTATTTGAGCACAAACTGTGATAAAAACTCGAGGGTTTTTGTGACTTTTGGTTTCAACTAGAATTATTGATGTTTTTGTGACTGACATGATTATATATCAACTAGTATGGAGTTATTGTTGGTCTTAATAAAATGATACTCGTACAAATGAATTTTTTTTATATTGTTTAAATACTTTTAATAAAAGGACTAGTATAGATCTCCACAATAATGCATGATACATTTAGAATTTTATATTATATTTAGTGATTATTTAAAATATACAGTATTATACTGGGATAAGGAGCAACAGCTATGGCGGAGTTTATGGAAGGTGGATGTATTGCCCCGAGTTAAGGTTTTCTTCTGGCAATTATGCAATAATGCTCTACCCACAAATGGAAACTTGGCAAGACGGTAAATTCCATGGATGCCTGATGTCCTATATGCGAGAGTGAAGCGGAATCATGCCTTCATCTTACAAAGGAGTGTGGTTGGTTGGGAGGAGTATGAGATGGTTTGAGGATGGATAGGAAAATGGATGTAACAATTTGTTTCTTCCTATGACATTAATTAATACTCAAGACGAAAAATAATTAAGTCGTAAAAAGTAGGGATGTTAGTGGGGCGGGTGAAAGGTGGATACCGCACCGCACCCGCATGGCCGCACCGCTTGGGGTGGGTGTGAGGATGGTTATGTGGGTGGCGGGGCAGGTAGATGAATGAAAATGTTAGCCGCAATGGGTAATGGGAGTGGGCGTGGTTTTAACATTTTACCCTCCCCACGTCCGCACCGCCCCATACCCGCACCGTTCTACACTCGCACCGCCTTAAATCTATAATATTACGAGAAAAAACAAAAATTGTAATATGAAGTTTGTACTTAAACTTTAATTTATTATTAACTTTGATTACATTTATTTTGCAATTTTGAATGTCATTAGTTAATCAAACAGTTAATGAGAGTGTTATTTATTTTTATTAATTTGGCGGGTAAAGGCGAGTGATGGGTGGATAACGAGGCGGGGATGGGTCCTCTAAGTATACCCGCGGAGCGGGTGACGGTGAGAACTTTTGTACCCGCGTTGGGTAGCGGGACGGGTGCGTATATTACTTTTGAGTGGCGGGTGCGGGGTACCTTTCCCCCGCACCCGCCCCTCCCCAGTGACATCCCTAGTAAGAAGTGGTAAAAATTAAAATCGTCGACTCAAGTGAGTCTTTCATTAATACAAGAACCGATTGTCACTTACAACATCATAATGAATTACTCCATCCAACCCACAATGATTTACCCATTTTTATTCAAATGTGAGAGATTAAAATAATAAGTGGCTAAATCATAGTGGGTCGGAGGGAGTACAATTTTAAGTACGAGTTTAATATTGCTTAGGGTTGCATGTGGACGCGTGAATAGAAAATTCAAAATTAAGCAAGACTACTCCTCACTTGCACACGTTTTTCCTGTAAACTCAGTAATTTGACATCCTGCAAAATTTACAAAAATACAAAACTATCCCACTTAGTGGGAGTAACCTAACCGTTCTTCTATCATGGCCCCAAATAATCAATGTAGCATAACATTTAGGTTATCTAATTAATAGATAAGCAGACATGTCACATTACAAGTCGACATGTATACAATGTGAGATACACATTAAGTGAGTTCAGTTTAGAATGTAGACATAACAACATCTGAAACAAGCATGCAGTATGAATTACGGTAAAGAATACATTATGTGAATAGCATGTGAAAAACAAAACAGTAAAACATACATCATGTGAGTAGCATGCGAGAATTAAAACAGTAAAACATACATTATGTGAATGGCATGTGAGAAGTAAACAACAAAACATACATCTTGTTAATAACATGAGAAACATAATGGATATATCATTTTTCTTCATCGAGCATCAGGCCCGTCAGATGGCATGTTCACCCGGTTCTTGGAACCGGGGCCCAGCCCATTAGGGGCCCTCAATAGCTGCTAACCCATTATATACATGTTATGACCATATAGAGACTAATAATATTGATTGTGACACAGTGGTTGCTGTGAGCTGTTAAAGACATAGATTGAGCAGATGACAAGGGTTCGAATCCTCACAATTGCATTACTTCTAAATTTGGTTTTAGTTTTCTTCCCTTCTTTCCTAAGCTTATTTACTGATATTACTTCTCTTCTTATTATTGTTTCCTTTGAGTCTTTAATTAATAACGTGTTCTGCATTTTTTTTAAATATAAAAAATATGGATATAAGACCTTTAACCTAAGTTTTCATTTTAATTATAATTTGTGGGTTATTTATTAGTAAATTTTTATGATCAATTTTTTTTTTTTAAAAATAAATAAATTGTGTAACAAATACTCTGTATCATATTTATACAACAATGGGATTTACTACCTGTAGTCTAAAATAAATTTACAAAAAAAAATTGATAGTTAAAAATGCAGTATAAATGGATTGTAATGCATAAATCTCAAATATTTTGATAACTACTCACCTACTGTAGATAGGTACGAAGTATTATGGAGTACTACTTTGTAATATCAGTGGATGATGACACTTAGTTATATTTAAAAATTCGAAAACAAATTTCAATCCGTCTATTACTTCTTCCGTCAGATTGATTTATTTACCTATTACTCATATGTTATTGGTGAGAAACATTATATCAAAGGTAATAAATAAATGATTGAGACGGAAATGGTATAGTGGAATATCAAATTTCAAAATAACGTAAAAATATACGAGCTGGTGTTTGGTATGAGGCCTCCGAAAAATATTTGACACTGGGCTTCTAAAAATCATTTGACGGCCCTGTCGAGCATATGTCATGTGAATCAACTAATTCAACATGTAGCATGTGAAACATGACAAGTATATCACTTTTGAACATATGTGTTCATTCAAACCAATTTACCATGTGGATATAGAATAATAACGAGGCATACCGAAACATGTGATTTAGAAAACTTTAGTCATTTAGTTTTAAGAACAATGGTTTCCTTACACACAAAGCACGGTACGTGACTACTAATGTCTCATGCGTACTTAAGGCTTACATCTCACCATAAGTGCGGATGAGAACAACATTCCCACCAATCATATCGATACTAGAAAGTTTACATCTCACCCTTAGTGCTCAACAGGATCGAATACCTAAATTGACTCGGTTTAGTTGACCGACACACGGAGAAGAAGGACTGCAAGTGCATGGACTCAGAGGCCCCGCTAAACAGAACACGTCCCATACACTGCTAAGCTAAGGCAAAGGTCGGAAGGTATTCCGCCCCTAAAGATTTCTAATATAGAGAGTGAGAGCTGATTAGTGCCCTTATCTATGTATGCGCACACACCCAATCCATACTCTTGGTCTCGGGAAAGAGAACCTTTAAACAACCGAGCACCTCAATGGCAACTTGACGACTACTACTCTACCGATAAACTCATAAAGAGTTGGCTGCCCATTTAATTCTTAACATTTTCTCGCACCGGCAGGATGCATCATGGCCTCCCATGAGCGGTGACTCCGAGTGTCGTAGTCTACTTTCGAAGTTGTCTCCTATCGCACCGTCTCCTAAACTTTACCAAGACAGCGCCCAACACAAAACTTCGGCTGAATTTGGGTGTCTTATAACAGAGTCTCTGGAATATCGAGCTCAGCGGTCATCGTGGGGCAGATGTCTGATAATCAAAGGGATGAAACAATACTGGGTTTCATTAAGGTGACCGGTCTGTGGGCTGTGTATTGACTCGGACAAATCATTACCTCATGGAATGGTGAAAAAAATTCACCGTGAGTGGTGTGTGGACATGGCAAAATCCACCCCGGCGCGGTCAGGCGCGAGTTTGGGTAGGCGAATGAATCTCGTGGTGAGATTGTTCTCGAATTGAAATTTAAATGATAATGAAGTCGCCACCGAACTTTGTGGGAGTTTGGACCCGTTCAAACCCACTATATACTTAGGCGTATCGCGCATAAAGCACGGTTCGCCTTATAGTACTAGAGCTTGTGGGATTCATCTCTTTGCCTAACGATACCGATGTCGAATTATCGAATATCGTATATCGAATGACTCTCGTTGCCAATGGTTTCGGGCATCCGGAAACCGAAGGTTCTGAGTAAGGGGTGAAGGTACGTGTTGGGAAGCCCACGAAGGACACCCAACCCCGCCCGCACATAGCGGCCTCTACTAAGATATCGATTGATGTTTAAGTACGCGCGTTAGTAAGATGATGAAAATGTATGACAAACACTGTTTTATGCGAGACATGCGAATTGTATGTTCACTACGTCGTTTAATGCATTTCAAAATATGTCGAAATTGTTTTAAGCAAGTGAGTTCATTTAAAAGCAATAAATGCCACACAATGAATTAAATAACTTGAAAATAGAGGTTACAAGTTACACGGGCGGAATACAACCCGAAATTCACAATACGACAAGCAATTGTAATTAATATCGAGTTAGAAACGGTAAATGTAAACTATAAACAGACTCGTAAATAGAAACCAAACAGAAACCATAAACCGCATGATTGGGCAGACTCCGATCAGTTACTAATGCGCGGGCGTCGTGACCCGTACAATCAAACAATATTTTTAACTCCGACAAACCTAACTAATGTAGTAGTGGTAGGTCGGGATCGATCCTCAGGGAGATGGGTTAAGCCGTATTGGTCAAGTCTAGAGTCAAATCGTGGTTGGGATTGAGATGGGGGTTTTGGGTCAAGAAAGGTCGAACTATTGCTATTGAGCTATTCTACGAAGGCTAGGGTCAATAAATAGGAAAGGTGTTGGGGAGAGTCGGGATTCGGAAATGGGGTCTTAGAGTCTCGGGATCGAGTTTTTGTTACAATGTTAAAAAAGGAGAATTCCACCTTTCGGTTTCTTCACCCAACCTACCTTAAACCCGCTTTCGCGACGAAAGGGTAAGTCTCAAATTAAGGTAATTTCTACCCCGAGTTTCCCCATATTGGTAGAAATGAGTCAAGGTCGGCCTAGTCACGATTCTAAGTCAACAAAGACACAAAAACCTTAAAATTGATAATTATCAAGTAAACAACCCACCAACATCCCTTACATCAAATAATCCAAATCCTCCTCCCTAATTCCCCAACAAAGAAATCTACTTACTAATCATGATGATTAACAATAAAACTCTAATAAAAGAGAAGTTGTCTAAAACATGCATAAAAACTACACTAATAAATTATACTAATGGAGAAAAAGGAGAGGAAAGAATTTTATCAACAATGGAGGAAACTAAGATAGAAGATGAAGATTAATATAAAAGATTGAATCTTGGAGAAATACACAAGAATTTGTCACTAATCCATGCATAAATCTTCAATCTTCAATAAGAGAAATATGAATCTTCAAGAAATAAAGCCAGGGTTTTCCCACATAAACCCTTGTAAAACCCTTGAATCTTCAACAATAAAGTACAATCTTCAATAAAGATGGAAGCTTGTCTACTAATTATGGAGTAATTATACTAATACTAAGTAGATCTACTAATTGTTTTGAGATTTTTCTAGGAAGCTTACTACAATCTACTACTAGAGAGTTTTCTACCCTACTCCTACTCCTAAGAGGCACACTTAAGGCTCTAGGAGGCACAAAACCCTAGGAGGGGTATTTATAGAGTTCTAAATGGGTTGCACAAACTTCAAGGCCCAAATCCAATTCCTCTTCATTTAGCTAGACCTTCACCCTTTGCATCTTCATGGGGCGAAATTTCGCCCCGCGGCTCGACATAATAATCCCACCGTGTGAAATTTCACCCGGTGAGATTTTCTTCGGTTTTGGCGTTTCCGGCCCGGTTTCTCCATCGGGTGAAATTTCACCCGGTGGGCGAAATTTCGCCCGGTCATCTCGCCCTGAAAATCTTCGGGGGTGGAAAAATGTCGTCGGGTGAAACTTCGCCCGGTGATGACTCACCGGGCGAAACTTCACCCGGTGGCCTTCTGCTCTTTTCCGGTCTCTTTCTTTGTCGATCAATTGGATTACTTGAACTTTCAGTTGTGTGCTTTGCTCTTGGACCGTATCTCTCTCTTGCTCGTAGAAGCTCAAACACGTTTTCGGTCAAAAATCCTATCAAAATAGACAGAAAACTACCAAAAATACGTAAAATGCAAAAGAGAGACACTAATGCGAGAATTACGCAAAATACGGCGATAATCGCACTCAAGTCTCGCAAAATGAAGGAAAAACGGGTCTAAATGGAATGAAAAATGGTCCAAATTTGGCACAGAACAATTCCCCCACACTAAACCGTTGCTCGTCCTCGAGCGAAGACCCAAAAAGAAACTAGCTACTACTACTAAGCTAGACTATGCTAAGCCGATACGAGGCAATTAACGGGCCCGCTCTGTCCCTTCAACTCACATCGAGATACCTATGAGGTAAGGTACCTCCATGCAAGGCAAGTTGGGTCTTGCTCAAAATTGGGGTTGCGACTAACACACACACAAACACATAACAAAGAAGACACACATAAAAAGATAGTCGCAACCAAAGAGAAAACAAATCACCGAATCCCTCATCGAAATGGCGGAGAAAGCACCGATTCGAGCTTATGACAAGCGAAAACACTACCAAGCTAGTAACACAAATTGACATGGACAAGATCATAATAGGATGACAATCAAACAATAAAAACATTGAAAACTTACCAAGGTCCTTCTAGTTCCACTAAAGATGCCTACAATGGGACGATAAATGGAGTGGATAAGTGAGAACCATGGAGTTAGTAAGCACTGTAGGTAAGTGTTATGCCGTCTCCTAAGCTAAGCCTAGAGGGTCGTTCCAAACTCGAGAAAGCCAATTAGACCAAAAAGATGGATAAGTGTTTGCAAAATGGTAAGGATTGCCAAATTACCGCTATTTTCCTTCCTCGGGACTCGGTCCTCTAGTAGGCATTTCACGGCAATAAGACAACCAAGGGATTATTTGGGTTTGGGAACGATTTTTTTTTGAGATTTTGATTTTCTTTCCCCATTATTTCGATCGAGTTTTTTTTTTTTTTTGACATATTGATTTGCCCTTCTTCTTCATTTTTCCCTTTTTCTTTCTTTGAATAGCCCTTTTTTGGCTAGATGATTCATTTGAGATCAAGGTAAAGCATATTCTTGCAAACTTATTTGTGGAAATGGGTGAATGGTAGAGAAATAGGCTAGTCGGGTGTGCACCCCCTTCGAACCCATAAAAGGATGAAAGTTTTGGACTAAAAGTGGCTTCTCAAGTAAGGTCACCTAAGAGAACGGGGAACGGTAACCAAGGCCTTATCACTCCATGGGTGGTCAAGGTGGTCAAATGCAAATCCCGATGTAGACTCCTAGTAGAAAAGATGGACTTATGGTAAAAATCCAATGCAAAAATTGGTTCAAGGTCATTCTACTAGAATTATGTCCAAAAATCAAAAGGGATCACTAACAAGTGAGTAATAAACATTCGGCCTAATCTCAAAATCGGGTTTTCGAAAACTTTACCTAGACAAGCTATACACAAAATAAAAAGAACACAAAAAGGACAAAAATACAAGGAAACAAAACAAAATAAAATGCACAAGTATAGCCAAGCACTCCATACCCCATTAAGTCAACATAATCCACAACCACCAATTCCAAAATATTCACCAAGTGAACCTCCAAATAGCATATATGCCCAAACTCCATGCATAAGAGAAAGGGATAAAACGAAGGTAGAAAGTATTACCGCGCGGTCTTCATTTCATTTCCGCTACCTTACGTATCCATGCTAAATGGTTGGCGGTGTACCTATAAGAGGGAGAATGCAAGACAATACAAGTGACACAAAAACGAAAATAAAGGAAAAGAAAACTAAAATGAGAAAAAGTGAAAAAAAAATTGGATTTTTGGTTTTTAAAGGAAAAATGAGAAAGAAAATAAAGAAAAGGATAGTAGATCCCCCCACACTAAAACTGTGCATTGTCCCCACGAATAGGAGAAGAATCGAAAAAGAAAAAGAGAAAAGAACGGAAAATCTTTTTGAATTTTTATGGTTTTTCAAATGTTTTTGGATTTTTGATGATTTTTCAAATGTTTTTCTATTTTTCAAAAATTAAGGGGATAAAAAGAAAAGAAAAGAAAAATGAAAAAGAAAGAGAAAAAATAAGAAAAATCGATAAGGGAAGAAAAAGGACGTAGGTGTAATCATATCACCTCGCCCGGATTCTGCACAAATCGGGAAAATCAAAAGAAAAAGAAAATTTTGGATTTTTCAAACGGTCTTGGTGCGATCAAGTCACCGAAGACCGGGAGCAACAATCAGGTCCTTCTTCTCTAAGGTACCTACAATAAACCTCACGTGTGTAACGACCCAAGTAGGGTCACGAAGTGGCTGACAATATCTCAAACCAACAAAATAACCAATTACAAATCAATCAACAACCGTAATTATCAAATGCCAAAAATTGGCGCTGCAAGGACTGACAGTGAACAAGATAACTGAGACAAGAGAATAGACGACCGACGACTTACAACCAACAACTAACACCCCCACCCCGACACTAACGACACTCGACCACTCACACAGAACCCGGGGGACGAGGTGGTGGGTTGTAAGACCCTGGCGGAGGCATACCGAAAAATCGATCAAAATAGCTTTGCTGCTGCTGCAACATCCTTTGGTTCTCCTCCGCCGCCAACCTCGCCGCTTGGGCATCCCTAGCGGCGTCCCTAGCCATTTCAAAACTGGTCCGGGTGTACTCAAAACCATCCCTGGAGTACGCGTACGAGCCATGCGCAGTATCGCGCGCATCTCGGGCCAAATTGTAGGCATCCTGGGAGAGGTTTAGTGAGGTTGTCGAGTTCTCCTAAGTCTGACGTGTACTGATGGTAAGGGATTCGTCACGTCCCAACCGTCAATAAAATAACCGGCTAATCCTAACTAGGGTAGATAGGGTAAGTCGGGTCAAATCCACGGGGACGGTAAGAGGCGTCTAGACTAGGTCGGCCCAAATACGAGACTACGTCAACGAACTAAACTAAACTAGAGAATGATAGAGGGGGAGAAGACTAGACTATGACTAAGAAGAACAACTAAGGAAAACGGGCTAGAATTAGGTCGGGGTCAAAGGGGTAACGGAATGGTCAAGGAAGAACTAGAGTGAGGGAGGTAGTAGGGTAATCTAGGTTGGTCCGGGCTCTCGCAACTTAGACTCACCTAGAGGTTCCACCTAAAACCCATCTCGGCGATACACAACACAAACGGGGTTCTAGCGCGCTATAGGCCTAGGTCGAATCCGGGCTCTCGCAACTTAGACCGGCCTAGGGGTCGTCCTCACCGGGCTCTCGCAACTTAGTGAGGGAACCGAACCCACAAACAAACTATCACCCACAAGAGAAAGGCAAGAAAAACAAGCATTCTTAACTACTTAGTCATTCAAGCAATTCCACAAACATGTGATGTGCATCAAACAAGAGGAAACCCAAATCTTCCACCAACATCTCTAACCAACCCTTAATCACCCAATCAACACCCTAATCACCTTACTAACCCTAGAAAGAACACTACTCTAACATAATCCAACTAAAACTAACAAGAACAAGAAGATCTAACATAAGAAAACAAACATACATAAACAAACTAGTGAAAACTATTAACTACAATCAAAGATTGAAAGTTGAATAACAAAAATAAAGATTAAGAGGGAAAAGGAAAGGATTATACCAAACTAGTGAAGGAGAAAGAACAAAACTTGCATTAATGAAGAAAACCCAAAACAAACATCCAAGGTTGTCAAGCTTGGAGAAGATCTTGAAGAATTCCCAAATTACAAGTACTAATCTAAGATTAACTACTAATTATCGACTAATCTACACTAATCTAATCTAATCTAACCTAAAGTAGTCTAGGGTTTAGTCTCTCATGAAGTGCCTCCTCTTAACATAACAAGGGAAGAGTATATATAGGGTTACAAATGAAAGGGAGAAGAAAAGAAAACAAAGCGGAGTAGCAGTGGCCCGTCCCGGCCGAGACGGGGTGGTCCCGGTCGGGACGAGGTCGGTCCCGGTCGGGACGCCTCCATCCCGATCGGGATGGGCCCAGGTCAGCAGCTTCTTTTTTTTGCTCCTTCATCCCGAACGGGATGAGCTTATCCCGAACGGGATGAGCCTTGTAGGCCTCCATTATGATCTTTTTGGTCCCTCCTTGTTTCTCATGGGCTTCTCACCGATTCTCGGGACTCGGGATCGGGTCTCGGAGGCTCGGGATTGGGTCCCAAGGTCTCGAGGTCGACTCCAAGGCATCGAGTCATCGTTCCTTAGTTTCGTTGGCTCCAAAAAGTGTATGTATCGAGTCGGAATCGCTCCAACTCTTCCAAATCGGTCTCGGGAACCTGAAACGAACTAAAGGAAGCATAAGAAGCCCCTAAACCGCTCCCAAGGAGCGATTCTACAAGGAAAATGGGACCAAAACACTACGAAATAGGCACTACAAATGGCACTTATCATGTACGATCATAGACTTCCCCCCATTGGTTATAAAAGTTCTCCGATCCAAAGAACGAAGAGTGTCGTGGAGGACTGATGTTGACGTCCTCCTGAAAACCAGGGGTAGACTGGGTGAACGTGGAGTGTCTGTGTGGTGTGAAGTCTGAAAAGTTGGGGGTGAAAAATTGCGAGGTCTGGGGTTCGGGTTGATGGGAGGAAGAGGGTCCGTGTGATGATGACGGTAAAGTTCTACGACCCTCATCCCGAGAGGTTTCAACCTCTCGTTCCTCCTCCGACACGTCTACGACCTCTATATCATCGTCGCCAAAATCTAAAGGTCCCTCGGGGTATTGAACTATACGAAACTTACCTCGGGTGTTATCCCGAATGTATTCCCCGGACCTCTTCGGCAATGCCGAAGTTCTCTTCAATATCTAGCCTAACCCAATTGGGGCTAGGCATTGCAATAGCGCGCAGCTCAGTTATCTTATACAGAAAAAACTATCATAATCCCCTTTCTGGGGCCACACAAGGAAAGGACAATAGACTTCATCTATGTAAATTCCCGCTCCATCAACCGGTGCCAAATCGCTAAAATCGATTTCCAAGGCTCTAGCTAGCATCGTTACAACACCACCACAAGAAATTCTCTTGCGGCCGCCCTTCGCAATCTGGGCGAAGTGAGTAGCTAAGGCCTCGGACATATCGATCGACGAGCCTCTCTCCAAAACTGCATCCTCTAAAAGCTGAACAGCTAAAGCACTATAGTTGTGGTGCGTATCATAGCTCGACAAGAATGAATTAGCTATAATACGCGCCACATACCGGAGGATGGGGTTTCAGATTGAGAAAGAACACATCTTTCCTCCCTTGAAAGTCCTCTGGTGGGCTATTTTAAACCAGAATCGATCTCGGCCGAATTTATCGTCCCGAGTCTGTCCCACCCTAGGCTTTCCAAGGACTGAAGAAGGTAAACCAAGCATTGCACCAAAGTTCCTCAAGTTGAGGACGTACGAAGTTTCTCGCAACTGAAAAGAGACAGTGGCATTATCATCACCACTTAACTCGAAAGTTGCGAAAAACTCGCGCGTCAACTTCTGAAAGTTTCCTCCTTGGAGGCATAAAATTTGATGAGACCAAGACCTTGGCACATTGCTTGTACCTGCGATTCTATGCCCATACGCTCAAGTACATCTCGAGCCGCCCAACGAGTCGGCTCGAGACGACAGACCCAAATTTTTTTACATTTATCAACATGATCTTTCTTAGCGAAATAGAGACCAGATAGAGGTTCACGGAAATTACGACGGATTTTCGGGTAACGTACCTCAAGCGGAACAGGTTGTTCGCGCGGTATTGAGCTTTGTGTCTGAACGGGCATCGGGACAGATTCGTCCCGAGCCTCGGCTGGCGGCTCCTCGGACCGTGAGGATGATGTCAACCCCGAATTTCGATTTAGCATTGAAGAAATCCGTTTCCTTGCCATTTGCTTTACCCTCCTCATCCTTGATGCTTTGAATTTGATGAATATGTGTTGACGGTCTCGATTTGGGGTTTGTCGGAACTTGAACGATTTCTCAAAACAAACTCCAAGGAAGTGTTAGGAATGTGGTAGGGATGAGGAATATATAATTTGATTGAATTTTAATGGAGGAATGAAGAGATTAGAGGTGGTTTAAGGTGGTGGATTTGGGGTTTATTTTGGGATTTTTGGGGTTTGGTTGATGTGAGAGATAGGAAAGGTGAATTATGAAGATGGTAAGGTGGGTTTGGTTGGGTAAGGCTGCCGCGGGGTGATTTTTCGCCAGGTCAGATTCCACCAGGCGAAATTTCACCCGACGGTCTTCGGACCGGTTTTCGTCGTTTCCGCGCAGATTCACCACCGGGCGAAATTTCGTCCGGTCAGACTCCACCGGGCGAAATTTTTCTGATCAACACATTTTATATCTATTTATTTCGTCCCCGGATCGTTGATTTATCACGTTTCTTCTCCTGATTATGTCTTAACTGTCGATATTTTCTAGAAAGTCGATACTGCCGTATCTCGGGTTATTTTGCAGGATATGTGTGCTTTTGGACACATTTACGTCTTGACGAACTAAAAATAATAAGCCGAGGACGAGAATGGGAATCGAGAAGGAACAAAGAAGGAAACAAATGCAAATTGAGAAGAAAGAATGATCGCCTACACAAGGGTCAACTTCAAACGTCCATATCTTGAGTTCTACAACTTAAATCAGGGTGATTCCAGTGGCGTTGGAAAGCTCTTTCTCTTAGCTTTCCAACGGTATATTGGACGTCTAATTTGAACAAGTAACAAAGAAATGGCAGCTATTTGAAGTCGAGCGCGCGATGATGTGACCTACAGTGATACTCGATCGAGTGCCCCCACTGCACTCGATCGAGTGCCACTTCGTGAAGCTCCTGCCAATATTTTGGGGGGTCACTCGATAGAGTGCCATCAGGCACTCGATCGAGTGCACCCAATCCGGCCCGCGCGCCAATTCTATTTCAACTTAGAATTTGGGCATGTTTTCGAGCCCAACTGATTTTCTTTAAATCAGTTGTCCTGACTTCATTGTCAGAAACTTTTTTTCTTTTACAGAATTTAGAACTCCTTTTATTTTTCTTAGCATTAAAGTTTACGTAGTTTAGTTTACTTGAGGAGATACATTGAACCTTGCTCTTCATTCTTAGATCTGGAATTCTTCGGTATTGCAATTCTTAATTTCAATTTCAATTTCAGTTTCTACCTTAATTTCCGTCTTAATTCATTCTTCATATTGCTTTATCGTTTTCTAGTATAGATTTATTATTGCTTTCCGTAGATTAATTCGATTCACCTTCGTTATGTTTAATTGCAGTTCGTATTTCGTTAATTTGATTATGCTTAATATGAGTAGCTAGATTTCATCTAGGGTTTAGGGGGATCGATGCGTATTATTAGGGTTATAGTCAATTGACCTGTTTCTAATCGTATGAACTATCGCCTGATTATCATTTTAATTCTGATTAATTGTTTGATGCATAATTCAATTAATTAGTATCGCAAATTAGAACTTTTCGCCGACCGGGTTAAGAACTAATTAGGCTACGATAGTTTGGGTAGACTGACTTAATGCTAGCGACCGCAGATTAAGTTTAGATCTAAGGGTTGTAGTGTACCGACCGGACCTGCACCTTAGGTAGTTCGATTATTGACCTGTTAGTTGACTCCCTGACCCGAGTAATATTCATTGTGAATATGAGACCCTAGATTTTTTCCTTATTGATTTATCTATCAGTAATTAGTTATTAGTTTACCAAACCAACTCAGACCGTGACCCATAACCTATAGTCTAATTCTTAGGAGTAGACGACTAAATCCTGTCTCCTTGTGGTTCGACCCCTGACTTCACTATCTACATTAGTTGGTGACCTTAGGGTATCTTTGATTAGGGATACGATTACCTCTGTCAAATTTTGGCGCCGTTGCCGGGGAGACGGTGTTATTTAGTTGTTTATTTTTTTTAGGTTCTAGGTTATTTTTTGTATATAATTTTTTATTTATTTTGTATATAATTTTTTTTTTATCATTCACCATTATGACAAATTTTTACTTCCCACAATTCAAATATGAGTCAATACATAATTATTGGGATAGACTTGAGTCTTTCATTATTCAAAATGGCTTTAATGTTAATATACGGGATATGTGTCATATGATATATAATGGTGTTGATGATGAGTCACGGGCTACAATTGAGGAAAATTGCGGAGGAATGTTTAATTATATCTCTTACGAGGAACGATTGGAAATCCTTAAATATTTAGCCCGTAATAGTGCTGAATTAGAGTTGAGGCGGAATAATGACAAGACGGAAATCGAGGCTTTGTTGCTGCAATTCATGCAAGCTCGACAAAAGCAAGATACTCAAATAGGTCAGTTGCTAGATCATTATGAAATCTTGGACAGTCAAATTGCCCAATTAGCAAGCCAAGAGCAACAAAGTCAACCGGGTACGCTTATGGAAGTAGTGAAGAACCTCCAGGTAAGTGCTCCATCTCCATCTCTTGTGAACATAATTGATGATGATGATGATGATGATGGGTATAATGTTCAATCTATTCAAGATCACCAAACCGCCATGAATGACTGTGAGCTGGAATGTGTGTTTCTTGAGGAAAACGTGTGTTTGGATGCTCTGAATGATGCTCTTTTAATTGAGGATAACATTAAATTTTGATTTGTGTGATTTTGAGTGAGTGTCATTTGATGTTAATTATGAGGCTTTGGAGACAGAATTGAACAAAAGAGAAAATCTTGAGCTTGAGAGGAAAAACCAAAGGGAAGAGAAGATTACACTTTTTGACGATTCCTTGAGTGGAAGAAGTGTGGCTACATGGGATAGCGAGAATGATTTCTTTGAAACACCAATTTCAGGACATTTGAGTTTTTCTCTTATATTGAGGACGAACCACTTCCACCTATTGATTGTGTTGATTACATTTCTCTTGAGCCTTTGTTTGAGCTTATGATTAGTGGAGAGGATTGTGATAATTCTTTCACGGAGATCGATAAGATTGATCTTTTGAGTGGTCTTAAGAGTTCTAACTCTTCTCTTATGCAATCTATACCCGATGATGAGCCATGGAGCGAATTTGAGATATTAGGTGTGTATCGCTTGCCTTACGAGCCGCCTATTAAGATTTTTACTCTTCTTATATACTATGAGCACTTTGCTGAGGATTGACCTAACTCGTCTGATAGGCTAAGACGATCATTGACTTTGTCTCTGTTTGTCTTCTTTATATCATGGTGCTACTTATGCTTTTGTGTAGCACATGCGCAGATGTTTGATCGACTCTTGAGAGCTTTAAGCTGTTTTGATCACAGTCATCTGTGGACAATTGATCTATAAGACGGACCCCCACTTTGCAGCTGGTTTGGGGGAGCTACCCTTTGTATACGGTAATTTATTTCCTTTTTTTTGTTTTTCATGTTTTCTTAGATTTTTTTCTTCCCCTTAGGTCAAGTTGTCCTTAGGATTGGCTGTGGATTTTCTATCTTATCTGCTGTATAGTCACATTGAGGACACTGTGACATTTAGGTTTGGGGGAGAGTTTGTGTGCTTTTGTGTGTTTTATTTTCCGTCGTGTGTTTTACTGCTTTCAAAAATTCTAAAAATCCAAAAAAAAAAAGTTGAAAAATCAGAAAAAAGCCAAAAATATTTTGATTTTGCGTGTTTGTGTGTGTTGTGTCTGATGTAGAAGCATGCAAAATGACAATGATGATAATGCACTTAACATGATTCCTCCTAATTTTCAGCTTACTTCGTGTCTGAAAACATGTTTTGTATTGAGATTTGATTAAATTGATATGAATGCCTATTTGAACTTTTAATTGCCAAATGAGTAGATTTGACCACTTGTCGGCAAGCCACAAAATTCTGAGGATTTTAGAGCTTCCTAGGCCAGTAACATCCATAACTGGTCTCATTATTATTTAAGAATTGAGTGATTTTCTCCTTGTGGAATGTGTAACATCAATTTGCATAAATATGACATCCGTCTCTTGATATTGAATACGTGTTTGGTTTGAGGAGGAGGTACATGAGGAAAGACAATTCTGTTTTTGATGAGCTCCACATAGCCAAAAATGACCCATTTTTACTACCTAGTAGATATAAGTCATTTTCCTTTGTTTAGCCCATTTCAGTTGTTGTAAGCCGCTTTTCGTTGCCTATATTAATTAGCCACAACCCAGAATAGCCTACCCTGTCGGGACAGTCGCAGTGAACTTAGATGGAATTATTCACTATTTGTCATGTACTTAGTGTGTAATATTGTTGTGCGACTTTGTATTCGTCTTCTCCCTATTCAAAAATTGGGAAAAATATAGAAGCATGAAAAAAGAAAGAAAGAAAGAAAATGGAATTAGAAGAAGAAGAAAAATTCCAAGAAAAAGAAAAGAAAAACATATATGCTTCTTGTAATATTTCGGGGAATGGTCGAAAAGATTGAAACTAGAGATCAATTGTGAGGATGAACAAAATTCCTCTTACACCTAATCTTGAATTTATATCTCTAGTTGGTGGTTCGAAATTATATATTCGGGATTTTTGATGGGTAGTTTTTATTGTGTAGCTGCGACTGGGCCCGGTTTTAGCTCCACATTCCCATACGTGCTTAGGCACAATCCATTTTCTTCTCTTACCCATTTAGCCACCCTTTGTAAGTCCTTGGCATGTACTATGGTCCTGATTGGTGGAACACGTATTTGATTGGGGAGATTGATTTCATATTCGATTGCATGCATGTTTCATAAGTCGAGTGAGTGTTCTTTTTCCTTCTTATCTTCACATTTTTTATACTCACCCTTTCTTATGAGTGTTGAGCGATAACCGCGAGGAAGCCCGACATTGATGGTCTCGCAAGGTTGAAAGTTTGGCAAGCGATCGTTTATTAATGGCATGATTATTGATTTAGTTTTATTCTCTGACATCCCGTGTTTTCTAGCCGGTTTATGATGATTTTTAGGAGCATGATTGTACGTTTGCTTTGAGTCGTGGTTCGCATCACTTGTCCTCTCTTGTATTATATGTCTGGTTTGCTTGAGGACAAGCGAAGAGTCGGTTTGGGGGAGTTTGATCAACACATTTTATATCTATTTATTTCGTCCCCCGATCGTTGATTTATCACGTTTTCTTCTCCTGATTATGTCTTAACTGTCGATATTTTCTAGAAAGTCGATACTACCGTATCTTGGGTTATTTTGCAGGATATGTGTGCTTTTGGACACATTTACGTCTTGACGAACTAAAAAGATTAAGCCGAGGACGAGAATGAGAATCGAGAAGGAACAAAGAAGGAAACAAATGCAAATTGAGAAGAAAGAATGATCGCCTACACAAGGATCAACTTCAAACGTCCATATATTGAGTTCTACAACTCAAATCAGGGTGATTCTTGTGGCGTTGGAAAGCTCTTTCTCTTTGCTTTCCAACGGTATATTGGACGTCTAATTTGAACAAGTAACGAAGAAATGGAAGCCGTTTGAAGTCGAGCGCGCGATGCTGTGACCTACAGCGATACTCGATCGAGTGCCCCCACTGCACTCGATCGAGTGCCACTTCGTGAAGCTCCTGCCAATATTTTGGGTGGTCACTCGATAGAGTGCCATCAGGCACTCGATCAAGTGCGCCCAATCCGGCCCGCGCGCCATTTCTATTTCAACTTAGAATTTGAGCCTGTTTTCGAGCCCAACTGATTTTCTTTAAATTAGTTGTCCTGACTTCATTGTCAGTCACTTTTTTTCTTTTACACAATTTAGAACTCCTTTTATTTTTCTTATCATTAAAGTTTACGTAGTTTAGTTTACTTGGGGAGATACATTGAACCTTGCTCTTCATTCTTAGATCTGGAATTCTTCGGTATTGCAATTCTTAATTTCAATTTCAATTTCAGTTTCTACCTTAATTTCCGTCTTAATTCATTCTTCATATTGCTTTATCGTTTTCTAGTATAGATTTATTATTGCTTTCTGTAGATTAATTCGATTCACCTCCGTTATGTTTAATTGCAGTTCGTATTTCGTTAATTTGATTATGCTTAATATGAGTAGCTAGATTTCATCTAGGGTTTAGGGGGATCGATGCGTATTATTAGGGTTATAGTCAATTGACCTGTTTCTAATCGTATGAACTATCGCCTGATTATCATTTTAATTCTGATTAATTGTTTGATGCATAATTCAATTAATTAGTATCGCAAATTAGGACTTTTCGCCGACCGGGTTAAGAACTAATTAGGCCACGATAGTTTGGGTAGACTGACTTAATGCTAGCGACCGCAGGTTAAGTTTAGATCTAAGGGTTGTAGTGTACCGACCGGACCTGCACCTTAGGTAGTTCGATTATTGACCTGTTAGTTGACTCCCTGACCCGAGTAATATTCAGTGAATCTGAGACCCTAGACTTTTTCCTTATTGATTTATCTATTAGTAATTAGTTATTAGTTTACCAAACCAACTCAGACCGTGACCCATAACCTATAGTCTAATTCTTAGGAGTAGACGACTAAATCCTGTCTCCTTGTGGTTCGACCTCTGACTTCACTATCTACATTAATTGGTGACCTTAGGGTATCTTTGATTAGGGATACGACTACCCCTGTCATTCGCCCGGTCGGATTTCCGTCAATTTCCAAGTCGCAAAATATTTTTACCGCAGGGCGAAATTTCGCCCGGTGAGATTCCACCGGGTGAAATTTTGCCCGACGGATTTCCGTCGATTCCTTTAGTTCGAGCAAAGTCGCCACCGGGTGAAATTGCACCCGGTAAAATAATTCACTTCAAAACGGGACCTTGCTACGAAAATTTTCTTTGACTTGGCCCAAAACTTTCCTTAACTTCTTCAAATAAACCAATCTTCTCAATCCATAATGTTCAAAATTGTTCAAAGCGCAACCCCAAAATTTTTGAAAGAAATCTTCACGATCCCTGCAAGTACCAAAAAGCAAGCTCCCAAAAGGAAAAATCTAAAATCTATTGTTCGAGGAAGATAAAAAGAGACAAGAATATACAAATATTTACAAAGGTGGTTATTATGAACACCACCAAACCGAATTGAATGTTTTGAGTTTAATCGGGGTTGCTCGAAAAGCAACCGGAGTACCACGCTCCTCGTTCTTGATAATAACGCCATCAACCAGATGTTCTCTTCTTGGCCTTGGCAAACCCATGAGGCGAGCTACCTCCGGTAACATACCCCAATCATTTAAAACTTCTTCTTCGGGGGCTTGTCCAAGTATAAGAAAAACACCATCATCATCACTATCAATATAGTGGACATCTTCTTCAATTCGGATGGTTCCTCGGTGGCATAATCAAATGTCGGTGTATTAGAAGTTTGGTAATTATCTTGGGCTAGAAATTCATCATCGGCTTGTATTTCCACCATATGGTCCCATAATTCCTTTGCGAAAGGGATATTCGGCAAGAAATCGGGTAATACAAATTCAACGGTGCTATTACCAACATTAAAAGATAATTTCCCTTTTTTCACATCGATAATCACCCCGCCGGTTGCTAGGAAAGGTCGCCCTAGTAAGATAGGATTGCGTTCTTCAATGGGCATGTCAAGGACCACGAAATCGGTAGGTATGTATAGGGGACCTACCTTAACCATAAGATTTCGTGCTAACCCAATTGGCGCTTTCGTAGTACCGTCGGCCATCTGAACGTTAAGCGGAAAGTGTGCCATCCTTGGAATATTGATTGTCTGAGCAATGTTTAATGGCATAAGGCTAATATCCGCCCCGAGATCACATAATGCTCAATGTATCTCAACATCGTTGATCGAACAAGGTATGCAAAAACTACCTGGGTCACCGAGCTTAGTAGGTATGGTAACTTTTGGAGTGACCCTAGGCAGTAGTGGAATTAAAAATTATATCCCTTATGTACTCGTTCGGAGTTGGCATGGAGGGACTAGTTTCCAAATTCTCTATCAAATCGGTGAAGGTTATATACTCCATAGCTTGGTCATAGAACGAGATTGGTGGCTTGTCATTCAAGGGGGGTACTTCGATCCTAGAGACTAGATTTGTGTCCCCTATTGGGATTTGTTCAATAACAAATGCTAGATCTTTCACAAGATACTTTGACGGATCTCTCCTTGGTTTGTCGGTTGCACTCTTGACCACTTTCTCATCGGGTTCATTGATTGAGGGATGAGATGAAGTTTGTGGAACGAAGGGGTTCCCCGGTTTCTTTTTGTTGATCACCTTAACGGCATTCACGGAAGCTTGGTTGAAAGAATCGGTCGGCTCTTGAGGAGTTCGAGCTTGCGACGCGGCTCGTGCCTCTAAAGCTTCAAGTCTAGCTCAGTTTGACGCATTTTCTTTCAACAAGAACTTGATCGTTTCTTGAATGTCATAAAAGGGTTGAGAGTTTCCTTGAAAGTTTCTTGGGGGACCTTGGTTAGGTGGTGGATAAGCTCCAAAAGGAGGACCTTGATTAAATGGAGGTTGAGTTCCAAAAGGAGGTCCTTGATTAAATGGAGGATGAGTTCCAAAAGGAGGACCATAGTTCGGTCTAGGCAGTCCTTGAGGATGGAAATGGCCTTGATTGAATTGATTTGTGTGAGGAGGTCTCGGTTGATAATGAGGTCCATATGAATTAGGATAAACCCTTTGATTGGGGGTTCTTGGAAAAGGATATGATCCTTGAGTCGGCGTGGAGTAAAATCCGGTCCCCAAATTAGGATTGTTCGTTTGAGGCTTTTCATATGTTCCTTGAGTGTTGGCTTGATAAACATGTTCCTTCCTCGCACAAAAATTGGAGTCGTGATCATATCTTCCACAATGATCACATGGAATTTCGACTTTATATGGCTTTGGAGGCGAGATAGATGTTCGCCTAGGTGGTGTAATTCTTCTTGGTGGGGTGACTCTTCTTGGTGGAGTGACTCTTCTTGGTGGGGGCCTCATTTCGGGTTGAAAGGTGTCCCTAGCAACCATTGCCTCAAATCTCTCAAATAGTTGAGCGATTTGTATTTCAAGAGTGGCCTCCATGTCATTTGACGATTCCGAGTCTCCACTTGATTCACCCTCTTGCGATTCCTTAGCAAACATATCACTTTTGGCTATCTTGTCAAGAAGCTCATGGGATTCATTCTCGTTGAGTAGGAAAAAGTCGCCCTTTGCGGTTGCATTAAGAATATCCCTAGCATCGGCGGATAAGGAATAGAAAAATGTTTGAGCATAAGCCAATGAGGGATACCATGATGTGGGCACTTCATTTGTAGAGTTTGGAATCGATCCCAAGCTTCACTTATGCCTTCTTTTTCTTGTTGAAATGTTTGCATTTCTCTTCGGAATTTGTTGGTCTTAGATGGTGGGAAATATTGCTCGAGGAAAGAGTTGCTCAATTGCTCCCAAGTGCGAAAGGCATTGTTGGGGAAACTCTTAAGCCACCTCCTTGCTCCATCACGCAAGGTGCGGGGAAAAAGAATCCGACGTAGTTGGCACTCGGTGACACCTTCAAGCTTGACATCAATAAGACTTTCCTTGAAGAGGCAAACATGCTCTATCACATCTTCATCCGGCAATCCTCGAAAAGTTTGTTGTTGAATCATATGCATGATGGAAGGTTTAACCTAGAAACTCTCTGGGATAGCTCCAATGAAGACGGGTGAAGAAATATCTTCAATAGATGGTTGAAAATGGGACCCAGGTGTAGCCATACTTGAATCCTTGGAAGTTGTTTGAGGATGGAGTGTTGAGAAATGAAGAAATTGGTGGAGGGATACACTATCGAGTTGTTGCTTTGGTCACAATATTTCCAAGTGACTTGCTCTCCGGATGGGGATCAAGCAACCTAAATCAAAAGTAAACCTAGAAAACACTCAACAAACAATGAGTCCTCCTAGCACCTAATGGTACTAGGGTAGGAGGAAAGGAAAAACAATTATCCAAACACAATGAAACAAAGACTTAATCAATTAACTAATCACCGTCTCCCTGGCAACGGCGCCATTTTGATGCGCGGGCGTCGCGACCCGTACAATCAAAAAATATTTTTAACTCCGACAAACCTAACTAATGTAGTAGTGGTAGGTCAGGATCGATCCTCAGGGAGATGGGTTAAGCCGTATTGGTCAAGTCTAGAGTCAAATCGTGGTTGGGATTGAGATGGGGGTTTTGGGTCGAGAGAAGTCGAGAGAGGTCGAGAGAGCGTAGGCTAGGGTCAATAAATAGGAAAAGTGTTGGGGAGAGTCGTGATTCGGAAATGGGGTCTTAGAGTCTCGGGATCGAGTTTTTGTTACAATGTTAAAAAGGGAAATTTCCACCTTTCGGTTTCTTCTCCCAACCTACCTAAACCCGCTTTCGCGATGAAAGGTAAGTCTCAAATTAAAGTAATTTCTACCCCGAGTTTCCCCATATTGGTAGAAATGAGTCAAGGTCGGCCAAGTCGCGATTCTAAGTCAACAAAGACACAAAAACCTTAAAATTGATAATTATCAAGTAAACAACCCACCAACATCCCTTACATCAAATAATCCAAATCCTCCTCCCTAATTCCCCAACAAAGAAATCTACTCACTAATCATGGTGAATAACAATAAAACACTAATAATTGATGAATTGTCTAAAACATGCATAAAAACTACACTAATAATTATACTAATGGAGAAAAGGGAGAGGAAAGAATTTACCAACTAAGGAGAAGATTAAAGAGGAAGATGAAGATTAATATGAAGATTGAATCTTGGAAGAGATATACAAGAACTTGTCACTAATCCATGCATAAATATTCAATCTTCAATAAGAGAAATACGAATCTTCAAGAAATAAAACAAGGATCTTTGTCACATAAACTCTTGTAAAACCTTTGAATCTTCAAATTAAACCACAATCTTCAATAAAGGTGGATGCTTTACTACTAATTATAGAGTAATTATACTAATACTAGTAGATCTATTAATTGTTTGTAGAGATTTTTAGTAAGAGAGCTTACTACAATCTACTACTACTACTACTACTAGAGAGTTTTCTACCTTACTCCTAAGAGGCACACTTAAGGCTCAAGGAGGCACAAAACCCTAGAAGGGGTATATATAGAGTTGCTTAATGGGTTGCACAAATTTCAAGGCCCAAATCCGATTTCTCTTCATTTAGCTAGACCATCACCCTTTGTATCTTCATGGGGTGAAATTTCGCCCCGCGGCTTGACATAATAATCCCACCGGGTGAAATTTCACCCGGTGAGATTTTCTTCGGTTTTTGCGTTTCCGGCCCGGTTTCACCATCGAGCGGAATTTCACCCGGTGGGCGAAATTTCGCCCGGTCAAGTCACCCGGTCTTGTAGCCGTGAAAATCTTCGGGGATGAAAAGAAATGCCGCCGGGCGAAACGTCGCCCGGTGGTGACTCAACGGGCGAAACTTCACCCGGTGGTCCATTGACTCTTTTCCGGTCTCTTTCTTTGTCGATCAGTTGGATTACTTGAACTTTCAGTTGTGTGCTTTGCTCTTGGACCGTATCTCTCTTGCTCTTAGAAGCTCAAACACGTTTTCGGTCGAAAATCCTATCAAAATAGACAGAAAACTACCAAAAACACGTAAAATGCAAAAGAGAGACACTAACGTGAGAATTACGCAAAATATGGCGATAATCGCACTCAAGTCTCACAAAACAGAGGAAAAACGGGTCTAATGGGAGATAAACCGGCCCAAATTTGTCACACAACAGGGATACACTATCGAGTTGTTACTTTGGTCACAATGTTTCCAAGTGACTTGCTCTCCGGATGGGGATCAAGTAACCTAAATCAAAAGTCTACCTAGCAAAAACTCAACAAACAATGAGTCCTCCTAGCACCTAATGGTACTAGGGTAGGAGGAAAGGAAAAACAATTATCCAAGCACAATGAAACAAAGACTAAATCAATTAACTAATCACCGTCTCCCCGGCAACGGCGCCATTTTGATGCGCGGGCGTCGTGACCCGTACAATCAAACAATATTTTTAACTCCGACAAACCTAACTAATGTAGTAGTGGTAGGTCGGGATCGATCCTCAGGGAGATGGGTTAAGCCGTATTGGTCAAGTCTAGAGTCAAATCGTGGTTGGGATTGAGATGGGGGTTTTGGGTCAAGAAAGGTCGAACTATTGCTATTGAGCTATTCTATGAAGGCTAGGGTCAATAAATAGGAAAGGTGTTGGGGAGAGTCGGGATTCAAAAATGGGGTCTTAGAGTCTCGGGATCGAGTTTTTGTTACAATGTTAAAAAGGGAGAATTCCACCTTTCGGTTTCTTCACCCAACCTACCTAAACCCGCTTTTGCGACGAAAGGGTAAGTCTCAAATTAAGGTAATTTCTACCATGAGTTTCCCCATATTGGCAGAAATGAGTCAAGGTCGGCCTAGTCGCGATTCTAAGTCAACAAAGACACAAAAACCTTAAAATTGATAATTATCAAGTAAACAACCCACCAACATCCCTTACATCAAATAATCCAAATCCTCCTCCCTAATTCCCCAACAAAGAAATCTACTTACTAGTCATGATGATTAACAATAAAACTCTAATAAAAGAGAAGTTGTCTAAAACATGCATAAAAACTACACTAATAAATTATACTGATGGAGAAAAGGGAGAGGAAAGAATTTTATCAACAATGGAGGAAACTAAGATAGAAGATGAAGATTAATATAAAGGATTGAATCTTGGAGAAATACACAAGAATTTGTCACTAATCCATGCATAAATCTTCAATCTTCAATAAGAGAAATATGAATCTTGAAGAAATAAAGCAAGGGTTTTCCCACATAAACCCTTGTAAAACCCTTGAATCTTCAACAATAAAGCACAATCTTCAATAAAGATGGAAGCTTGTCTACTAATTATGGAGTAATTATACTAATACTAAGTAGATCTACTAATTGTTTTGAGATTTTTCTAGGAAGCTTACTACAATCTACTACTAGAGAATTTTCTACCCTACTCCTACTCCTAAGAGGCACACTTAAGACTCTAGGAGGCATATATATATATATATATATATATATATATATATATATATATATATATATATATATATATATATATATATATATATATATATATATATATATATATATATATATATATATATATATATATATATATATATATATATATATTCATTTTTCAGAAATAAGAAGTTTTATTTTTTTAAGAAATTAAAAACGAAGATGATACGGTTTTCAATACTTTCTTTTAAATCTTTTAAAATACTTAAACATCATGAAAGTTAACCAAATATTTATTTTAGATATCTATATTTGTAAATAACTTAACCCCAGAAATTTAGACTAAAATACTTTATAAATGTTTTTAAATAAAATCATCTTTCCAGATCCGACCCATTTTAGTACAAATTTTATAAATGAAAATATATATGATGGATTTACATGAAATTTATGTGCATATACTAGAAATCAATAGAAACATAATAGATTTTTTTCAAGTAACAAAATAACGTTTAACATCAGAAAACATATTCTTTACACAGATAGTACAAAAACATCATACAGTACCAGTTCACGAATTAAATCATTAATAAATATATAAAACCAAAACTATTTACATTTCATATTTTTCCTACATACTAGACATTTATATCTATAACTTTCATTGAGGAAGTTAAGGCTAATTCTAAACGTAAATTACCCAGAAAAATCGTGAACTTATATCAAACATCAAAACATCCATTTTATAGCATGTATAGTTAAGTGATAAATCAACAAATAGTTAACTTTAAACTTGGTGATCTAGTGATTTAGTCTTAAACATGATGCTATATGTTAGTTAGAGTCTAAAAACTATACTAAGAGAGAGGCAAATAAAAGTTAGGTTATCTTAAGCACAAATAATCGATTCTACAACATATAAGAAAACAAAGATCGATGCTTCCTTCCTCTTGCTCCTCTTCAAAGATTAGTTAGAAGGACACAAAATAATCTAAGTTAGTAATTATAAGACTAAATATTTTTTACAAGAGAGGGTAAGATATAAAAGAATAAAGGATGAGAGCTCTTGAAAAATGGTGATTGAAAATAGAAGGTAAGGCTCCCTAAGAGTTGTTTACAAGAGCATCGAGTCTGTGGGCTCCGACTAGTTTCAGCTCAACAACAACAAAGGCATCGTGCTGAAACCAAAACTCGCTCGCTATCAAGAAAACAAAGACCGCTGTCAAAAAAATACTCACATTTTTGGTCAAATAATTAACACTTTAAGCAATACTCCAAAAAGGTTCTCACTTTTACTATATCGTGGGGGATGAGGCTGTGTGGAAGTTGATTTGGAATTTAAATACAATGCCAAAAATCGCTCACATGCTGTGGAGGGCGTGCACAAACACGCTTGGGGTACGGGAAAATCTGTTCTTCCGACACTGTACCGCTGATCCCACTTGTGTCCTCTGTAATTCGGCCCCCGAGACGGTGATGCACGCGTTTTTCCAATGCGATTGGATTGTCGTTTTGTGGTCTGCTAGTGACTTCGGTCAGCTAATCCAAGAAGCTCCTTCGGTTTCTTTTGGGGACAGGTTGGTCTGGCTTATGATGCGTATTAAAGAGGATGACAGACCCCGTTTCCTTGGTATGTTGTGGGGAGCTTGGTTTACGAGGAATTCTCGAATCTTTGATGAGGAGCCGCCATCAGCTGATGCAGTTATGATCGGATTGATCAAATGGGCTGAAGAGCATGCGAGACTAAGGAAGGAGATGAGGCCCAGGGTCTCTGAGGTTGAGCGGAATGTGCAGAGGTCGTGGGAAGCTCCTCCGGAGGGATTCATTAAGGTGATGAATACTGACGCAGCTTTATTCTCAGAGGGAGAGGTGGGTTTGGGGGCAGTGGGTCGGGACACAGAGGGGAGGGTGATCTGGGCTGCTTGTAGGCGGGTCCAACGGTGGTGGGAGCCGGTGATAGCAGAGGCGAAGGCGCTAGAATTGGGTATTGAGACTACTAAGAGGCTCGGTTTTCGCATGGTGGTCATGGAATCTGATGCAAAACTTGTGGTTGATGCGGTAAAGAGCAAACGAAATACTAGAGATCTTTTGGGGCTTGTTTCGGAGGACCTTCTTTCTTATAGCTCGATTTTCAATCGATGTAGTTGGTCGTCTCATGTTAAGAGAGATAGAAACTGTGTTGCTCACAATGTCGCTAGATTGTGTGCTAGTAGAGAGGAGGATAGATTGTATGTGAACTCGGTTCCGGATACGATCCTCGCTTTGGCGGAGATTGATTTAATATAAAGCCTCCCCCTTTTATAAAAAAAAAAAGGTGCTCACTTTTACTACTATATCAATTAATGATTTATCTTGATTTTGCAATTCAATTTAATTCCATTTCTTAATCAATACTCGTATTTTACTTTAGTAATAGTAAAATAAATCAATTGTATGAGCGTTTTTTTTGTTTTTTACAAAAAAAAAAATCTCATATGATGAGACGGTCTCACAATAATTTTATTATGAGACCTCTCACATAAGGCGGTTACTTTTATTTTATTTTTAATTTTAGATTTATTTTTTGGTTGGTTATTACGAGTACTTATTAGTGTGTTTTACTTATGTCTCACAATAAATTTGTGTGAGACCGTCTCACAAGAGACTAATTGGCCGTACTATTTTATGTTTGGATAGTGGTGTGCTTTGGGAAGTAATTTTTACAGAAAAAATAGAGTATATACTATACAAAAATTAAGAAGAATATGAATTGAGACATTATCATTAAAATTTTCTTTTATATCCTCTCCGTCTCATTCACTTGTTTGCATTTGATTTACAATAATCTTCATAGTGAAGACTCATAAAAAAAATAAAAATAAAAAATAAAAAAATGATACTATTACTAATTACTTACAATATATTATACCAGGAAAACCAGAATAACTTGCAGTTTCGCCTAAATTTATTTCTCCACATAATTAGATTTGATTAATCACCAACTTTTTCATTTAGATAATGTAGACACCCGTATTTGGTTGCTAGTTTCTATAGCGGTCTCCAACGAAACACCCGATGATAATAGGACGTAAACGTGCTTTAACGCGCTCGAATATGGGCTTGAAATCATTAGTATTTGGCTTGGGCTTTTAACGGAGTACAAATCTCATAAAACCAACCTCAAATTCAGACCTAGTGAGTCGTTTCCAATCAAATAAGACTAATTTGGGTCAAAATCGACACCGAAAATAAAACCGTCTTTTAGCGACCGAGTCAAAACCCGGTCAAAGACGAATTCGGTACAAAAATCAGCCATATGCGCTTCTAGAAGAAAACCCAACAACCAAAATCTCTTCAAATTGGGATAAGATTTCTTTCCTAAATTCCCTCCGTCCGTTTTGACCCACTCGATCGAGTGGTTCAGGCCCACTCGGTCGAGTAAGCTTGCGAACCGGCCAAACCGGCCTTGGACCGAGCACTCGATCGAGTGCACTTACACCATTCGTTCGAGTGACCCTAAATCAGGGTATTTCCCTATAAATACCCCGTCATCCCCATTCATTTTAACAACTTTTACAACTTTGATAACTCTTCACAACTTTTACAACTCTTCTCCTACCTTCATATTTTCAGCCACAATCATCATCATCTTGACATACACACATACATACGTTCCTAATCCCGAGATCAAAACTCATCAAAATCATCTCTACAAATCATACACGTCATAACTCTCCTATATATCTCGACGCTCCCGTGCCAAACTCACATACTAGACGAGCCGATTGCCGAGAAGACAAAGCATGTATGTTGAGGGTGTTAATTCAAAATCCCGACGTTTCTCTCTTCTTTCTTCTTCCTTCCGTTTTTTTTATGCATTTTCGTTTTTTTTATTTCTTTTCTTTCATTACTAATATTATTATTATCGTATCACTATAAAATAATTGCCTATACGTATCGAATACGAGGGAAAGGAAACACGAATATGAGAGTACTGCACTCGATGTTGCCGGTCGCTTATCCTATTACCTCGAGTATTTGGTTGTTAAAGCGAATCAACCTTAAAAAAAATGTTTTATTTATGTCGTTTTATCATCGCGTTTTTAATATCGTTAGCATTTTTTATTTATCGTCACTATTAAATAATACCTCGTATAACTATATAATATCAAAACGATCTCGAGTCAAATATGCATAAAAACAAACCCCATTTAAGATCATTTTAACCCCCTTACAAGTTGTAATGGAGGTGGCGCCCTTTCGAGGAGCGTCGCCCTAAACACTTAAGGGCATATTGTGATTGCGGACGTTTGTCGTTAAATGTATTCGATTTCAATTTTTTCTTTAAGGTTAGCACGAAACCCGTTGATGCCGTGACGAACACCAATACATGATCCGTAAGGATTAATAATGGTGTCGTGACGCAGAGGGAATTAATTTCGTCCGAATCAAATGCAAAATGATTTCATAACACTTTTTCAAAATTCCCGATACCGGTCTCGCTCGTAATCATAAAATACATGTTACGAAAACCGAAAACCGAGTAGAATATAAATTATGCCATATTTTTATTTGGCTCGGTTGGCTATCGATTTCAAAATCAATAAATTCGGAGTTACCTCCTCACGAATTCCAAGCAGTGGCTCGAACAGGGGGCACTCGATCGAGTGCCATAGCCCACTCGATCGAGTAGAACCCCAAAAAAGAGGCAGGGGGTCTGTAGCAGGATCACTCGATCAAGTCCCTCCCATGACTCGATCTAGTGGTCCCTTTTATGCTAGAACGCGAGTTTCATACATCGTGTTTGCCTCGTCAAATATTTTTTACGACCTTGGTCGTCACGTATAAAGGCGATCACGTGTTCATTCTTCAAAATCATGCATAATCTTATCATCTTTGAGTCGTTTAATTCGTTTGCGTTACCGTTACTATATTGTTATTTCGATTTTGCTTGTTATTTTGTTTGTCCAGGTTGTATTTTCGCCTGTGTAACTTGTAACTTATTCTCGTTTCATTTTGCTTTTATTTGTTTGCGTTTTACCGTTTTACAAATAAACCTCGCATGCTAAACCACTTTGACGTGAATTAAATGCAAAATCGACATAGCAACCTATTCAATTTTTCTATGTATCTCGTAAAACGTTGTTTGCATAACATTCCACCGAATCACTAGCGCGCGTATTTAAAACTCGAACGATATCTTAGTAGAGGCCGCTAAGTGCGGGCGGGGTTGGGTGTCTTTTGTGGACTTCACAACACGTACCCTCACCCCTTACTCAGAACCTCGGTTTCCTGATGTCCGAAACCGTTGGTGCACGAGAGACATTCGATATACGGTATCCGAAAACTCGACATCGGTATCGTAATGCAAAGGGACGAACCCCACAAGCTCTAGTATGGAAGTGAGCCGTACTTAGTGCACGGTCCACCGAAATATAGAGTGGGTTCGAAAGGGGCCGAACTCCCACAAAGTTCGGCGGCGACTCCTAATTCGATTTAAATTTCAACCCGAGAACCATCTCACATGGGAAACATTTCGCCACCCAAACCCGCGCGTGGCCACGTCGGGGTGGACCTATGTCATGTCCACAGATAATCATCGTTGAAATGTCGAAATGCGTATTGGAAAAAAAAAATTAATTTTATTAGAATATGTAATTAATGACAATTAAATATGATATGAACGATTAATTAAGGGTAATAATGACAATAATTAAGGGGAAAAAATAATTAAGGATCAATTGTTATCTAAAATATCTATGACACCCCTTTTAAGGTTGAATAGTTATGTCGAAAAATAAAAATATCAATCAAAATTAGGCTTATTAACTAAATTGTTAATTTTTTTTTAATTATTTCATGTATATTTCAGATTCATGTGACATAACCGTAAGCATCCACATCCAATATAACTTTAGAATTTCATACCTCTAACCCTGTCCCCTTGCCTACCGCCGCTACGGGAGGAATTCTGATCAACTATGGGGAATGAGAAAATGAAATCGTTGCACGGAATGGTCACAAAATAAAAGATGTTTGACATCTCCTCCCTAAGGCACAATATAACGGTGTGCCTCTATGGAACGGTCTAAGTATCAAGATTGATCAATCGTACATATTCGGACGCTCGATCAAAAACACTATGATGGTAGTATTCAATATTCACCGTGATTACTCGATGCATGGTGAAACCATACATGGGGCCAGATGAACTACTTATTCTGATGACGGAGTAACAGCACATCGCCACGCGGTGGTGGTTGTGAGGCAATACAAAGACAAGTCATTATTCGCCGAGAATGAGAACAAGAAGGAAAAACTTTGGATCTATCAGAATTCTGATGGAATGAAAGAAAAAAGCTTCTTAGGAAACGGTCTTAGTGTAATAAGACACTAGCTTTTTACCCGTGAAAATCATGGAATATTTCAATATAACTGTCACATTTGTTTATTGAAATTTAATTGTGACAAATAATTATGACAATATGGGTATTGTCACAATTATTTGTCACAGTTAAATTGTGATAGTTCTTTGGGTTATTTCATAACAATAATACCAACTATGGGGGTGCTTCTTATATTAATACAAACTATACGTAATCCCGTTTTAATATCAACTATCTTCTCATTAATCTCTCTTTATAACCAATGCCTTTTTTTACCTGTAAAACCGGTAATTGTGATCTGCTAGGTTTTGGTGCGCCTCTTCTTCTTCTTCTTCTTCTTCCCCTTTATATTCATCAAATTAAAAGTCATCCTCCATTATCAACCTTCAAAACCCTCATTGATACAATGAGATGTGGTTATTCATCTGGATCCTCCTCTAATTCGTATCCTTTAAATGTTAGATTTTTTTTTGCAAACGTCAGATGCTCTAATTTATTTACCACAATTTCAAAAAATTTAAGAAAAGCAATGGCGATAGGAGATGTCGAGTTCAACAATGGCGAGAGAAGAGTACGTAGTAACGAGAGAGGAAGTGTACAGAGTATGGTGGGAGGGGGACTTTAATTCAAAAAGAAATTAAAAGGAAAAGGGAACCGGCTCATCAAGTAGCCGAAAACTTGTTCTAAAGAGAGATTAATGTGGGGATAGTTCATATTAAAATGGGATTACGTATAGTTGGTATTAATATAAGAAGCACCCCCATAGTTGGTATTATTGTTATGAAATAACCCTAGTTCTTTTGATATTTTTGGGATATAATTGTTTTTTATGAATATATTTGGGTGCAAATATGATATGGTAAAACATATTTGATAATAGATAAATGTTTCTATTAATTCATATTCCGTTTTTGATAAAAATATCGTCAATATCGGGACAAACGTTAAACTAAGCCATTTTATTTGGGTTTGCTTGATAGAACACAGATTATGCGTTCGTCGATCCCGTCAGCATTATTGGAAATATAGGGTCACTATAGGGGCGATATATAACTAGAGAATATACGTTGATGTGTCGTGGTATGAAGGCCACTGAATGAGAAACGAAATCGCCCCGACTACGGTACAAATTGGAATGGGCGTCGTCCCCCAAGGTCACACAACACTCCTAAAAGGTTGTGTACTCAACCATTAGGAGTTGGAACTCGATGGTATACCCAAAATTTGTCAAAGAGATTTGGATGATGACATTTGATGTTGGTCCTCATATGTCATATCTTGCTCTTACTTATATAATAAGTGTCATATGAAACTACCCTCAAAAGGTATCCAAAGTCACTTTATGATGGAAATAAATTATCATTATTCTAAATATAATGACATTCATAACCATACTAATAAATTGGTGTCAATATGCTACTTAATGAGAGATACCCTTACTATGCAACAATAGTCAATATATTGTCTTTGCATTATTTCTAACAATCCCCCACTAATGCAAATGACAAACCGAAAACCAAAATTCTGAGCATATGAAAAGGTTGACACTTAGACGTTAATATCTTTCGATTTGAATTAACGTATTAGTGAAATGAGTTACTTACAACAAGAGAATATCTTTTGATTTGAATTCCTTATTGAACTTCAGTTGAATTATCCTCACAACACATATCATACCTTAAGTTTCACACGAATTCCGCAATACGATTCAACAAATTTATGGCCAAATGAACCTTGGAATTTTGATGAGTGCTCTAGAAAGATATCTCAATCTCTCATAGAAGGAGGTCAACCCTTCACACTCACTTAGGTGATTCTATCAATGATATCTCCACATAACCCACTCACTTATGAGCTATAGAATCATTAAGAGCTCTAAAGCTCAATCTCTCAATACTACGGTGAATCCATCAAGTCCTTCACAACAGGACCACCCAAACTCTATCGTTACGGTGATCTCATCAAGTCCGTCTCACAAGAACCACCCAAATTTGGGCTATAAGACCATTAAGAGCTACATGCTCAACCTTTCAAATACACCAAATTATATTTGATGATTTCAACTCTCTCAAATCTGCATAATACATGTGTGTAATTTACTACACATCATTTTTAGCAATATGAAACTGAAATTAGCATCAAACATTCCATAGTAATTGATACCCCTACAATTATGCAATAAATATTAAGCTCCCAATCACCATGCATTACCCCGGTAAGGTTAAAAGAGCAAAATAATACGCATACATAATATATAAAATTATAATAGTCTTCTCAATAGACTTATAATAAAATTATTATAAAGATGAAAGCTTACTCATGATCATTGTGCATCTCACCTTGTGATCCAACATCTTTATAAATATCCAACATGTTGCAATTCTCAATGTTGCACCATATATATATATATATATATATATATATATATATATATATATATATATATATACATCATCATTCTTATATTAGAGAACAACGATCTCGATGATTGTTTCACTTATATTTTCTTTTTGCAAATCCACAAATTAAAATATATAACTTTTAATCACATAAAATCAATCATCATAATCTTATATATTGTGGTGTAAGCCAGATGTACAACAGAAATAAATGAACCTTACGCAACCATTATTTATTGGCTTAGTCAACAAATTAAAACTCTTACATTTGGTTCAATTATTCATGTATAAAACATGCTATCGATCATCACTTTCCCCCACAATTAGAGATATATACATACTCTTCACAAATTATAAGATATCAACTCTAAAAATTGATGAATGAATAATTTTATCAAATAAGTTGAATGATTTCCCCCACATGTTGTCACGCCACGAAATAGTGATAAACATAATCGTTCAAACAAAATATACACATTATTCATTCATTAATCATCCCAACTTTTAGATATCAAATAATTATGTCTGACAATTTATCTATTCCATAATCTATTCTTAGAGTAATTTATCAAATAATTCATCCAATTATTTAATACATACTTGATCAAGATTATGCATGTCATTAAAAATAAAATATTTAACCCCCACATGTAGCTTATTTTACTCGAGTGAGCATTGATGTGTCTCTAGTGTGATGTTAAATTCTTCTTCCAAATGTATCCAAAATAATTTACAAGACAAGTACACACGTGCCTTTTCAAAACATTAATAAGGATACGAAAAATCACACTAATATATAATCCCAACATATATTATACATATTCAATTTTCTCAAACAAAATATACATAATGTTCTTAAATTGATTAATGAATAATATTCAATATCATATATATTAAGTGCATAGAATAAATTTGTAACGGCTATATAATAAATCCAAATATTGCTCTCATTACTCATAAGAGCATATAATCTCCACATGGTCATCTCCCAAGACAACATAATTTGCACAAAAATCATTAATAATTAATTATTACTCCACTAATAATCACATTAATTATTTTGATTGTAGGCATATAATATTCTCCATAAACACAGAAAAACATTTACCTTTTAGTTGTATACTAATACAAACATGTGTGCAAATTCATCATCCATCATGAAATATTGAGACTAACACATTCAACATATGTTCAGAAACAACATAACATCCTACTCTTATCAGATAATTTATCTTCCAATCAATGACGATAAATGATACTCATCTACCAAACGTAATTATTTCATCATCATGAATCACAAGAAGACAAGAAATAAACTCATAGATACCATACCTCATTCTCAAGGATGAACATTGATAATAAAATAAGATAATATCATCCACTCATAAACCTTCAAAAACTTTCAGCATACTACCACGACATTGTGTCCCGTTTTCCGAAGGGTAAATGACAGAATCAGCTCACGACTGCAACTAAAGAGTTGTAGCCCTTCTTCTTAGGTTTCCAACGCCATATTACAAGTCCCAATCGGAGGTCTAGAGACGGAGTTATTGTCATAATACCGAACTGCTGTCTCACCCTCAACGAGATGAATCTTACCAACGAAACAAGATAGCCAATTGAAACAATTCCAATGACAAGTGATGAACACAACCACAATAATAGTGACATAATTTCGTTTCTCAATTGTTGGAAATATAGGGTCACTATAGGGGCGATATATAACTAGAGAATATACGTTGTTGTGTCGTGGTATGAAGGCCACTGAATGAGAAACGAAATCGCCCCGACTACGGTACAAATCGGAATGGGCGTCGTCCCCCAAGGTCACACAACACTCCTAAAAGGTTGTGTACTCAACCATTAGGAGTTGGAACTCGATGGTATACTCAGAATTTGTCAAAGAGATTTGGATGATGACATTTGATGTTGGTCCTCATATGTCTTATCTTGCTCTTACTTATATAATAAGTGTCATATGAGACTACCCTCAAAAGGTATCCAAAGTCACTTTATGATGAAAATAAATTATCATTATTCTAAATATAATGACATTCATAACCATACTAATAAATTGGTGTCAATATGCTACTTAATGGGAGATACCCTTACTATGCAACAATAGTCAATATATTGTCTTTGCAATATCAATGGATTTTTCAATTTGGGTAAAAGTGGTATCGTACCAGTTTTACCGCAAAATCCAAGACATCAAAAATGAAACGTTCGGAGCTTTTCTTTGCTGAACTGAAGGTTCTGGGATATGTAGGGCCACACGATGAGTATTTAGTGACTGTCTGTCGCATCTTGGATGATAAGTTTTTTAACAGTTTTAGTGTCAATTTATACATATTGTAAGACGTATGGAACTAAAATTTCATCATTCTACTACCACATTCCCGAAACTAATGACCCTACTACCACATTCCTGAAACTAATGACTTGTTTATTTAATTCTTTGTAGAAAGCAAATCTGCAGATCATTGTGAGTGGTGTTCGAGAGAGGGAGGTATTCTACATCTCCTCGGGCGATTTCGTCAGGACGAAACGTCATTCTTTGCGCTCTCGTTGCAACGACAAAGTTGTGGAAATGTCTTTCAATTGAGAAGATTTAGATTTTACATGATAAATAGGTAGTCGATATTAATCATATGATGATTATTTTGGACTATTCTAATACATCTCAAGTAGATCTTATATGATCTCGGGTAATGTTTGAGGATTTAGAAAACTTATTACTCTACTAATTTAGGCCACGTGCAAATGCACGACTTATATAGATGATCAAATATTATCGACGCAAATAAAAATAGATTTACGTAAAAAATTTAAACGTCAATGGAAAAAAACATGGATATAAATTTTAAATGGTACATTAATTTTTATCTATTTAAAAGTTCATCAAATAAATTATTGCAATGAATTTCTTATGGGACTAACTTATAAACTATTCTAAAGTCAAAGTACTATCCATAATAGTGATTTTAGGCGGGAAAACTTTTAATGGGGATGTGACATGTGTCATTTCTTTTTTATTGGTTTCTCTTTTAATATAAAGTTTCTAACTAAGAGATTTGAATCCCACAAATAATTCCTTCCTAAAATGCTTATAAGCTACACCAACCAAAATAATATAATATCTAATAGATCAAATCAACATAAAATAAAGGATGGGTAAAAGACAACATAAAATACAAAATAATCTACAACCAGCCAAAAAAAATAGAATCCTACTTAAAATACAAATTAAATTACAATAAAAATAGAATTCTAAATAAAATCTTAACTAAAATAATATTGCATAAAGTATACACAATCTATTACGAAGTGTAACGTGCATAAAGTAAGGCAAAATAAAAACCTACCTAAAATACAAAATAAGGAAATCAGTCAAAAAAACTAAAATTCTGCCTAAAATACAAAATAAATAACAGAATCCTAAATAAAATCTTAACTAAAATAATACTATTGCCTAAAGTATACGCAATCTAAAAAATTGGAAATAATTTTGGGAAATAAATAAAAACAATCTTTTAGCGGGTTTAAAAGGAAAATATTTTCGTGAATCTCCTAAGTATGTAAATTATAGTGTGAAAGATTACGCGAATCAAATAATATCATGTATATACGTTAAAAATAACATGGATTAAAGAGATTGAATAAGAAGATAATTTCAAGTTGGTTGAAGTCTTGACTATACTTATTTAAGGACCATAACACTACTACATTACTACAATTCCCCAATTTTAGATTTTTCATGCATATCCAAAAAAAATGTCTTCGAAAATTAATACAATAAGGGAAATCTCTCCAAATCGTGAATCATGTAGGATCAATTGTCGCATCATAAGGCTATATACCACACCTGAATGGAATAAACCGGAGAAGCCAAGTCGCCTTGAGATGATCCTTATGGATCAATTGGTAATGTTTTAAGGTTTTCTTTAATTATAGATATAAAATATTATTATACCCGCTGGAAAAACACGTAATCAATCAAAATAACTAACATATCTTGCGTTCTCTTCGACAGGGTGATAAAATTCATGGAACTGTTAAAGGAACTTTAATCCAAAAATTTGTAAGTGTACTCAAGGAAGGGGAGATTTTTACCATTGCAAACTTTGGTGTAACCAAAAACACAGCCAAGTTCAAGACATGTCACCTAGGGATTGCAACGGACCAGATCCGAACCAGATCCGCACCCCTAGTAGCGGATCTGGATCCGGTCCGGATCCGACGGATCCCAAAAATGTAGATCCAAATCCAGATCCGCCAGATTTGGATCGGATCCGGATCCGATCCGCGAATCCAATTTCTTACTTAAATTCTACAAAAAATTTAATTAATACGTATTTGCGTAATTTTGATAATTTTACAAATAAAATCGAATATAAAGATTCATAATCAAATATTAATAAACTAAAATAAAAAAGTTTTAGAAATAACCAAAAAAACACAAATTAAAGTACTAAGTTTTTATTATTGTTAATTTTTTAATAAAACGGATTTGCGGATACGGATCCGGATTTACTTATTAAGATCCAGATCCATACGTTTAAAGATAGCGGATCCGGATCCATATCCAACGAATCTCAAAATTTAGGATCCATATCCGATCCGTGCGGACCGGATCTTGCAGATCCGGATCGGATCCCGGATCCGTTGCCCTCCCTAATGTCACCACGAACACAAGATTAATTTCTACAGACTGACTGCTGTTATAACTTGTGATGAAATCCCCATACCTATGTATGGTTTCCAATTTGTGAATTTCAGTGATATCTTGACAAAGAAGATCCCTGAAAATTATGTAGACATAGGTAAAACTATTTCTCACATGCAATTCGTTTTGTCTAAACACCTCATCGACTTATATCTTTATAATAATAATTATTCGTTTTGCCTTTAAACACCTCATTGACTTATATTTTAGGGTTATTTAACAACAATAATACAAACTATAGGGCATCTTCCCAAAATAATATCAATTTTAATAAATCTGAGAATAATACGTATTATTGGAGTAGTTAAATAAGAGTAGTATAGGTGACAGGTTACCTGTAGAACCCTTCCACCTTCCTTTTTCACCTTTAATTTTATTTAACGGCAATAATACCAACTATAGAGCGTCTTCCAAAAATAATTCCAATTTTAATAAATCAGAGGAATAATACGTATTTTTGGAGTAGTTAAACCAGAGTAGTATATATGACCAGTTAGCGGTATAACCCGTTCACCTTCCTTTTTCGCCTTTCATTTATTTCATATTACTTCACTCTTTTTCACTTACTCAGCGTACGGGGCATTAAACGTCATTCATGTCATCAGTCTTCCTCTTTCTTCAAGTCTTCAACCTCACCAAATCTAGCTAACAACACAATCCTACACCAAAATCAATACGTTAATCTAAACAAAACGTATATAAATTAAAAAAAAACTTAAGAAGGATGAAGGGTAATGGAGAGAGAGGATGAAGGAGAGAAGTAAGGAGGAATAGACATGACAAAACTGACCCGACCCGACACCCGAATTGAAGACTTGATTTTGACCCGTAATTCGAATTGGCCAGAGCTAACTCGAAACTGACCCGACTATTATTATAGAAAACGAGTCGATATCCCTAAAAAAGATGAAAACAACAAACCCGAAATTATCCGACCCGACCCGAAGTCAACCCGATTATTATAACACGATAGTGATCCGAGCCGAAGCTGACCGGACACGGTTCACCTGTTATCCAGGTCTAAGTAGGAGGATGAAGGATAAGTAGCAGGTTAAATATTAATTAGGTGACCTGATGTAGCAGGTTATAAAGTCACTTATACTACTTTTGTTTAACTACTCCGATAATATGTATTATTCTCAGATTTATTGAAATTAGTATTATTTGGGGAAGACGCCCTATAGTTGGTATTATTGTTGTTAAATAACCCTATATTTTAAAATAATTACTATTGCAGACATAATTGGATTCATAAAGGGAACAGGTCCAGTGGAGTATATCGGTGACGACAAGAAAGAAATTATGCAAATTGATTTAGTATATATATATATATATATATATATATATATATATATATATAGAGAGAGAGAGAGAGAGAGAGAGAGAGAGTTCATTTACTCACATTACCACGTTCATCATTAATCTGTGTTTGACATCCCGTTCTATGGATTCAATGATCGCGACATCTTCATCAACTGTTGATAAGCAAATCGTAGAGTACAACAATGGTGAGTTTTCGATATTGCTTACAGATTTTTTTTTGTTAATTTTATTCATTTTATTTCATCACGTTTAATCATTCATCTTCTTCGCGCGGTTGCAACTTACGTTCAATCAACGCACTCAATAACACGTTCAATCATTTATCTTCTTCCTCGCGACGCTGAAATTTCTCATTCAATGGCGGATATGCAAATCGTCGAATACACAAACGGTGAGGATTTGGTTTCTATTTTTTACTGAAAACACGTCATTAGGATGCTCCATATTATTAGATTTTAAGTTTACAGTATGGAAACTGCATATTATTGAAGGTCTAATCATTATATAAATTTTACGCACGGACAAATATATGGAGTTATTGTAATGCACATACTGTGTTACTTTAATATACACAATCTGTTATTTTAATGGTTAACCCATGTTATTTTAATGCACATAATGTTAATTGAATCTAGTGTTACTTTAACGCACTTCATCTGTTACTTTAGTTCTTTTTATTTGTTACTGTAATGAATTGGAGTGACAAAAAAGATTTAGAATACCGCCATATAAAAAAATAAAAGAGAAAAAAGAAAGATATTGCTTCCTATAATTATGGGACGTGATTGACTTCAAAATAGGAAACAATATCAAAGAGCATCGCCCTCATTCAAAGATAGATATTGTGTCATACTCTCATTTCTGATCATTATATGAATTTTTTGCACTAACCTATACCTGGTGTTATTTTAATGAATATTATCTGTTACTTTAATTCACACTATTTGTTACTTTAATGTCTGACCTCTGTTACTTTATACCTGGTGTATAAGCATCAATTGTTAATTGAATCCAGTGTTACTTCAATGCACTTCATCTGTTACTTTAATTCTTGTCATATGTTACTTTAATTCTTGTCATCTGTTACTTTAATCCATATTTCAAGTTCTGATTGTTTCTTTTTCGCCACGTTTATTTGCACTATTATTGGGTTTCAGTAGACGCAAAAGCACATGAATGGTGTAGGGATGTGGGTGAGAGTTTTCTCCATACATGGGGCAGATCTTCAAGGACGTGGATGAGTCAGTAAACTTCTATAAAATCTACGCAATGGCTTGTGGATTCGATGTGAGGAGGTCCACAACAAAAAGATGGCGCGGTGGTTAGATTAAATCAAAGTTTCTGACGATGATGAATTGATGATGATGATGAAGAAGAAGAGGACGAGGAGGATGAAGAAGAAGCAGAATTCTAAGTACGACAGTATATTGTTAGAGTAACATACATTATTCGTTAGAGAAACATACATTATTCGTTAGAGTAACATACTTAATGAGTTACAGTAACACAGATTATGAGTAACAGATGTGAAACATTGGAATTGTAATGAAATTGATTCAGTTGGAACTCTTGTACCAATTTTTGTTTTGGAATATCCTTAATAAAAATAAACATTATTCTTTTGGTTAATTGGAACGATTCTTGTGTATGCAAGAGACTATTATGCAACGGAACAAATTTTACGAGTTAGAGTAACACAGTTCATGAATTACGGTAACACATTGTATGAGTCAAAGTAACACAATCTATGAGTTAAAATAAACATTATGATGCGTCAAAACGGAGAGTAAGTTATGCGGAAGGATTTGTGAATTAAAAAAAAAAATTTGAAGAAATGTGTTGTGTGAGAGAAAGAAGAACAGTGAAAAAAAATTAATATGAGAGAAGATTTGAGTAGATAATTAGAGAGGACAGAGAGAAAATGAAATATTTACAAAGATTTTGTCAATTATTTCCTTAATTTACAAAACAAATCCTAACCATTCATCTATCTCTAATTTAAGGGGTGGAGATGAGGACTCACGGACTCAATTATATATGATAAGTGGACTCACCTGATTCCTTCTCTATATATATATACACACACACAAACACACACACAATGAAAACACATAAATGAATCTATGATCGTTGTTTCAGCAAAAAGAAGGTCAAGGTCTCTCTTTCGTCGAATTATGCAAAATGATGGAGAAATATACGGATGGAAACAGTGCCCCAACTATAGTTGCATTGCAGTTTTGCAAACAGAAGAAATTTGGAGGTAAATATCTTACGGTTATTTAATAGCAATAATACTGACTATTAGGCGTATTCCATTAATAATACAGATTACACTTAATCCCAGAATAATACATCGAATCTGAGTATTGTAACGAGAATAGTACGGTGGACGGATTACCTGAACAACCCGTCCACCTCCCTTAAGCGCTTCATTTACTTCCCCTCTTAATATTCATTAGTTTGAAATCCAACTATCACCATCATCTTTACTTCACTCCCCCCATTAACTTCTCCCTCTCCATTAACTTCGTCTTTTAATCTCTTCATGCAACCAGTCTCCATCACCACACCTTCAACCTTCATTGAACCTCTCCAACCCTAATCTTCTAATCTCGTTCGGAATTTCGTAAGTAAATCCGTGCCTTATTTTATTTTTATTTTTTTCGAATTATGCGAGTTGAAGTTGCTTTAAACGACAATGACAGATCCTAGGTTGAAGTTCGTTCGCTTTAGGGTATTTCGACGACAATGGCAGAGGTAAGTTAGTCGATTATCTGAATTCAATTCGTATTTAGGGTTTATGTTTTTTTTGTGTTTTTGATCATTTGACCACCTAATTCAATCTGAATCAAGCAAATTGTTAGGTAAAATTAGTGTTTTTCATTCACTTACCTGACATATTGTGTAGGTTGACCCTTGGAGTAGTGTGACGGTGAAGTTCTTATTTGGGGGTACATTTGTTCGGAAAGATTCAGAGTTGTGTTACACTGTGAAGCAAACTAGGACAATCTCAGTTGACTCGGATGAGTTGTGTTGGTTTACTGTGGTCGAAGAAGCTGAGAAATGTGGCTTTGGTAGGTTGAAAGATGAGATTTTTTACAGGGATCCTACTGTCGGATTGAAGGAAGCTAAAAATGATAATGATACTGGGGTCATGACTACAAACACTTAGAGATAGAGTGGTGGAGTGTTATTTAGTGGGTGAGAAGGAAGTGGGGAAGGTGTTGAAGTTGATTGAGGCATTGAATGAGGAAAGCAGTAGAGAAGGTCAACCCCCCCCCCCCCCCCCGTTCTGGTCCCAAAAAATTGACCCCCTGCATCTTCTCCCCTTAATCCTTAATGACCCTCATAAAGATGACAGTGTCATCCCTCCTTCACAAAACACCAAAAAAGATAGGGGTCCACCAAAGCCAAAAGATTCCTCTATCACATGTAGTCCACAAAAGGCATGTGGAGAAAATAGTTCAGTAACCCTAAAGGAATCCAAAAATTCCACAAAATCCAAAAACAACAAGCCTCCTTCTCAACAAATTTTGAGGTCCTTACCCAGATTTCATCCTAGCAACCATGAGTCTGGTCTAGGGTTTGACTGCAATGAAATTAGTTTGTCTGATGTACTAAATCAGTCTGAACATAACCCAAAGACTGCAATTTCAGAAGGAGGTGTGGGGGGGGGTATGATACTTTAAGCGAGGATGACTACGAATATGACCATGTCGAGGAAGAAAATCGGTCAGATGATGACAAGGGTTTAACAGATCTTGAGTTGTCAGGGGTAGAGTTGTCTGATGTTGAAGGAGAGGTTCTTGGAAGTACATTTGTCCAAAAAGAAATAACTTTTTCTGGAGGGGGTGTGAATTCTGGTGCAGATTCATTAAGTGAAGACGACACTGAATACAATCCTGAGGGTGAAGAGGAGTCAGATGAAGATTTGTCTGATAGTCAAGGAGATAACGAGGTTCTTAAAAGTATAGTTGAGGAGGAAGTACAGCTTGATGATAACTCTGATGAGGAGTGGGTGGAGGTAAGAGAGAAAGTGAAGGCTTGGAATGTAAAAGCATTGAAGATTGCAAAGCAGTTGGAATTAGAAGCAATTGCTAACTCTTTACCTGGTCAGCTGTCATTTGAAGGAGGGGCTGGTGGTTCATCTGCAGGAAGGGTTGCTACTGAGGTTAATGCAGGAGTGGGCGGTAATGAGAGTGCATATGATGAAAGCGGTGAAGGGGAGGACACTCCTGGTGAAAGTGAGGATGAATCTAGACCCGGCAAAAGGAAGAAATCTAGTACAACAATTGTGAACGAAAAAACCGATTTCACAAAACTTAGGTGGACTGTTGGTATTAGATTTCCTAATAGAGAAATCTTCAGGGATTGCGTCACTAGATACGCAGTTGCACAGGGGAGAAATCTTAGAGTGGATGTAAGTGACAAAATCAGGGGTAGAAAAGTAGAGGTTAGGTGTGTGAAAGGTTGTCCATTTGCATTGTATGGGAGTTGGGATCGGAGAAGAGGCTGTTTTGTGGTGAAGAGAGTTGGACCAGAGCACAGTTGCCAGAGGACAATGGAGGGCAACATACAACTCAAGACAAGCTGGCTAGCAAAACAATTCCTTGAGGTGTTTAAAGCGAGGCCTCATTGGCCAGCTGCAGAGATAATGGACACTGCAAGACGGGCGTATAGGGTTCTAATCAAAAGGGGTCTTGCTTACAAAATCAAGTATCACGCTCACAGAATGCTTCATGGGTCAATGAAAGACCACTACAGCAAGATTGGGTCTTACATAGCAGCTCTTGAAGAAGAAGACCCATCAGGTGTATTCACCCTATTCAATAACCCTAGTCCGAGGTCCAATCCGCCGGTTTTCCAGAGGTTTTTTGTGTGTTTTGATGCACTAAAAGATGGCTGGATGAATGGTTGCAGGAAAGTTTTGTGTGTCGATGCTTGTTTCCCGAAAACTTTCCTAGGTGGTCAGCTAATAAGTGCTGTGGGGATGGATGCTAATGACCAGATGTACCCATTGGCATGGGCTGTGGTTGAAGGTGAGAACAATGAAAGCTACGAGTGGTTTTTCAAGGAATTGAAGAGAACCTTAGATGAGACAGAAGGTGAAGGCTGGACGTTGATATTAGATGAGCATCAAGTAAGTTCCCTACTTTGTATAATCTTATGATTTTTCAAATATTAGTAATCGAATCTTTGATTTTCCTAATTGATTTTCAAATATTAATTCCGTAATTAGTAATCGAATCCTCGAGTAATTGGATGAGCATCAAATATTATTTCCCTAATTAATTGCCTAATGTTGTCGAAAACAGTATGACTGTATGTTGACAGAATACTACTACTAATGGATGGTGTAATAGGATGGTGGAGTGGTGTAATGGCTTCCCTCCTTAGCACAATGGAGAGGTGACTTGGGCAATAAACTAGGGTAACATATATATAGTAATCTCTTAATGGGTATTTAATCTAAAGCCCAAATCCAACTTTATGCTCCATTAGTGAGACAATCTCCCCTTGCATCTCCATGAGGTGAAACTTTGCCCCGCGGACTTGACGATAATTCCCATCGGGTGAAATTTTCGCCCAGTGAGATTTTCTTCCATTTTTCGCGTTTTTGGCGTTTCTTTCCATCGGGCGAAATTTCACCCGGTGGGCGAAATTTCGCCCGGTCAGTTTTGCCCGGTGGGTAAGCTCGAAAAATCTTCGGGGGAGGCGTTTCACCGTCGGGTGAAATTTCGCCCGGTGGTGTCTCACCGGGTGAAATTTCACCCTGTCATTTTTTCTGGCCTCGAATCTTGTCTCATTCTTCGTTGTATGATCGGATGGCTTTAAACTTTAAGTTGTGTGATTTGCTCTTTGGACGGTTTTCCCTTCTCTTGTGCTCGCGGAAGCTCAATCGTGATTTCGGTGCCAAATCCTATCAAAATTGATAGAAAAACTACCAAAAACACGTAAAACGCACAAGAGGGACGCTAATGCGAGAAGTACGCAAAATATGGCGATAATCGCACTCAAGACTCGCAAAACGAGGGAAAAACGAGTCTAAATGGAGGGAAAAACGGTCTAAATTTAGCACACAACAATTCCCCCACACTAAACTGTTGCTCGTCCTCGAGCAAAGACCCAAAAAGAAATTACAAACTACTACTACTAGCTAGACTATGCTAAGCCGATACGGGGCAATTAACGGGCCCGCTCCGTCCGTTCAACTCACATCGAAATACTTATGAGGTAAAGTACTCCCATGCAAGGCAAGTTGGGGCTTGCTCAAAATGGTGGATGCGACTAAACACACAAAAACACATAACACGAAAGAATAGACGCATCCAAAGCAAAAATAAAACACCGAATCCCTCATCGAGACGGCGGGGAAAGACACCGATTACTTACCTAAAACAACAATAAACTTCCAAGATAAATGACCCACGTAAACAAGGACCAAAACCTAATACTATGACAATTAAGCAATATAGATGTTGATAACTTAGCTAGGTCCTCCTAATCTTCTAAAGGGGTACTACGGGGCGTATAATGGAGTGGAAAAAGTGAACCATGGATTCGTTCGACACTGTAGGTAGGTGCAGTCCCGCTCTCTTTGGCTAAGCCAAGAGGGTCGTTCCAAAACTCGAATTTTCTAAATTAGCCCAAATAAAAAGGTGGAGTGTTTACAATTATTGGGGCGGATCGACTCATCACCGCTATCTTCCGACCTCGGGACTCGGTCCTCTAGTTGGCACTTCACAACGATGAATCGATCAAAGGGCTTTTTTTTTTTTGAAGGAGACATTTTTGACATTTTGATTTTCATTTGAAGCTCCTTTTCTTCTCCTTTGTTTTTCTTTGTTTTTCATATTTTTGTGCCGTTTTCTCTTGCTTTGGTTTGCCCTTTTTATCTTTTTGATGTGGTTTGTAACCAAGCTTGGAGGTTATTTTTGGTGTAAACTTATTGTGATGATGTATAGGTGGAGGAAAAATAAGCAATCGAGAACGCGCGCCATTCCGGATAATCCACAAAAGATGGAAGAAATTTGGACTAAAGGTGCAATGGTCATTCGAGCAAGGTCACCTAGAAAATGGGATGCGGGAACCAAGGCCTAACTCCTCCATGGGTGGTCAAATGCAAACCCCGAAGTAAACCTCTAGTAGAAAAGGTGGATTCAAAGCTAAATGATCAACAAATTCATTGCCTAAGAGTCATTCTACTAGATTAAGGTCCAAAATCTACAATGGAATGTAAACTCTTGTAAAAGATTTGTAATCGGGTTTTCGAAAAGTTGTAATCCTAGACACACTATACAAAAGCAAAACAAACACATGAAAATGAAAAAGCAAATAAAAGAAAACACAAGTAAAGTCAAGTACTCCATACTCCATCAACGTTCAAGCATAATCAACCACAACACCAAAATGCTCAACTTCGAGAGCCTCCAATAGCAACAACCTAATTCCTCTACAAAAGTTAAAGAAGAAAGAAGGAAGGAAGTTACCAAGCGGGTGCTTTCATAATCTCTTCAAATCGTGCTATTAAGGTGGTGGTTACCTGTAAGAGTAGAGAACAAGACCATACACGGGACACGAAACATAACGAGAAACAAGAAAAGAGAAGAAAAAGAAAAAGAAAATGTTTTTGATTTTTCGAATTTTTCAAATTTTTATGGATTTTTGAAAAAATAAAAGATAGTAGACTCCTCCCCCACACTAAAACTGTACATTGTCCTCAATGGACAAGTAGGGAAGAACGAGAAAAAAGAAAAAGAAAAAGAAGAAAAATCTTTTTGGATTTTTATGATTTTTCCAATGTTTTTGGGTTTTCTAAATTTTTTGAATGTTTTTGGATTTTTCAAAAATTTTTGAGAAGAAGAAAAGGAAAATAAAATAAAGAAAAGCGATAAGATAGTGGCGAGCCTAGATGTAATCACATCACCTAGACCCTAGCCAGGTGGCTAAGAAAATAAAAATGAAAGAAAATAAAATGAAAGGGTAAAAAATTGGGCGTAGGTGTAGTCACGTCACCTAGCCCGGTTTAAAAAAAATTGAGAAAAATTTGATTTAAAAATTTGGATTTTCAAAGGGTCAATGGCGTAATCACATTGCCAAGAGACCGGGAGCATTACCAAGGCCGCGACGGCCGCAAAAATCATTCAATGGGACGGTGGGACAGCTTGCAATTTTGTTCAAGATAAAACAATCACAATGGTTATAATGATGGGACAGGGAACAAGGAACAACATTAATTCACATACAATTGGAAATGATTAAGACTCACCGACTCCACACATATTTACCCACAACACATACGAACCACATAATCTACCGACTCTTGTAGGGGGGGTCTAGTTCGAATAGTCATTTGACGCAAAGGAGGCCGTGGGAGTTCCTTCACCGGCATACTCCCAAACTCCTACATCCCCCGAGTTGTTCAGTCGAAATTCACAGGGACCTGGAGGCAGGTCCCAATTACGAGGGTTATAAATATTGGTTCGGTACTTGCTGGGGACAATTAAGGCACGGTCATGGTTAAGAGAGACGAGGCGGTGGTCAGGCACATGAAAGATCCAAGTGGGGAAGTAAGCCTCGTCAAGCCAGACACTGGGGTCATGTGGTTTAAGATGGTCGCTCGCATAACCCAAATTTTTCGCTATTAAAGTCACAAGACCACCACAGTCGACAGAGGGGCGTTGGTCAATAATAATTTGATGAAAGTGTAACGCCACGACAATAGGTAGGTCAAGGGGATAAGGGTTACCGAGTAAAGAGTCACATATCAATTGTAGGACACACACATTGAGGTTAATGATATTGTCGATAGATGGCAAAAGACAGTGAGAAAGGATTTCAGCGAAATAACGAATGGTTGGGTTACGGATTTCAGCGGTAAAACTAAAATTGGGTTCGAAATCGCGTTGACCCGGCGCTATGCGCCTCCACAAGTCTCTCCTAGTCGCACTACTTTGCAAATCACTTAGGGGTCTACTTAGTCCTGTACCCGATGAGAGCAAACCTAGAGCTAAGCTAAAGTCGAAAATATTTAAACAGTGATTTCTACCAAACAGATTAAATTTAAACTCCTTAGGTGTGGTCGGGTTATCGATTGTAAAGGTACCTAAAAACTCACAAGTCAAGTCTTTATTTGTGCAAGGTACAAAATCAAGGAGTTTACTAATACCAATTCTAGACGATAACTCTCTAATATCGTTCTTAATTCCTAGAGTTTTCATTGTGAATGGACAAGGCCATCTCGTACTCTGAAAAGCTTTTTCAGATAAGGTACGAGCAAGGGGTGAATTAGGGCACGGTAAAAGTTTAGGCCTAGAAGACTTACTAGAAGATGAACATTTAGAAGGATTAGAAGTCGAGGCCATACCTTGTTTACGCGCGGCTCGTTGAGCTCTTGTCTCCATGATAATAATTTGCAAGAAAAATCCCAAAACTTTTGCTTCTCCTTTCTTCAAAAACCCAAAATAAATATTCACCCAAGTATGGAAAGAAGTTATGAATGGAGGTTGAAATGTAGTATGGAAGGTGGTTTAATGATTTTGTGATGGGTGAAAGGGTGAAATGATGAGTGAGGTGAAAAAGGTGGTATAAATTATTGGAGGTGAAAAAGGTGGTATAAATAAGGGTGTTTGAGGAGGAAAAGTGAAACTTTAAAGTTGGTGGTAAAAATTTGGTGTAAAAATTATTGGAGGGAAAGTTATGTTGAGGTAAATTGTTGGAGGGAGATGAAAATGTAGTGAGTGAGTAAAAAGTATAGGTGATCGGCCAAGTCACACCGCCGGGTTTCACCCGGTCGGGCACCATCGGGTGAAATTTCACCCGACGACTTTTCGTCGTGAAAATCGTTTTTGCCAACTTTTTTCCACCGGGTGAAATTTCACCCAGTCAAAATCTCACCGGGCGAAATTTCGCCCGGTGGTATATTCTTCGGTTCCGGCAATTCTGGCAACTTTTCCGTAGGGCGAAGTTTCGCCCGGTCGAGTCTCACCGGGCGAAGTTTCGCCCGGTCGAGTCTCACCGGGCGAAGTTTCGCCCGGCGGTCTTCTTTGCTGCGTTTTTCCGCCTTGCCATTTCATGGCTCTTCAATTAATCACCTAGAGATTCAAATATATGACTCGACTCACATTACATAATCAATATTTCCCACAAACATGCTTGTGGTCTTCGATTTAAGCTCCATAACTTCTCCAAATGTTTAGTCTTCATCCAAATTTAGCTCCATAGTGAAATCCAATTTCAACCAATCTTCTCAAGCTAACAAAACTAATAAACTCAAAGAAATATGATACATATATACAAGGTGGTTGTTGAGGATACCACCAAACCTACATCAACTTTGAGAGGGGTTCAAACATCGCTCCCCGATGGGAGCTCACCAAACTTCATAGTAGCAAAGGTCTCACGAATATGACCGGGATGATAAATCTTCAAACGTTGCCCATTAACCATAAACTTCCCGATTTCCGGGCTAAATATCTCTATTGATCCATATGGTTGCACTCCGGTCACTTCAAATGGACCCGACCATTTTGATTTCAACTTACCGGGGAAGAGCTTAAAGCGAGAGTTGAAGAGTAATACCTTATCACCAACTGAGAAGTCCTTACGAAGAATTCGAGAATCGTGCCATTGGCGAGTTCGTTCTTTGTAGATCTTTGAATTTTCGTAGGCTTCAAGTATTAGTTCTTCTAATTCTTGTAGTTGGAGAAGACGATTATTTCCTACGACACTCTCATCGAAATTTAGCTCTTTGATTGCCCATTTGGCTTTGTGTTCTAGCTCCACCGGTAAATGACAAGCTTTACCATACACAAGACGATAAGGAGTGGTTCCAATCGGCGCTTTGTAAGCCGTCCTCAATGCCCAAAGGGCGTCATTTAATTTCAATGACCAATCCTTTCGGTGTGTATTTACAACTTTCTCTAAAATTCCTTTGATTTTTCGGTTGGAGATCTCGGCTTGCCCATTTGATTGAGGGTAGTAGGCTAAGGACATCTTGTGGGTGATACCATATTTCCTAAGAAGGTGTTCAAAGGTATCTTTCCTAAAATGAGAGCCTCCATCACTAATTATGGCTCTAGGCATACCGAATCTCGGGAAAATCACGTTCTTGAAAAGCTTGATTACAACCTTGGAGTCATTGGTGGGGGAAGCTACGGCCTCGATCCATTTTGAGACATAATCAACCGCGACTAGAATGTACTTGTTACCAAAAGAGGATGTGAACGGACCCATGAAATCAATGCCCCAAACATCGAACAATTCAATCTCCAAGATAGGTTGAAGGGGCATCTCATTTCTTCTTGTTATATTGCCACTTCGTTGGCATGCATCGCATGTGATAATGAAAGCTCGAATGTCTTTGAACATGGAAGGCCACCAAAACCCGCTTTGGAGAACCTTGGCAATTGTCTTTTGGTTGGCCAAGTGTCCACCATAAGATGTCGAGTGAAGGTGCTTCACAATATTATATCCTTCTTCGGCCGTAACACATCGTCGGTAAATTTCATCTACGCATCAGCGAAATAAATAAGGCTCGTCCCAATAATAGCATCGGGCTTCATAACGTAGTTTCTTCCTCTCTTGTTTGGAATAATCGTCCGGAATAAAATAAGACACTAGGAAATTGACGATATCGGCATACCAAGGTGTAATAGTTTCAACGGCCATCAAGGCCTCATCTCTCATAGCTTCATTGATGGGAATGTCATCTTCTTCGTTGCTTTCTTTACCAACCGTTAGTCTACTAAGATGATTCGCTACCAAGTTCTCCGATCCAGCTTTGTCTTTAATCTCAATGTCAAATTCTTGTAAAAGGAGCACCCATCGAAAGAGTCGGGACTTTGTCTCCTTTTTGGACATTATGTATCGAATTGCTGCATGATCGGTATGGATAATGACTTTGGAACCGGTAACATAATTTCGGAATTCTCCATGACATAGACAACGGCAAGCATTTCTTTTTCGGTTGTGGTGTACCTCGATTGGGCTTCATCTAATGTTTTTCTTGCATAATAAATCACATGTAGCTTCTTATCAACCCGTTGTCCTAGAACGGCACCAACGGCAAAATCGGATGCATCGCACATGATCTCAAATGGAAGATTCCAATCGGGAGCTTTGATAATTGGTGTGGTAGTGAGAGCAGTCTTTATCCTGCAAAAGGCCTCAAGACACGAGTCATCAAAAACAAAAGGTGCATCTTTCATAAGCAAAGAAGTCAAAGGCTTAGCAATCTTGGAAAAGTCTTTGATAAATCGTCTATAAAAACCGGCGTGACCTAGAAAACTCCTCACCCCTTTGACATTTGTAGGTGGTGGGTTCTCAATCACGGAGACTTTCGCCTTATCGACTTCAACTCCTCTATTAGAAACAATATGACCTAGGACAACACCTTGTTCAACCATAAAATGACATTTTTCCCAATTTAAAACAAGTTTATACTCTTCACATCGAGCTAACACTTGATCAAGGTTTTCAAGACAAGAATCAAAAGATGTACCATGGACACTAAAATCATCCATAAAAACTTCCATGGATTTTTCAATAAAATCGGAGAAAATAGTCATCATACATCTTTGAAACGTTCCCGGCGCATTACACAATCCAAATGGCATCCTTCTATAAGCATAGGTGTCATAGGGACAAGTAAAAGTGGTCTTCTCCTGGTCATCGGGATGAATAGGAATTTGAAGAAATCCGGAATGACCATCGAGGAAACAAAAATAAGAATGATGCGCCAATCTTTCAAGCATTTGATCAATAAAGGGAAGGGGAAAATAATCTTTTATGGTGGCCGTGTTCAATTTACGATAGTCTATACACATGCGCCAACCGGTAATAGTCCTAGTGGAAATTGACTCACCCTTTTCTCCTTTAACAACCGTCATTCCTCTTTTTTTCGGCACAACTTGTACGGGGCTAACCCATTTACTTCCGGTTATTGGGTATATAATGTTAGCCTCATACAACTTGAGGACTTTCTTCATGACAACCTCTTTCATGGTGGGGTTCAACCTACGTTGACCCTCAACCGAAGGATGGTGGTCATCATCAAGGATGATCCTATGCATGCAAACATTTGGGCTTATGCCTTGGAGGTCGGCAATGCTATACCCGATGGCCTTTTTGTGCTTTCTCAAAACAATCAAAAGTTTTTCCAATTGAGGACCATCAAGGGTAGCATTGACGATAACGGGATAATTAGTTCCTTCAAGAAAAGCATATTTGAGGAAAGAGGGGAGTGGTTTAAGTTCAAGATTAGGAGGAGAAGATACCATACTCTTACCCACCGGTAGTGGTTTTACCTTTTCATCATGCAAACATTCTTCTTCAAGGGGTGGAGAGTCAAATGGTTCATCTTCATGCTTATCATCATCTATCAAGCTATACTCAACCAAACTATCAATAACTTCAATGGAGTGCATTTGTTCAATCATTGGTTGTTTAAGAGCTTTAGAAAGGGAAAACTCTACCGACTCGTTCCCTATGTTAAATGATAACTTTCCATTCTTAACATCAACTATAGTACCTCCGGTAGCCATAAACGGTCGACCTAAGATAATGGGGGTAATAGTGTCTTCGGGCATATCCATGACAACAAAGTCGGAGGGGATGAAGAACTTACCAACTTGAACGGGTACATCCTCAAGTATCCCAAGTGGGTATTTGACGGACCTATCCGCAAGTTGAATCGACATGTTAGTGGGTCTCATCTCCCCCACACTAAGTCTTTTAGCAATAGAATAGGGTAACAAACTAACACTAGCCCCTAGGTCGCATAAAGCTTGATTAACAACAATATTTCCTACCCGACAAGGGATGGAAAAGCTACCAGGATCATCTAGTTTCTTTGGCATTTCGTTCATAAGAATGGCACTACATTGACCCGTGAGAGAGATACATTCTTTGTCCTCTATGGTTCTCTTTTTAGTCAAGACATCTTTCAAAAACTTAGAGTAGAGGGGCATTTGAGAAATTACCTCGGTGAAGGGTAAAGCTACCTCTACTTTTTTTCAACATATCCACTAAACGGCTAAATTGAGCATTTTTCTTGTGTGGCTTAGCTCGCTCGGGAAAAGGCAATGGAGGGATAGGAGCAGGAGGCGGTGGAACATTGGATTCTTCTTCTTCTTCGGCTAATCGCTCCGCCTCTTTTCTTTTGGTTTCTTCGGCTTCCATTTGCTCTTTCTTCTTTCTTTGTTCTCTTAATTCATTCTCCGCATTTTGGAGGATATCAAACTCCGCTTGTATTCCCCGGTTTTGTTTGGGGGAAGTGGGAAATGATTCTTGTGGTGCACTTGGTTGATTCACTTTGGATGGGATACTCTTGGTGTTCAAGTTCAAGTTCTTATATGGGTCCTCAAGTTCTTTGCCACCTCTCAAAATTACGGCATTTGCTTGGTGTGAAGGATCTCTTGGGTTTTGGGGTTGACCGGGCAAACCATGGGGTGGATGAATTGGTGCGGCTAAGGCTTTTGTTGCTTCTTGTGATTCCCAAACTTTTAGCCTCGCCTTAGTATCTTGATGTTCATTCCATAGTTGGCCAACGGTTCTATGCAAATCATTATAGTTCTCCCATGAAGGACCTCCTTGACCAAATTGAGAATTGCTTGATTGGCCATAAGATTGAGAGGGTTGATTGAATGGTTGTTGATTGTAACCTTGGTTACCATGAGAATTTCCTTGGAACCCTTGATTGTATCCATGATTAAAGTGATTACCATGTTGATTTTGGTAATTGTTGTAGTTGTTAGGAACATGGAAGTTGCTACCTTGTTGATTGAAGTTGCTCCTTTGGTGAGGAGGCATATATGGGGGCATCTTTGGAGGACCTTGGTTAAAGAGACTTTGTTGACTTTGGTTGAATGGCCTCATTTGACTCCCTTGGGCGCGCGGCATCGGATTTTGAACATTTTGATTTCCATAAGAGAAATTAGGATGAAATCTTGTGCCGGCATTGTAAGTATTAGAAAAAGGATCAAATTGAGGTCTTTGCCCATATACTTGTATAGCTTGGACTTCATTTGGCTCTTCAATATAAACTTCTTCATTAGGAATGCAAAAGCTAGAGTCGTGACTATGATTGCCACAATGATCACATTGAACTTCCCATGTTAATTGCTTTGGAGGTGATGGTTGCCTTGGAGGAACACTTCCTTGAATTTGGTACATACCTCTAGGAGTGGGCTTAGAATTCATGGCATCCATTCTCCTTTTCAATTCTTCAAGTTCCGTTTGGAATTTCAGTTCATTAGAACTCGTAGATGAGTTCACTTCAACTTTCTTTCTAGAATCCCTTGATTGACCCATTCTAGAATCACTCCATGCCATCTTCTCAATAAGATTATTAGATGCCTCATCGGTGAGAGAAGAGAAGTCTCCTCCGACGGCCGAATTGAGGTTCTCCTTGGTTCTCGATGAAAGGGTGTTGTAAAACGTTTGGGTAGTTAGCCAATCGGGTATTCCATGATGTGGACATTTGCGCAACAAGTCTCTAAATCTTTCCCAAGCCTCGCTTAGGCTTTCAAATTCATCTTGCTTGAATGTTTGTATCTCCATGCGATATTGGTTAGTCTTTGACGGCGGAAAATATTTCTCCAAAAAGGCATTAGATAATTGAGCCCATGTTGTGAAAGTATTAGCGGGATGGCCTTGAAGCCATCTACGAGCTCCATCTCTCAAGGTCTTCGGAAATAATAAACGATGCAATTGACATGAAGTTAATCCATTGAGACAGGCTCCTACTAATTTTTCTTTGAATGAAGTGTGCTCTTGAGCATCTTCTTGAGAAAAATCGTGAAAAGTATCTTGTTGGACCGCGTTAGTCAAAGAGGCTTTCAATTCATAGTTCTCGGGTATCTCTCCGAAATCGACGGGAGAAGGTGTTTCTTTATGTGTGAGTTGAGAGTGCGAACCTAGAGTCGCCATTGGTTGGATTGGTGGTGATGGTGGATTTGAATTTGGTGAATTTGGAGGAGATGGATTTGGTGGTGGTGTTTTCGGTGATGGTGGTGGTAGTGGTGAATTTTGTGAAGTGGAAGGTATGGAAGGATCGTTTGGAGAGGGGTTATGTGATGTAGAAGGCGTAGAAAGTGGATGTGTTAGGATGAGATTAAGGTTAGGAGGTGATAATGAAGGATGTGGAATGATGGTGGTTGAGTTATTTCCACGAAAACGCAATGCTCTAAAAGTCCTTTCCGGCTTCGGATCGAATCACAAGGGCGATGACGTGTTCCTGAGCATAAAACTCAATTAAACGGTGAGACTCCTAGCACCTCGCGGTACTAGGGAAAAGAGAGAAGGGAAAAGAATCAAACATAACAACTAAAAAAACACAATCAACTAGCCGTTCCCCGGCAACGGCGCCATTTTGATCGCCTCCCAATCGGACCGGTCGTTAACGAAGGACAGGGGATCAAACGATATTTGTAAGACTCGGAATAACACAAAAACTACTAGAGTAATCGTGGTAAGTCGAGGTCGGTCCACGGGGAACGGTGTGTGATGTGAAGCTTAAAGTGTCGTGTTCGATGTCTAGAGGGGGGTTTTTTCTAGGGTCGAGTCTAAACTAAGGGAATATCTAGAGAAATAGCTAAGGGTGGTCAATCTAGGGAAAAGGTGTTGGGGAGAAGTCGGGATTCGGTACTTGGAGTCTAAGAAGGTCGGAATCGAGTTTTTGTCGCAATATTGATAAACTCACCTAAAACCCCGCTTTTGCGGCGAATGAGGGTAAGTCCCTAGTCATGGTAATTTCTACCCCGAGTTTCCCCATATTGATAGAAATTAGTCAAGGTCGGTCTAGTTGGCCGGACTAAAACAACAATGACATAACATCATAAATAAGATAAACCAACATGCAAGCAACCCACCAACATCCCTATATTCAAATAATCCAATCCCTCATCCCTAAACTCCCCAACAAGAAATCTACTCACAAATCATGATGGAAGACAACAAAATATCTATTAAGGGGAAAATTACTACAACATGCATATTAAATAGATCTAATGAAACTAACAATACCAATATGATTTAGACAAGATGATGATGAGTAAACAACATAAAAACTAAACTAGAGATTAGAGAGTGGAAGAGAATTATACCAACTATGTAGATCTATAAGAAATAAGAAGATATCATGAATAAAGATTGAATCTTTGATGAATAAAATGGAGAACTTGTCACTAATCCTCCAATAAACCCAACAAATCTTCAAATAAAACTTGAATAATCTTCTTACAAACTTGAAATCTAGATAATTGTTGATGGAAATTATGTAGATCTACTATTAATTACTATGTAAACTACTAGAATTTTGGAGGATTTTTCTAGAATACTACTACTAATGGATGGTGTAATAGGATGGTGGAGTGGTGTAATGGCTTCCCTCCTTAGCACAATGGAGAGGTGACTTGGGCAATAAACTAGGGTAACATATATATAGTAATCTCTTAATGGGTATTTAATCTAAAGCCCAAATCCAACTTTATGCTCCATTAGTGAGACAATCTCCCCTTGCATCTCCATGGGGTGAAACTTTGCCCCGCGGACTTGACGATAATTCCTATCGGGTGAAATTTTCGCCCGGTGAGATTTTCTTCCATTTTTCGCGTTTTTGGCGTTTCTTTCCATCGGGCGAAATTTCACCCGGTGGGCGAAATTTCACCCGGTGGACGAAATTTCGCCCGGTCAGTTTTGCCCGGTGGGTAAGCTCGGAAAATCTTCGGGGGAGGCGTTTCACCGTCGGGTGAAATTTCGCCCGGTGGTGTCTCACCGGGTGAAATTTCACCCTGTTATTTTTTCTGGCCTCGAATCTTGTCTCATTCTTCGTTGTATGATCGGATGGCTTTAAACTTTAAGTTGTGTGCTTTGCTCTTTGGACGGTTTTCCCTTCTCTTGTGCTCGCGGAAGCTCAATCGTGATTTCGGTGCCAAATCCTATCAAAATTGATAGAAAAACTACCAAAAACACGTAAAACGCACAAGAGGGACGCTAATGCGAGAAGTACGCAAAATATGGCGATAATCGCACTCAAGACTCGCAAAATGAGGGAAAAACGGGTCTAAATGAAGGGAAAAAACGGTCTAAATTTAGCACACAACAGTTGTATACTTATTGTACTTAGCAAAGACAAAACAGTAGGTACTTGTTTGCATATTTGGTTGCCTATTTGAAATCTGCGGTTCGTTTCTTCTTTCGTTGGTATATTTTTCTTTGTTGCGTCAACAGTAGGTACCCTTTTGTTTACTTTAACTGCATTTGTTCTATTCTTCATTTCCCTTGTAGAGCATTGTGACAATGGTGGCGCAGGAGTTTCCCAAGGCGGAACACAGACACTGCGCTAGATACATCTTCGCTAATTGGCACAAAAGCTACAAGGGGGACGAAATGAAGCTCCTATTCTGGAGATGTGCGAAAGCCTACAACAAAGCAGACTACAAGGATGTTGTTGATGCAATGAAGGAGGTAGATCCCAAGGCTGCGGATGCCTTTCTAGCATGTAAACCAGAACTATTTTGTAGGGCATTTCTGAAGACTAACACAAAGTCGGATGTGATAGTGAGTAACATGGCGGAGACTTTTAATGCCTACATCATTAACGCAAGATCTAAACATGTCATATACATGTTGGAGGACATTAGGGTTGCGTTGATGCGAAGGTTGACCAGCAAGAAGGAAGAAATGGAGAAGAAAACCTCTTTACTATGCCCAAGGATTCAACAAAGGTAAGAAATCGAAAAAGAACTTGCAGCATTTTGTGATGTCATTCCATCAAGTCCTACAGTTTTTCAAGTACTACATGGCATAGACTCTATGAATGTTAATTTGGAAGCTAGGACTTGCACTTGTAGGAAGTGGGACATGACCGGTATTCCATGTTCCTACGGAATTGCTGCCATATTTGCACTGCATGCCGTCCCGGAAGAGTATGTTTCCGATTGCTATAAAAGGGACACTTACATTAGGGCATATAGTCGCTCCATTTCTCCTCTTGCAGGTCAGAGACATTGGCTTGTCGTTGAGCTACCATTAAACCCCCCACCAATCAAGGTTGGACCTGGCAGGCCAAGGAAGAAGAGGAGGAGGGATCCTTTTGAGGATCCAAAGAGAACCGGTAAGCTGACAAGGCATGGTGTTGAGCTAACATGCACTATTTGCAAGTGTAAGACTCACAACAGGAGAACATGTCCTCAGAAGGACCAAGTCACTGCTGTAGAAGAGGGACCAAAAAGAGGTAGAGGAAGACCTAGAAAGCATCCTAGAACTGATGCTTCTGATTCAGTGCGTCCGTCTAATGATCAGAACCACCATGACGCCACTGCACAACCAACTCGACAAGGCAGAGGAGGGAGAGTCATAAGGGGAGGGAGAAGAGCAAGAGGAGGTAGAACTGGCAGTGGAGGGAGAGGGCCAATTGGAGGCAGAAGCAGGCCACCACAAGGGATGGGGGTGCTGTTCGATGACTCCGGAAATGCATACACCAATTTGCCTGGAAGTTCTGGTGGGCCGAGATGCATTCAGTCAGTTGAAGCATCTACCCAAGCTTCTAACAATCTCCACGGTTGATGATTATGGCAATGAATTAGTGTCGTAAAGCTTGTTAAGTTTTTGGTTACTGAATGATGAACTTTCTGTTTATGATTATGACCGATGCGTTTCGATTTTATGTGTGAACTTAGTTTCCAAAAAATTGTCGTGTGTTTTGTGCACACTTTTTGTTAAACTTTATGGAATGTATCCGAAGTATGTTTACGGTTTGGAATGCAAACTTTCTGTCTCTACGCTTTCGAATGTAAATTAAATTTTTCACATGTCGCTGCTATTGCTACTATGTCGTTGCCCAGTTACGCAAAATTGAAAATATTACGGAAAGTTGCTGCTACTGTAATGAATTCCCTGTTGAAAATAATTTCAACTTCAAACTTTCATTAATTAGGAATGTTGAACATTACAGAAGCCGTGTTTAACAAACTAAATTACCGACTCCATTTCATTACCTACTGCTACGTCCACTACTACAAATCTACGACTTCTTAAACATTACTAATCTACTGCTTCTTAAACATCGACTCGAGTTTCTTAATCAACCTCGAACTAGTGCTTCTTAAACAGCCAACAAACAGCGAAAAAAAAAACACGACAAAATCAAACCAATCGTAGCTTTTTTCTCCCCTTTCACGTGTCTACGCAATTCGGCCCTTAATTCCCCGACCTCCTTCTTCAAACTTTGTTTCTTCATCAACAACTTCACAATTTTTTCTTCCAACAACTGTTTCTGGAATGCAACCACTTCATAATCCTTGTCTTCACACTCAAACCTTGATTTCACATCTTCCACCATCATGAAGTATCTACACCCATTGTTCTTCAAAGAGCTTCAATTAAACATGTAGATTTCAGAATTTAATTGTACTTAGCAGGATTAACATCAAAATTGAAATAACCGATGCAAAATTAATCAACATACCGGCCAAAGGGGACAGCCATAAAATTTCTTCCCGGAGTTTTCCCCCTTTTTAATGGTCCTCACGACTGCTTGCAATTTGTGATTGCACAAAACTTCATTTGACAATTTTGAACCCCAAGAATTTGAAGAGCTTGCATTTGATGGAGAGCCCATTATTAGATTTAATGGAAATGAAATGTTTTTAATTTTCTTGCAAAGTTGCCATTGAAGGCCTGGAGAGAGATGGAGAAAGAGGGTAAAGAAGAAGGAGGGTGAATGTGGATTTAATAAGACTGTTGTAGGTAACAAATGATACTATACCATTCTCATTTGACTACTCCAACACTCTGTATTATTCTGGGATTAAGTGTAATCTGTATTATTAATGGAATACGCCCAATAGTCAGTATTATTGATATTATATAATCCAATATCTTATAGGCTCCCATTTTGGGCCAAATTGTTTGTGAAGTGTAACAAAAATTTTCTTCTTTTTTGGAATAAGAAGGTATTTATGCAATATCAAACTCATTCTTTGCCACACGACTAATAATGAACCCGAATATCCCCGAGGCAAATGAGATCACATAAAGATTCGACAGATTTTATGTTTTGTGCAATCGGTAATATAAAACATGTCAGATTCGCAAGTTTGATTGCTTTAATTCATGCAGCTTGGACGAGGGAGAAAAATCTGAAACACTTACTCAGTTACCTGCGAGCTCTACTCCATTGGAGGATGTCTTCATGAAAAAATCTCTGGAATAGCTTCTTATTCGAGCAGTTATTTTGTCCACCGGAATAGCAAAGTCCCTCCTCTTATTCAACTTAGTGGTCTGGGTATGCCCAAGTACTATTGCTCCCTCCTATCCAATACAAGCTTTACAGTTACTCTAAACTGATCATCCAATCCAAACATTATATTTCTTTTACCATACAATTCTCTTACCCTTTCTTTATTTACACAAAATATCATTACTTTTTATCCACTTTAATTTAGGTGAGTCCATAAAACCATTTGATTAACCAATAATAATACCTAGACCCGACAATTCGACAAATAATGACATGACCCGAAATTACAACACGAACCCGACACGAAATTAACAGGTTTGGGTTGGCTTGATGACTCATTTATGTAAGTGGGTCGACACGAACACGACACAAAATTTAATTGGGTCAGGTTTCGACCTTGGATTGAGGTCCAAAAACACGAACCCGACATGAATAACCTGTTTATTAAATTAGTCTAATTTTTTTTAAAATATAAATGTCACTTTCTCCGGTTTTCTTTTATCTTCCCGTTTAAATATAATACACCACTCATATATCGAGCAAACGAGAAGATAAAAGAAAATCGGAGGAAGTAATATTTTCCAAATATTGACTTGACACGAAAATACGACACAAAATTAATGGGTTTGGGTTGAGGCTAAATGACTAATTTATGTAAGTGGGTCAACAGGAACACAATATGAAACTTAAACGGGTCGGGTTTTGGTTTTAGGGATTCGTGACTTGTATAACCTCAACACGAACACGACATGCCCCGATCTACCGATCGGTATAAAATGCGAGTATAAACATTGGATTTGAGGGAAGTAAATGGCAAGGTTCTTGTTGGGCACCCGAGAAATTCATTGATTCATCCTCTTTTAAGGCCCGATGAATGAATAGAATAAGGATGGTGATATATGGCATGTCGCATAGATCAGAATAGTTGTAGACTGAAATAGTGAAAGCCCGGAAAATTGGAAGCATCAAATTTGAATTTTGATCTGCTGAGGAGGTTGATGGAGTCTGTTCATCATCATCATCACTATGCTCATACGGATTCTTGCAAAGACCTCCGTTGGACTGCCAGGTACCCTTTTTGATTTAGATTACATTACGAACTGGGTTCTGCTCATACTCTAGTGCAGTATCCCAACTCCCTCAAGACTGTCGTTTCTTCTCATGCTCTCCCAAAGTTAATCCCTTTTTTTTTTGTAGGGAGTGTTATGAGTATATGTATGGCAAGCCATGGTCTGCAGTAAATGATTTTTACTTGGCTTTGGTAAATCGGCAGCTCTCCTTGTCCGACTTATTTGGTGCCAAGGTAAGTGGGTACTCTTTTTCAACAGTACCCAAAACCCGTCCTTGCATTTTACTGTAAAGAGTATATAAATATATCTGGGCCTCCAAATCGCTTAAGGTTTTGTTTGAGTTGGTTCCGTAACATGGTATCAGAGCAATCATGCGTGACAAAAGGTCACAGTGGTCTGAGTTGCATCCACACTTCAAGCCCAATGGGCATTCGTGTGAGGGCGCCTTAAGGTTTTGGTTGGGTTGTTTCCATAACATTTACGTCTTACTTGTTTATCCATACATTACATGCCTCTCTTCAAATCTGATACAGTAGTATCAAACATGCTTAATCCTTTACTTTACACCTTTTAGCTCATCCTCTACCTCTAATTATATACGAGTATTCGCTATGAAAGGGTCTACAGACTAGGCAGTTTACACCATTTGGCTATGTACTAACATTTGCGTGCATGCGTGCACCTGATTTTAGACGTGCTTTTCGGATGTTTCCCTTGTTTCGGATGCTTATCATGTCTTTACGTACGTACGTTACATGTTAGTGATTTTCTTGTCTGTTGTCTATGAAGATCCAGACTAAAAGTTCAGATGAGTATGCCCCAGATATTACTGTCCCCGAGGATCAGTTAGGAAGGTGGGCTAGAATGACATATAAGATAGTATTGTCCTACCATGGGGCATCTTTTGATGGATGGCAGAAGCAGCCTGGTTTGAACACGGTTCAGGGGTATGTTTTTATACTATCACGAATTCATTTCTGATCCTTGACGCATAAGAATACATTTTTTGTAATGCTGCTGTTTTTCATACCACTGTCTCTTTCATGCCATGTATTTAATTTGCTCTCCCTAATTTCAGTGATCGTATCTTTATTTTAAGTTATTCTGTAATACTCATAGCAAGTAAGATCTCGGTTTATTTCTTGATAATGTTTGCGGTGTTTCTATTTGGGTTTGCCTATCTTTGCCACTGGTTAATCTGACATCTTTGCATGCTCGGACTACCATCCAGAAGAATACTTTATGCTAAATTATGCTCTCTCTAACTCTTCGGAATTTCCCCATTTTGTTGAAATACTCTTCACAAATGCTAAAAAATGGGGTGATCTCAAAGAGTTAGAGGATTGTTTCTGGATCAAATTGTTTTTCTTTTACATCGTTCGGTGAAGTTGTTTTTCTTCACACACTGTTTTTTTTGGAAGGACTATCTTGATGACCTCCTCATTGGCTAGGGGAATGGCTCCATACGTTGGACCTCCCTAAGCCGTACCTAGGTCGGGGTTTTGTATTGGTTTATTTGCATACCTCTATATCTTAAGTATGTTGATCTTATTAGCTTATTTCCTTCTTTGATGTTTACAGACTTGTTGAGAGATCAGTTGGGACGTTTGTTGATGACAAGAAAGCTCAGCGGCAGAAGGCTAAGGGTTTACCTGTTGATGGAATGGTTGTTGTTGCTGGACGTACTGACAAAGGGGTTACTGGACTTAACCAAGTTTGCTCATTCTGTATGTTAAGCTTGATATTTTCTTACAACTTTTTTATTTCCTGATAAGACTTCTTGGACTATGATATATTGAGCTTTTTTTTATATATGTATATTTCTTATAAACAAAAAGGTGAATGCAAATCGCCAATTGTTTGACGGTTTGAGAACATGAATCGATTAATCCTTATTAATCGTTATTTTTGAAAAAACTTTACTCCATTTTGCGATCGTTGAGAGCTGTCCCCGCCCCCAAGAGAACATTACACCATTGTCCCTCTTCCTTCTATGGTGAGGTAAAGGTGGTTGGATGTGTTATAAATAAAATAATTGTAGAATGACTAAAATGGGAGCAACTTAGCACAGGTCATTTCATTAGAAGCGGCTGTTTTTTGTATGTATATATCATAGCGTTGAGGTACTATGGCATTGATTTTGTTGTTGCTAGGTTCTTAGAATGCATTACTCTAGATTTGGCTGGAATACCATTTAGAAATTTACATGAAAAAGGAATCTAATAAGTTGTACGGTGACATTGCTTAGTCTAGGCTTTAACTGGGTTCGTGTGCATATTTTTGTTAATTCTGTTTCTACATTTCAATTTCTTGGAGAGATTGCTTTTTGAGAGAATACTGACCACTTAATTTGGTAACTAGGCGAGTACTTTGAATTTCTTACGCACTGCATCGAGTGTGCCGTTCCTCTTTTATGTCAAGTCTTAGCATGGGATCCTACTTTAATTTTATAAAAGTTGACTCAAATTTATGTATCTGCAGTAATGCAATCGATAACATCTGTGATATTTCTGCTCCAGTCCCTTTTGCTTTTGTTTATTAACTCGAATCATACTTGGTTTTTACAATGTTGGATTTCTGACTATCATGCTACGTGAGATCTTATATAAAGAGGTAAAGGAGTGGTGGAATGCCATGGAAAAATGCAGGTTCAATCTATTAGTCATCAAATAAACTCGTGATAGATTTGGTTTGTGGAAAGAAAAAGATGTTAAAAATTTGAGTCACGGCCCCAGAGCACTTGGTAGCTACATCCTTTAAGTGTGATTCTTTTTTGCAATCTTAGATGTTTTTTTTTTTCTGTGTGAACAGATACGTGGCGAAAGGATGTAAAAATTGAGGACATTGAACGCTCTATTAGTGCTGCGGCACCCGAAAAACTCCATGTTGTAACGATCTCTAAGGTAGTAGAGCTGGTGGTTCCCTGCTTAATTTTTTTTTCTTTCCTGCATAAGTGCATAGCTGTGTACAAACATATCAATGCCAATTTTGTGATAGGTATCTCGTGCATTTCATCCAAATTTTTGTGCTAAGTGGAGGCGGTATCTTTACATTTTTCCAATTAGTGAAGGAGTCGAAAGGGAAGAGAATTATTTGAGAGAGGTGGAAACTCAGACATGTGAAACAAAGGAAGACAGTGTGGAGCAGAAGACCGAGGGCTCTCCCAACGAAGGTAACTGTGATGGGATACAAAAACCAATGAGTTTCTCCACTGGGAAAGTGGATCGACTTCTTCGTTCTTTGGAAGGAAAGCTTCTTTCCTACAAGATGTTTGCTCGGGATACCAAAGCATCTAGAAATACGTGAGTGACTTATTTGCGAACAAGTTGGCTTCAATTAATGGTGGAGGCCTCCTGACTATATGAAGTATACTTCCTTCCATACATGTATATTTTGCACACATATTTAGGAGCGGATCATTCTAACCATTTAATTGTTTCCTGGTATTTTCATTGTCTCCACTCACCAATCACCATGCTTATCCGGTCATCCCCACCCACCATCTTCTTCCCCTGCCACCACCTTCTTCAGCTACCACTTCCGGCCGGACCACCACATGCCGGTGCTGCCCTTCTCCACTTGTCTCACAAGTCACAACCAACTCGGCACCCCTCCAATCAACTCCAAATCACCACATTTGTAGTTCCAGACAACCACCTTTGGACAACCAATCGCCTACTCATTTTCGTATAGCCAGACAATCACCTCTTCACCTCTCCTTTACTATCACTTCTTTACATCTATTCACACTATATGCACTCCTCAGATCCATCGAAGTGGATGACGCTTGGCTGGTGCTATGTCTTCGAGCGGTGTGGGAGCGGACTTCAGAAGAGAGAAAAAGATGAAAATATGACAGTGGTGAGAAGTCTTGTAGCTGGAGATGAGAATGGAGGTGTTTGGGGCTTACTGGTGGGGTGGTAAAAGATGGTTCAGTGTTGGGTCTTAGTGGTGGTTGGTGGATTAGTGGAAGCATATGGGTGGATTAGTGGTGGATTAGACTGTAGGTGGGGCAAGGAGGATGAATTGAAGTCAGAAAATAAAAGGGGCAGAATAGTCTTTTAACCAATCAAATACGATACATTAATAGAAATGTATAGAATCACATGAAATGGCTCAAAAAATCAAATGAAATGGAGGGAGTATTATTAAATAAAGTTTGCATACACTTTGTTTTGAGCATAAATGGGAAAAATGCACCAAAAAGTATGTGTTTATGTTGTACATGCATTCATCTTTGAGCTTGATTGTAACTGGAAGCTGCATATCTGTTTTGTTATCCTCATGATGCTATCTCAATGTTTCAGCGGCCCGGCAACGGAGTGTTTTGTCTATCATGCTAGAGCAACTGAAGCTAGATTGCCCTGCTCAAAAAAGGTTGTATCAGCTTGTTCTTCCGTTTATCCGTTTATCTGGTTTAATATTATTTCTGTAGGAATTGTCTTCTGCAAATTGGTATTCTAGTTACTTTGTCATGCAGAGTATGCATTGAACTTTCACTAGATATAGGTGTCTTTGCGAGTCGCCGGTCTATAAAAGATATGCAACTTTGCAAACGACGATAGGTTCAAACTTTGCCGTGCTGCAAAATATTATCACTTTTGGTGTCCTTTGTTGACGTGCCCCGCATTGTCAGCGGTGCATGCTTTACGACTTTGTAAAAGGTGATAGTTGTTCTTGATGCTTGTGAGTGATGTCCACCTGTTGCTGTTTGATGACGCAAAGAAAAATATTGGATACGGGGAATATATTGACTAAAAGGTGTATACAAAACTCAATTATGTTCAGGGTGTATATTCATTATCTTTCTAAACCTGCTGGTAAATGACGTGTTACAACATGGTTGTCTTTCTTAGTTGCAGGAAGAGTCAGAGAGCGAACTTTCGTTTATGAGTGTTCGAATGTCTATTAGACTTGTAGAATTATTTTCAACTAAAATGGGCAGTCAAGAAAGTTGTTCAACTTATAAACTTGAAATCTGTCTTGTTCATGTTCAACATTGTGAAGCGTAAGCTGATCATTTATTGCAGATGCCGGTCTAGCTGCTGATAGTAGTGTCATTGTTGACAGGATCATGGAGATGGTATCAAAATTATGTGTGTTGAGCTTGTGGCCAATCGCTTTTTACGTAGGGTAAGTATCTTGTTTTGATTCTAATTTGTGGAAGCCTTAATGTCATTCAACATTATAATCTTGCGATTTCGTACCTTTTGGTTCTCGACTATAATGGAAGAAGGAAAATTTCATCATGGACTGTATACAACCTTTCTGTGTGTGAGGCTATGTACACTCAACCCCCCTACCCTGTGTAACTGTGTTAGACGAGGGTTGTTGAGTCACTAGGTAATGTTTTTGTTGTCATCATCATGATCACCGTTGTTGTGTTAGGAATAAATATACGGAGTAGTATTTGTAGATACTCCCAATTATATCTCGTGTCGTGTTTGTGTCGACCCACTTACATAAATGGGTCGCCAAGCCTCAACCCAAACCTGTTAATTTCGTTTCGGATTCGTGTCGTGTTTTCGGGTCGTGTCATTGTTTGCCGGCTCTAAAACTAATTCTGACAACTCCTCTCTTGTGCTGGTACGCGCTGGAGGATAGTCTTGTTCTTGTAAAATTCTCTCCACCTGTTGTTATTCCTCAGTTGAAGTAGATTGTATACACATGCTTTTTGCTTTAAACTGAGGAAGTGCAAAATTAAGCAGCGTCATGAAGTTTATTGGCAAATTTACCCTCACTTTGCCAATCTCTCCCCTAATCCCAACCAACTCATTCACCACCCACCAGTCACCACCTTCATCTCCCTCCAAAGTCCAACCGGTTTGACTCGTTGAAGCTACTCCCCTTTCTGCTACACCTTGGCCACCAGCTTGGTCACACCAACCGCTCCCACCTAGATCTTGTGCCCTCACCAGGTGGATGACAAAGTGAACCGTGTCCAACTTAGCCTGTGGTCGGATAGAGGCTGTAGAGGGTGGCGGTTCAGGTTGATAGGCAGCTTGGGAATAGGTAGTGTTGTACTGTTGTGGCAGGAGGGGACATTGAGGCCAAGGGTGATGACGAAGGGGTTCTACATGAGATGGAGTGGTTGAGAATGGTGGCGACAGGCATTATCCTGCAAACAAGGGTTGGACAATGAAAGTGGAGGTGGGGCTGGGGTGGCGGGTTTCAAAAGTAGTAAAGTGGGGTCCAACTAGGAATCTAGGATGGTCTTGGAGGTGGGTTTTTGAGTGGTGCTTGCGTTGGAGTTGGAGAAGATGAAGGTGACTGACATATGAAGAAGGGCTGATGATAAGGCTTAAGTCGTATCACCTATATCAAAATAACCTAACAAACAACTAACAGGTAGCTAGTAGTAAGTAAGGGTCGAATTCCACAGAGAGACGGACGATTACCGCTAATTATCTATGAGTCGATTCTAAACTATTCTAATTCTGGTTTGTTTGAATTGTTTTATAAACTAATGTGATTAAGTAAATTAAAAGGTTCTAATAATATTAAAAGGATCTAGGGTCTTACGGTTCACTATGTAATTAAATTGGGTAAAGTTAATTAATCATTCAATCAGTCAATCACAGTTATTTAGGGTTAAGACACGGCCTCTCGGATCTTATGTCGACCTTAGGATAGATTCTGACGGGCTCTCGCATCTTATCAGATTATTCTACCCACTTACTTGTAAGTCTACCCTTACCAGGCTTTCGATCTTAGGTTCGGGTTCCTAAACATTCAACTAGTTGAACGTTTCAAACTAATTAAACAACGATACAAAACAAGTAGTAAGGCAATAACATATGAATGATCAATCAAATAAATAATCAAACTAACATCCCCAATTCAATTAACATAGATCCCCTTCTACCCTAGATAAATAAATTAGCTACTCATAATAAACGATAAAGCAATAAAGATATTAAGTATAATAAATTAAAGAACAATATGAAAATAAGAGAATAAGAAAAGCTACCAATTACGTAGAACTGAAAGATTGACGATCTAAAAGTAGGATTACAAACTAGAAGAATTCTAATGCTAATAAAAAGTCTAAACTAAACTACCGAATATGAAAGTGTAAACTAAGCTACTGAATGAGTAAGTGAGAAAAAGTGTTCATAAATCTAACCCCAAGGAGGGTATATATACTAATAAGGAGTCTAACATCTTCTCTTTTCCTAAATAATAAGGAAAAAATAACAAGCTAAGAATATTACGTAAGATAAGAGTTATGGTAAGTTACGAAGTCTAATAACTGAAAATCCCGCGAAACAGCTTCAAACCGATCGGTTTGGGTCTGAACCGAGCGGTTTGGGTTCATCCCGAGCGGTTCGGGTTCCTCTGCACTGCGCGATGAATTTGAAATGCTTGTTGTTTCTTTGTTACTTATCGGAATTGGACGTGTGATATACCGTTGGAAAGTTAAGAGAAAGAGCTTTCCAACGCCATCTGAATCAGCTCAATTGGAGTTGTAGAACTCAAGATATTCACGTTTGAAGTTGACCCTTGTTTTAGCGATCGTTCTTTCATCTCGATTTGCATTTGTTTGAGCTTTCCAACTTATTTCTTTGTCTTTTCTTATTGTTTCTTCACTCACGTCCTTCTCCAAGTATTCACTTAATATCCTCTAACTTTTATCACTTCTTCCTTGTAGATTTCATGGCTCGACTCTCGTCATTGCCCAAAATATAGCACAATCGCCTTCATTTGTTTCGTTTCCTACAAAACATAAACAAAATACCCGGCATAACAAAGAAGGATGAAAAGCTAGAAAAACAACTCCTAGATACATAAAATGAACCAAAATAAAGGAAAGTTGGGGTTAAATATGTATACAAAATGAGTTCATCAGCTGACATACCCGTGTCTGATACTGAGTTAATTATTTTATTAGATGAAGGTGCCTGACATACCCGTGTCCAACGCGATACTCAAAGATCGGATATGACGGATATTGTATTCGATCATTACCCCTGAGGCCCTGATACATACCATCATTTCTTGAGTCTAATTCGACACTTCTCGTGGTATAAAGGAAAACTTGCATGACTATACTAAAGAAAGAGTATGGCATATGAAGCATATAGTATACATTTGGATGCTTCAAGCCTTATGTTCCATGCATTTTTGCATCATACTTTAAGGATCTCGATGTTTCATATATTTAATCAATTTTATGTTTATGATATGTGCGTCTGTAGTCTGTGCCCTTACCTCATTTTAGGACAGAGGACATCCGTCCGAAAATGAGTCATGACTAGTGTGATACTTGGATAATATAGTACGTACTATTATTCAGTGGTTTATGTTACTGCAGATGATCAGGGTGCTTGTCGCGACAGTAGTGAGGGAAGCCGCTGCAGGTTCTGAAGATGATGTATTAATCCAGCTAACAGAAGCGACTTGTAGACGCGCAACAGCACCCCCAGCACCTCCTGACGGTCTTTGCTTCGTTGATGTTGGTTACTCTGATTTTGATCCTCATTTCTGTTTCATTAGCTGATTGTAATCATTCTTTGGGTATCATACCCTGTTACGAATGTCAATCCCGTGTCTGACACTTAGATACTCAATTTCAAACTAACATGTATTCTTTTTTATAAACTTGGCCGTGTACTCAAATACTTCCGAAGGAAACATGGTTTAACTGAATGAGGTGAAGTATGATGTTTCACCTAATGTTGGTCTTTTGGATGAATTCGCGATTTTGATGCTCTGCACATTGTTCTAACAGAGTCATTTATCATTTAGAATCATCATGATCAGAATAATATTCCGCAAGAGTTTTTTTTTTGCCAACGGGAAAAAGTGCTCTACGTGTAGTTTGTTGCCACTGCTAATCGGTGGGCAACACCATTCAGAGCCCCAGATAAGTAATTAAAAGTAAGACAATTGAAGTAGGAGAAAAGGGGGCCCAAGTTGTCGATGATTCTGGAGATTGTGGTCGACGTTGGTCGGTGCCAATGCTCCTGGATGCTTGAAAGATTAGAGTCGAGCAATTCGAAAAGAGACCCCTAGATGAGTAATTAAAAGTAAGATGATTGAGGTAGGGGACAAAGACTAGATGTTTGTTTAGTAGCTTAAAGCCTCGTTTGATCCATTTCCGGCCCTAGGAGACTCCATTGTTTTAGCCCTCGCCAAATCGGTGATGTTATGTTCTTTACATCCATACTTTGCTCTGAACATCCGTCCTAACAGGAACTCTGGTTCTTCGAGTATTTTCCACATTGTTTTAGCCAACAATGCTCGATTAGAGCTCTGGACATGTCTGATTCCCAAATTTTCTGCGCACTTGCGAAGGTTTAAAAGGTTTATGCGTCTCGAGAGGATCGTTTTCCTTAAAAGGTTTATATGGAGTACTTACTCTACCAAGACCGAGTGTTCATCATTAATTCTATAAGCTTTCGTATTGAATTGCAATTATTATTTTTTCATTAAGGCAGCTGGTTTAGCCAATTCCATATACATTATCCCAAATTGTGCTTAATCTTTCGCAAATTAGATCCAGAGTAAACTAAATCAAATACGATCCTGTCAACCAAAAAAGAACTTAATACAGTATGATTTAAATTAACCCAACAAAAGATCAACTAATGAACAATTTTTTGAAATCTGACCAACATTAGCTTTGCTTTTGTATTATCCACAAGTCGACGACACGAGACCAAAGTATAGAAGCTTGGGATGGGGGTCAAATGTATTGTCCAACTGTCTACCCCATCCTGTTGATTAGGAGACATTTTCAAAATAAAAACTTGTGTCACAAATTTTACTCTATTTTGTGGTATAAGAATGAATACGGGTGAAATTTCAAGCATCGGAAACAAGTAACACACTGTTACGAAAGCTTGCTCGTAGAGACACAGTTCCAATCTTCGGTGAGCTCACAAATGTCAAGTGCAAGAATGTCATAACATCATCTGGGATTATATTTTGATCACCCACGTCTCTTCTCTCTCATCAAGTCAGCTTCAAAGAGGCAAAGTCCGAAGCCAGTTTCACAGCCTCGTTCACATTTGATGCATCAGTACCCTAAACATCACCAATCATTTTACCAAAATTATTCCACCACGTCTACGGACAAGAAAAATGTTTACAGAAAACTAAATTAGAGGAAGGGAAAAAAAACAGGTAAGGCGTGATTTTGTTATGCAAATTTCTCCCGATTTTTGCTTATTTTGTCCAAGTGAAGTGGAAAAGGGGAAACACATGATACCTTAATATGTACTCCGCATTTACTTTTATGCGAGTACAACAAATGTCAATTTACCCTAACCATTTTTCCGATGTACCAACAAAAAAGATGAAATTTTTTATCTATGACAAACATTTTTAAATGAAAATGATATATAAAATGAATTCACATTGAAAACAATTCGCTTTAATGAAAAAGGAAATGATGCCAGTTGATAAGAGAATATAATTCTAACCTGACCCTGAGCGAGACCTCCTTTTCCCTTACCGCACCTTCCCTTCAGTGGACCCAAAGCAGTTGTTAACCACTCTGACACTTCCAAACCTTTCCATGTATTTTCTTTGTCAGGCACTCCAGCGTAAACAACAGCCTTGTTAACGGTTTCATCCACACTGAGAACCATGATCGATATCCCCTGATCACCCCACTTAAAACAATTAGTGATAGTTGAATGCCAAATAAATATAAAATTTTCAAACCTTACGTCAGTGAAGTGCAATATGTGAGTAGAAAAAGAAAGCAGACTAGAAACAGAAGCTTTCTGACAACCTTTTGCTGTATCACTTTCTGCACAGCTTCCCTAACGGCAGCAGCATCTAAACCAACATCCACACGACAAATGCAGAAGTTCTTCCCCTCTGAAATAGAGGTCTCTGCCTTCTCACTTGCAATTTTTACAGCTTTTAAAAGATTCTCTTCAGCCACTTTCTTCTGTGCCTTCCTCACTTGATCCTAAAGGCATCATCAAAGATAAGAAAATGAATACCAGACACTACTAGCAGGAATAGAATGTTCCATAAAATAAATTATGATTACCTGAAGCATGGAAATCTTTAATCGGATATCATTCTTCTTGGCTGCTGGAATGGGTGCTGCATCCACACGGCTTCTCAGAGAAGCAACTTTCTGCACAAAAAAATAAGTGTTTTGTATCAGAGACCATACACTAAATGCAAGTCACCTGTTTGATAAATATTGAAAATAAAATAAAATAAAGATAGCTAGCAATTAGCGGCTTTAGCGCTAATATTAACATTTATTTGTAGGAAGAGACCAAAAAATCCAAGTAGAAGCTTCTTCTAAATATGGGGTACCATTTCCTCTAAATAAGGAGAGAGCTTTGGAAGGGAACTTTTCGCATATGTAGTAATGTATAAGATGACTGCTACAGCCCCCATACTTAACCCACCCCAAATTTGACACAGATAAACAAGATTCAAAAGTAAACCTTCTCCAGCAGAATCCCTTCTATGCTTGATGCATCAATCACTTCCTGCTCCAGGGTGCGTGCCAGTTCTTCTGCCTCTAAAGCACAATCAGCTGTAACAGCAGTCACCCGACGAATTCCTTTGGCAATTCCTTCCTCAGATAAAAGAGCAAATGACTTGGCTTCTCTTGTATTGGATATGTGGGTTCCTGCGTGGACGACAAATCAACTTTATTACAGTGTAGTTACTTCAAAATAAACAGTCACACAAATAAACCTGATGTAAATTGTTGGTCAGTTTCACACTAAACATCAGAAGACCACATTTCACGTAAGTGTGTGCAATATCAAAAGTTGGGAAATTTAGCTACTTGAGCACCTCCGCAAAACTCTGCAGAGTAGGATGCCCACTCCTCTTTTTCTGGATCTGCCAAAAGATCTTCTACCTTTTTCCCAATTGATACTATTCTTACAGGGTCAGGGTAAATCTGCAATAGATAACCAAGATGTTTATTCACCAAGTATGGAAGTTTAGAGGGAGGAACCTTATAAAATATCTTACCTCCCCAAAGACAGCCCTGAGACCATTAACACGCTTGGCGTCAGTAAGAGTTGCCTCTTTTGAATATACATCCAATTCAGCTTTAATTTGATCATTCACAATACTCTCTATCTTTCTCAGTTCTTCACTTTGAACAGGCTTACCTGTCAACAGACACAAAGTTTACTACAGTCTCTGCTAGAAGCTTACTACTATGTACTATCTAAAACCACTGACAACTCATACCATGGGAAAAGTCGAATCTTAATTTCTCGGGAAGCACGATTGAACCCTTCTGATCTACATGAGCCCCAAGGACTTCCTGAAGGCCATAAATGAAAATGTATTCAGAGAAAATTCACAAGTTACTAAAAGCGAGGAAAATTTGTTGTTTTATGACGACGAATGTTACTAACACGAAGTGCAAAATTCAACATGTGAGTACAAGTATGGTTAGGAGCAATAAGTTGCCGTCTGTTATAGTCCACCTGTAAGACAATAAATTCAAACTGAGTGAGAAAAAGGAAACTATAACTGCATATGAAGGTTTCATATTCACTTGTCTATCAAACACCAGATAAATTCATGTAAACCGTACCTTACATGTGACTTTATCACCAACTGCAAATATACCACTTTGACTTGTAAAGTCACCAATGTGAAGAACAAAACCACCAAAAACTTGAACATTACAAACATGAAAAGTTCCAGATGGCGTTTCCAGTGTTCCACTGTCAAAGATCTGTAACCAACCAAAGGACCAAATTAAGCCTTCCAGAGGACGTATAGTGTCTTGCATGCATGGGACATCATACTCAACATAATATCTTAGCCACAACACCAGACATGATAACATTGTGGATGGGGAAGAGTCATGTCCGACAATTTTGAGTAGCGATAATCCAATATACATCAGCCATGTATTGGCAGTAGGCCCTTGCTGGATCAATTTTATGAAAACATGAACATGCTATAGTCTAAACACTTCCAAGCCCTACTTTCTAAATTAAATTCATCATTGTGTCACTTAAGAGACTTGTCTAATGACGAGCATCCTTGAGCTTCTATGTATTTATTATTTTGCATTTAGGGTGAAAAATTCTGATATGCACATGTATCACAGTCCAACAGTTTAGTCTCCTTCATTCTAGGTTCCTGCATCCGACAGGAAATGGAAGAAAAGCAACTACACTACGCCCAAAACAACACCTACAATTTTGTACACTACCACAAGTCTGACTAATATTCTCCAACTTTCTGATTCTAAACACTGACCCAGAGATTGTTGCAAAGACCTAGTACTGTAATGTTTTGACCTAACTCGCGAAAGCTTTTAAAATAGCAAAATATTGCAAACTACCTGACCACCTTGCTCAGCATAGAAACTTGTGGACTCAAGGACAATGCCAACTTCTTTGCCAGCTTCAGCACTCTCCAAGAACTCTGATCCGGTGTATATAGCTCTTATGGTACTTTCATGATCCTAAAAAACAAGATCATGTGGCGTGAGAAAGTACTAAACCAAGATGACCTATAAATGATGTGATGCCCAACACACTTAGATTCAGACTTTTAGCTCAAGGGACATATCAATATACACTAATTCTGAAATAAGATCGTTTGACCTTTACATGTGCCTTAATCTGTAATTACTCTACCCCAGCAAGCAAGCAACAACGATAAGAAAACAGCACATCAAGATCAAATTGATTTGGAGTCAGGTTATTATGAACCATCACTTAAAATTGTCATTGACAAGCAAAAGAAGAGAAAAACAGAGGGAAAAAGATAGATAAGGAAAAAAAGATAAATAGTCAAAATACAAGCAAAGAGACAAGTCATAAGAATCTAAAAACAAAATAAATAAATCGGTTTTTCTAACGTGTGCCCAGTGGGCACACGTTAGAAAACCCGTAAATAAATAAGTTGAAGAAAAGAAACAATAATAACAATTATTCTTAATAACAGTAAATAAGTAAAGACTAAAGAAAGAGATAACAAGCATAAATAAATATATGGGCTAAAAAATTCAGTGTATTGTGAGTGATATTACAAGGTGGCTATGGAAATGAATCACTCGTTACATAAATAGTTCAAAAATACAATTGAATCCCTTCATCTCAAAATGCAGCTTTTCTATTATTTCTACGTATTATCTTTACCATTCTAAAGAGAGATGGTCTAACCATAACTATCAGATCACATTGTTGTGTTCAAGCCTTCAAGGTAAATACGTTACAAAATAACCATACTAACCTGGTGCCAAATATACTTGCTTGAATCATCGGTGGTTGGAACTCCATTCTTGTGCATCAATGCTGTGGCATTAGCATCCATCACAATTGCACCACCAGCTTGCTGAAACGACACGATGATTAAGTTGGTAGGAAAAACTTGGTTGTAACTTTACACTCATTAGCAAATTAGTATACTTCATTTTCTGCTTAAAAAAATAAACACTTCCTTTCACCAAACCTCCGCACCATTTGGAGTTGCAATCAATATATGAAAAACAGATGTATGAGATTTGGAAGAATTTAGAACATGAATTTTAAGTTGATTTTAACATTGTTTTACAGCTGATTTATAATAGTCGTTAATGAATTAATCTTTAACTAAAAAAATACCTTATTTTGAGCACTCCTTGATCTTTCCCTTGCTTCTTCCATGGCTTCATCAAACCCCTTCACATCAATTGTCAAATTTCTTTCCTCTGCCATTAACTGAGAAAGAATCACAGTAAAAGTTAACTATTGAAGAATGGTATTGGTAACTGTACAAAAAAAAAAGTATTAACGTTACATCATTTACCTGGGTCAAATCTAAAGGGAAGCCATAAGTGTCCCACAAGACAAATGCATCCTGCAATAAACAACTCATGAAATTAATATAAATATAAAATAACTTATGACTGAACTCAACTTCGATAGTGCATTTCTCTTCCATCCTTCCCATTTTCCACAAGGCAAGACAAAAGGAAGAAACTAAGTAGAAACAAAATCGAGTCACTTGTCATCATAACCAAAATCCAACCATTAGTTTTCTTAAAAATATCATGGTGCATGGATTGAATCCAAAAGACAATATCTCTATTTTCTCTAGCTACAAGAATTTGCCAAATCTACAAGTTGAAACTACATGCACCACTGTAGAACAACAGAACATCGGCAAAAATCTTCTAGAACAGTCCGAAAAGCAAACAAAGTGAATCTTCTCAAAGACAGAAAGACAGCCAAAAAGGTACAGAACATATGTACCTGACCGCTCAATGTCTTTCCTTCAACCTCCTGAGCAGCCTTTTTGAATTTCTCGATTCCCTGATAAGAGTTTTAAGATTTCGGGATATTAGTAAAAATAACCTTCCTCGTAAATTCCTCAATAAAATAGATAAGTAGGGTAATGTTAGAGTCAAATTTCACCCCAAAGAAATTAAGAAATGAAAAACACCTAAAGATAGATACCACAGCGCCTCTACTATTGCTCCTCTGGTATTAATAACGAGTGATAAATAAGTATAGTTTGCCTAGAAAAGATGTCCACTAGCAAACAGACAACGGTAGTTTCCACTAGCAAGTTCCACAATGATCAAAGTCTCAAAGATAATATTTACGTCATCATAGATCTGAAATTGGCTTACGCCTTGCTTGGATAGGGAGGGGAGAGATAGGTAGATTTGAAGAGGGATACAATTTACTTTGTTTGAATAACAAAAAGGAGTTGGAGGGATCTGGAAGGGAGGGAAATTAATCCCTCCGTTTCCCTCCTCCAACGCAACATATTTCATTATTTCCCCTCGAAAAATGGAAAGATTTGAAGGGAAATTATATTCTCTATTACCACACCCCGTCCCTTTCCCTTCCATCATATCCTCTCGCCTCCCTTTCCCTTATGTTCTGTATCCTAAGAAGGCCTTAACTTCAACTAGCAATGGAACTAAATATTCATTATCATTTAGGTTTTGAACATGGTTATGCTGCTTATTGTGTAAAGTAGCAGCCTGTCAAAGCGTTTTTTTATCACGGGTCATCCACAAAAAATAATTGTCTTTATCATATAGGTGAGGCTATATACATTTGAACACCCTCTTTACCCTTCTCCCATCATAGGCCGAGCACTTCAGTCATGGAGGAATGTTGTTATAATGACCAGCATACATAAATTCATCCCATTTCAAGCACATATTCCTAACCTTAAGCAATGTTTTCCCAAAGCTGGCCTCCTCAGCTGCAATGATATCCTTGATATGTTTCTCACGCTGTTTTAACTCCGGAAACACATCACCCATCACATTCACCAAAGTGGGTACTAACCTGGTGAAAACCATGCATTTAAATTAGAGAAACTGGAAAATACAGTGTCAACAAACAACACTGTCAGCATCTTATGACAAGGAAAAAGCTCGGAATCATGACTACACCAAGAGTAATCAGCATCCTACCCGTTGAAAAAGCCTTCCTGTCCTTTTAGGACTTCACTCCCGTAGCGAACAGCCCGGCGAAGTATGCGCCTTAGAACATATTCGCGGCCCTCATTACCTACATACGATTAAACTTGTAGGGTTAGTATAACAGTTACCAAAAATTAAGCCCTCCTGAATAACAATCGCAGCTTTCGGTTGCTAAATACAAAGTGCCGTTAAAAAACTATGTCATGGATACACAAGGCTAAACTTTCAGACATTCGAAGTCCCTCATCACTCTCTGTCGCGATGAGGCGTCCTAGCTGAATACTAAAACCATTGGAAAACCGTTATATTTTCATAATTTCACTTTCATATTTAGTTTGAAGAGCCACTAGGTGGACGGGGCAATAAGGCACATAGCACAAGGCGAAAGCACACGCCTTTTGGACACAGAGTGACCTATTTTTAGCAACAAATTGTTTCTTCAAAATAAATTTTGGACAACAATATCGTTTTATGGAGTTCTCAGGTTGGCAAACAAGCAAAGAAGTAAAAATTGAGAAAAATGGGGAAAAGAAGGGCATGATTTAAGATTTAGCTGAAACTGGTATGAAATGTGCGTACTAGTGAGTCTTGTAAAGTGAGCCTTGTCAAAAGGTGCACCTAAAATGCACCAAGGCGTTCTTGACAGTGCCTTACCCAAGGCACACTTTTTTAGATGAAGTTTATGTGTGACCAATTACTAAAACAGTGAGATTGTCCCCTCTCCATGACACACTTTGGTTTATAGTTCTTCAAGAAACTTCAGCAGCTAAGAATTTCAGGTCAGTCATAACTCATAAGACACATTTATCCATTTCCAAGTCTGAGACAAGGTTCTAAGATGAGCATTAGCAATCAGTTTATATTGTAATTTGGGGTGTTCTAATTAGACTAGCCAGCGGGAATAGTAGTTAGCAAGCTTTAAATCTTGTATGCAGCATTACAAAAACCAAATGACCATGTTCTATATGGCTGCTTAAGCATGATAGCCTGGGTTACACAGGAACAGCAGCACCTAATTAAGTTAGTGTCATGCATGAAGACTATACCTGGACAGGAACCATCGGCTATTGCAAAGGAAAGAGTCCTTATGTGATCAGCAACTACTCTATAAGCCATATCGATGTTGTCTACGTCATCAGAACCAACTTTTCCTGAATATGGACGAGCACCAGTAGCCTGCGTGTCAAACAAGAGACAAGGAGTGTTAAAACAAACAAAATAAAAGGGGCGTGTAACAATACCAACACATAATTCAATTTCCCAATAAAGATGGTAGTCCATATCAAATGAACAGAGGCGGAACCACAAATGTCACAAGACTTGCACAATCCTTGAACTTTTATGCTCAGACAGTAGCGAAGAGGTGTGTCAAAACAAACTAAACAAAAGGGACATGTAAAAATGTAAAATCATAATTTCTAAAATCCTGGTTTTAGATTAGCATTAATCATCATTTATAAGATCCCACATGATACGACAATCAGGACAAAAAACAGACAGACAGAATCAGAACTCAAGCTTTCAACGCATGAAATTAAGCGATCAAAGACTCCTTGCAGATCATCCAACTAGTAGCAAATGTTACTAGTGTAGTGGCGTGGTTCTTTTTCCTATGTGATACCATGATGTTCCCATTGAATCATTATTAAATATATACAGTACGTTCTCACCACAAAAATCGCATTATTCATCGTAAAGGTCATACATTGATATTGGAAAGTTTCAGACCTGACTAAATTTTAAATTCAAACTTAATCAACCCTTTATAAT